>SJYA01000223.1:415637-618998 GCA_006410615.1 Neotragus moschatus
GTGATTGCTTGAGGCCTCCTGACTGTGGGAGGCACAGGAAGCTTAAAACATCCTAGGAATGTAGGAGCTTCAGAGGAGTCAAAATCATTAGAACGGGACTGATTAAAGGTTTCATTTGTTGAGCCAATACTTGCTGCCAAATTTCCATATCTTTTATTTGTAAGATATAGTTGGTGTGTAGAAAAACGGGTAGTAGACCTGGTGTTAACAATATTAGATCTTTGAGTTAAGTACTTTCTTTGTTACAACCCACTGCACCTTTGTTCTATAGGAATGTAGCTTCTGAGTTCTCTGATTAACGGACATTATTCCGGGAAGAGAGCCATAGAAATGTTAACAGGCCTCTTGGCCAGAAGATAATGTAAACTACCTGAGACCTTTTGTATATGGGAGGGTATGCAAAAAGAAAGCCTTGTTTCAGTGAAGGTCAGGACTGCTGCCCTGCATAACTCTGCATATTCCATTATGCACAACTTGGGGTATATAAGCTGATTTTGAAAAATAGTTTTTGGAGTCTTGCATCGTGAGTCTCGCATCTGGCGTCTTGCACCGATGCTGGGCTTCCCCCGTGTCTCTTTTTACTCTAATTTCTGGCTGAATTCCCATCTGGGGCGTGGAGGCTCACCATGTCTACTTACATTGTCCTGGCTGCTAAGATCCGTAAAAGAGAGAGCCCAAGGTGGGGCATTCTCTGATATTCAAACGAACGCCGGCGACCCAACGTAGATGGTACAAGCTCCTTGTCTGGAACTTTATTGGCTTTCCACGTAAACCAAGTTATTCAGCCTCTTTTCTCCATCTTAATTTTCCCACTCTACTATTATTTCCTAGTCTTATATTTCTAATAAATAAGTTTTTTCCTCGCCGACGCCGTCCCCACTTCGAATTCCCTGGACCTGCCGGGGCTGGACCCCGGCACCCCAGCATCTGTTAAAAAAGGCTCTCTGCTCTAGGACAGCTTCACAGAAGCTGAAGTAGTATAAGCAAGACTCCACAGGACCTAGCACTGAAACCAAGAAGTAAGCGTAAGAAAAAGATGAGTCTAGACTTAAATTCCACCAAAATATACATCTACAACATAATTAAGCTTTATTGACTTTATTGATGTTAATAACTACTTTTCAGTTTTATGATTCTTTTTTTCCCTATTATTCCCTGTTTTCTATTTTTTCTTTTCCCTATTATCTTTACTATTTCCTTTGGGTTTATTTTTGCTTTCCTTCTTTTTTTAATGTAAAATTTCAGCTTTGCTGACGTATAAACGACATATAAACTTGTAAGATATTTAAAGTGTACACTGTGGTGATTTAATATATGCACAGACATACACTGGAAAGGTTTCCTCCATCTACTGGACACACCCATCATCTTAAATATTTATCTTTCTTTTCCTGGTAAGAACACTGAAGTTCTATTCTCTTGGCAAATTTCAAGTATACAATAGTTTTTTTTTTTTTATACAATAGTTATTAACTACAATCACCAAGTTTTACATTAGATCTCAGACATTATTAACCTTACAAAATTTGCTCATTTAATAGTTTCATCACATGGAGGTTGACTCAATAATCTGAGACCATTTTCACTTTTAAAACGGTCATTTAGTGGTGTCAACTGCCACCTGCGTACTATCCTGGTAGTGTGGTAGGGAGAATGACATACTGCCGCAGATATCCACATCGCAGTCCCGGACCTTGTGAGTATGTTACCTGACATGACCAAAGTGCTTTTGCAGATGTGATTAAGTCTAAGGGATCTCGACAGTTCAGTTCAGTCACTCAGTTGTGTCCGACTCTTTGGGACCCCAGGGACTGCAGCACGCCAGGCCTCCCTGTCCATCACCAACTCCCGGAGTTTACTCAGACTCATGTCCATCGAGTCAGTGATGCCATCCAACCATCTCATTCTCTTTTGCCCCCTTCTCCTCTTGCCCTCAATCTTTCCCAGCATCAGGGTCTTTTCAAATGAGTCAGTTCTTCGCATCAGGTAGACAAAGTATTGGAGTTTCATCCTCAACATCAGTCCTTCTAATGAATACCCAGGACTGGTCTCCTTTAGGATGGACGGGTTGGATCTCCTTGCAGTCCAAGGGACTCTCAAGAATCTTCTCCAACAAAACAGTTCAAAAGCATCAATTCTTCAGCACTCAGCTTTCTTCACAGTCCAATGCTCACATACATACATACATACATGACCACAGGAAAAACCATAGCCTTGACTAGATGGACCTTGGATGGCAAAGTAATGTTTCTGCTTTAATATGCTGTCTAGGTTAGTCATAACTTTTCTTCCAAGGAGCAAGCTTCTTTTTATTTCATGGTGGCAGTCACCACGTGCAGTGATTTTGGAGTCCCCCAAAATAAAGTCTACTGCTATTTCCACTGTTTCCCCATCTATCTGCCATGAAGTGATGGGACTGGATGCCATGATCTTAGTTTTCTAAATGTTGAGCTTTAAGCCAACATTTTCACTCTCCTCTTTTACCAAGAGGCTCTTTAGTTCTTCTCCAAGGAATCTTAACAGGGAGATTATTATCCTGGAGTAACCCAATGGATCCAATGTGATCAAAAGGATTCTTTCACGGGGTGAGGGGAGGAGGGGAAGCAGGAGAACTGAACAGATAAGAATATGCTGTGTTGCTGGCTTTCAAGATAGAGGAAGGGGCCCCATGGCAAGGAATATATGTATCTCTGAAAGATGGAAAAAGCAAGAGAACAGATTCTCTCACAGAGCTTCCAGAAGAAACACAGACCTGATGATATCTTGACTTTCAGTGCAACCAAGTTTGGATTCCTCATCTCTCAAATTGTGGTGATATGTCATAGCATCAACAGGAAAAGGATACAACCATGAATTCTGATTTGCATTATGGTTAGGTCTGATAATATACCTGCTTTGACTTGAATCCTTTTAAATTTATTAAGACTTGTTTTATGACCCACAATATGGTCTGTCTGGGCAAATGGGACATTGGCACTTCTGTGCTGGTCAAGCTGGTTGTGTTGTTCAGGCCTTCTCCAGCCTCACTAAATTTCTGTCTACTGGTTCCATCAATTATGTTTTTCTAATTAAGTCAATTCAATGTCACTACTTTTTGATTATGTGAAATGCAGTTAAATATATTAAATAATTAATGATTTTGTATGCTAATTTTAATAGTCAGTCATAAATGAGTTTTGATTATTTTTCTCCTCAGTACAAGTCATATATATTCTCATGGTTTCACTGGTTAATTCTTGCAAACATTTGAGGAAGAAACAATATCAATACCATGAAACTCTATCACAATAGTGAAGAAGAGGGACTACTTATTAATCCATTCTCTAAGGTCAGCACCACCATCTACCCAAATACAAAAATACCAGAAAACGATATGCCAGTATCATTTAAGAACTTGATGCAAAAAAACTACATAAATTTTTAGTAAGTCAAATTCAACAACACATGAAAAGAGAAACACCTCAAGACCAAGTTTCATCTTAGGAAAGCAAAGCTGGTTTAACATTCAAATGGAAAGTAATTAATAAAGAAAAAAGAAAACTACAATTGTCTCAAGAAATGGAGGAAAAGAACTGATGAAGCCCAACATGTATTTCTGATAGAAACAACACATTTCTCAGCTAATCAGCAAGAACTTCTTTCATCAGACAATTCAAAACTCTACAGCTAACATCATAATGGTGAAAGACTTTTAGAAAGCTTCCTGAGATGAAGAAAAGGTAAAAAAATCTACTCTCGCCAATTCCATGGAACACTATGCTGCAGGTGCTAGCTAATGTAAGTCAAGAAAAAGAAATAAATAGTGTACACAGTTAGATATGAAGTAAAACTGTCTTTCTTCACCTATGACATATTTATGTAGAAAATCCTAAGAAAATCCTTTTGGTTTTACAAAAATGCTAATAATTTGTGAATTTTAGCAAATCTGCAGAATATGGGTAAAAAAGTCTCCTGTATTCTCATATTTAGTTGTGAAAAATTAAAACTGAAATAAAAATACCATTTACAATAGCCATCAAAAGATGTGAATCTGACAAAATTATAAAACCTCTGTATATTAAAAATTTCAAAACACTCCTGAGTGAATTAAAGACAGACTTAAATGTCAAAATATATCATGTTACTGGGTCAGAAGACTCAATATTGTAAGATATCAATTTTATCTATAGATTCAACACAAACCAAATCAAATATCAACAGGTTTTACAGAGAAAAAATTGTAGGAAAAATCTGACTCTAAAATTAACACAGAATAGCAAAGGACCTAGAATGGCCAAAAAAGATTGAAAATGAAGACTTGAAAGACTTAATGCTTATCTGATTTCAAGAGTTACTACAAGCCTGAGTAATCATGACAGCTCTACTGGTACTGGTATCAAAAAGGCCAACTAAATCAACAGAAAAAAGGAGAGAGAGAGAGAGAATTCAGAAACAGACCATATATAACATGTACAACATATTTTTGTAAGTTGTAAAGGAAATATGGAGGAGCCTGGTGGGCTGCAGTCCACGGGGTCACTAAGAGTCAGACATGACTGAGTGACTTCACTTTGACTTTTCACTTTCACGCATTGGAGAAGGAAATGGCAACCTACTCCAGTATTCTTCCCTGGAGAATCCCAGGGACGGGGGAGCCTGGTGGGCTGCTGTCTATGGGGTCGCACAGAGTTGCACATGACTGAAGCGACTTCGCAGTAGCAGTAGCAAAGGAAATAAACCAGAAAAAGAATAGCCTGAAATTCTTTTACATTACTGGTGGGGATATAAAATGGCATAAATACTTGGAAAGTATTTTACAGTTTCTTTAAAAACAAAACAAAACAAAACTAACTCCAGGAGTTAGTGAAGGAAAGGAAAGCCTGGCGTGCTGCAGTCGATGGGGCTGCAGAGAGTCAGATACAACTGTGCAACTGAACAACAACAGAATTCAAACATCCACTTGCATGCGATTCAGTCATTCCAGTCTAGTTATTTACTCAAGAGAAATGACAGCATATGTCCATGCCAAGTTTTAAACATGCCGCTCACAGCAGTTTTATTTATAGTAGCCCCAAACTGGAAACCACCCAACTGTCCACCAATAGGTGAACAAATTGTGGTACCTCCATAATGTGTCAAGAGTTTTCTAAAAATGAGTTGCTATCATGTGCTACAATATGGATACTTGATCTGTACAAGAAGCCAGACAAAACAGTTTCTGAGTTCTGATTTCATTTATGTAAAATTCTAAAACATGCAAACTGATTTGTAGAGCTAGAAAGCAGATCAGCGCTTGCCTGGGGACAGAGGTGAGGGCAGTGCAGGGCAGAAGGATGCACAAACAAGAGGAAACTTTCTGAAGCAATAAATATGTTCATTACCTTGATGGTTATAATGGCTTCATGAGTATATACAGATGTCAAAACTAATCAAATACACTTTAAATATGTATACATTAATTTTATATCAAATATCCTTCAATAAAGGTGTTAAAGTATCTTGGTGGTTTCTAAAGTAAATAAAACATAAGCATATCTATGTATGTTACGAATCTGAAAAATGACAGTGTCTTTAAAGACTTAAAAAACAGCATAGATAGTATTCTTCCATTTACAGAAAGAAACAGAAATCTATAGAACCAAGTAATGGGATTCCAAGGGTCTTTTTTCTTCGTCCTAACTTGTGCCGCTTTTTACATTTTAATTTTCTTTTGAAAAATGCCAAAAATATCTTTTGAAATAAATATAAAGTAATATCCCTTTCTACCAACTAATGAGCTCTAGTTGCCTCAGCTGAATAAACAATCTCTGGTATATGGTCTGCCATACATTGTGGCTCACACAAATAATCATGATAAATTACATAGGTTTATTTTAAATTTTTAAAAATGGGGTCAAACTATACAAGTTACTTTGGAAAATGCTTTATTTTTCCGTAAACTTATTATGAAAACCTGTGTCCAGGTTATGACACAGCTCTGTCTTGTTCATGTATCAGTGACATGATACTCCACAGCAGGTATGTACCATTGCTCTTGGGAAGCCTCACATTTTTTGCTTTTTCTTGCTACAAAACCCACTTCTAAACTTCTACAAGAACCTATTGGTACTTTTACTTCCTCCTCGTTCACCTACCCAAAGCACAAACACATAAGCGTATATTTTAATAGATACTGCCATATTTCAATCCAAAGGTAAAAGTAATTCACATTCCTACCACACATACAGGAAGTGTTGGATTTCGTCCATTCTCAAAGGTATTGATATTACATCTGCCAAACTAACAGCTGAAAATGGTATCTCAACAATCACTAGTAAGGGTGAGCATTTCTCCTATTTTAATTGACTATTTCATCTGTTATTCAATATAAAGATTGTTGGTTTGTTTTAACCTGTATATATTCCATAAACAGAATAACCTTTAACATACTGTTGCCTTTTAACTTTATTTTGTCCCCAAATTCAAAACTTTGTTGCAATTTTATAATGAATTTTCTGTAATGAATATGCATTATGTTTATAAACAATATCAATAAAAATGCCACGAAAAAAAAATCTATTTTAATAAACTCAAAATAAAGGCCAGGATAAGTCTTCTTTTTTGATAATGTCTCAAATATTTATCAACGGGCCACTTTAAAACTCAAATGCTTTAAAATGGATTCATTTGACTTTTAAATAGCCTAACAATCTTTATGACCATATCCTTCTCTAGTTTAATATGTTTCTGAGAATATTAAAGCTAGAAATTTGGGATTAACCATATACTCAAAAGCAATCTCACCAGTGGTAAAATTTTTACTAGTAACCCACTTAACATACCTTCGCTATTCTATACAATCAAAGACTTGGAACAAACTGAGAATGCATTATTTAGAATCTGAGCTCTTTAAAGTTAAGAACTGCATCTTACTGGTCTCCTTTGCATATCCAGCATCTAATACAGTAGGGTGGTGGTGGTTTAGTCACTAAGTTGTGTCTGACTCTTGCGATTCCATGGACTGTAACCTGCCAGGCTCCTCTGTCCATGGGAATTCTCCAGGCAAAAATACTGGAGTGGGTTGCTATTTCCTTCCCCAGGGCTAACACAGTATATGCCCACCTAAAATCTATTAATCAACAAATGCCCTGCACTCAAAATTGAATAGAAAGTTAACGACTCTCTACAACAATAAACACTGTTTCACTCTTTTTGTATGTTCAACCTGGTTTTAGAAAAGGCAGAGGAACCAGAGATCTAATTGCCAACATCTGCTGGATCATGGAAAAAGCAAGAGTTCCAGAAAAACATCTACTTCTGCTTTATTGACTATGCCAAAGCCTTTGCCTGTGTGGATCAAAATGAACTGTGGAAAATTCTGAAAGAGATAGGAATACGAGACCACCTGACCTACCTCCTGAGAAACCTATATGCAGGTCAGGAAGCAACAGTTAGAACTGGACATGGCACAAAAGACTAGTTCCAAATAGGAAAAGGAGTACGTCAAGGCTGTATATGGTCGCCCTGCTTATTGAACTTATATGCAGAGTATATCATGAGAAATGCTGGCCTGGAAGAAGCACAAGCTGAAATCAAGATTGCTGGGAGAAATATCAATAACCTCAGATATGCAGATGACACCACCCTTATGGCAGAAAGTGAAGAGGAACTAAAGAGCCTCTCGATGAAAGTGAAAGAGGAGAGGGAAAAAGTTGGCTTAAAGCTCAACATTCAGAAAACGAAGATCATGGCATCCAGTCCCATCACTTCATAGATGGGGAAACAGTGGAAACAGTGTCAGGCTTTATTTTTGGGGGCTCCAAAATCACTGCAGATGGTGACTGAAGCCATGAAATTAAAAGACACTTACTCCATGGAAGGAAAGTTATGATCAAACTAGACAGCATATTAAAAAGCGGAGACATTACTTTGCCAATAAAGGGCCATCTAGTCAAGGCTATGGTTTTCCCAGCAGTCATGTATGGATGTCAGAGTTGGACTGTGAAGAAAGCTGAGCACCAAAGAACTGATGCTTTTGAACTATGGTATTGGAGAAGACTCTGCGAGTCCCTTGGACGCAAGGAGATCCAACCAGTCCATCCTAAAGAAGACCAGTCCTGGATGCTCACTAGAAGGACTGATGCTGAAGCTGAAACTCGAGTACTTTGGCCACTTGATGTGAAGAGTAGACTCACTGGAAAAGACTCTGATGTGGGGAGGGATTGAGGGCAGGAGGAGAAGAGGACGACAGAGGATGAGATGGCTGGATGCCATCACTGACTTGATGCACCTGAGTTTGGGTAAACTCCAGGAGTTGGTGATGGACAGGGAAGCCTGGCGTGCTGCGATTCATGGGGTCGCAAAGAGTTGGACATGACTGAGCGACTGAACTGAACTGAACTGAACTGAACTGAAGGTTTGTCCTAAGCTCAGCAGAGGACAGGACATTATGCAATTCTGCTAGCAATGAGAAAAAAAGATGATTCCAATGAGACCACTACTCCATTTTCTAGGTCTCCAAATTCCATTGTACTGCTCATTCTACGATGTCTTGGGCATTTTTTGTTTACACTTCAAAAAATGCATCTGTGCCACTTCTACCATGATCAAAACAGACTGCAATTAAATTTAAGGCAAATCTAGTGATGATAAAAGTGTCAATCACTACAACATGATACATAATTTGCGAATAGACTATAAGTAGTAATCTTTCCATCTACTAAATACTTTTCATCTCTAAACACCCTGAATACATAAACTCAGATTTAAAAAACCTTGCCATCAGTGAGTTCACATGGCCATTGCTCTGTTAAGTGCACAGAAGCCTACTGAAAACTTATTCTGCGAGAAAAGAAAGAAAGTGAAGTTGCTCAGTTGTGTCTGATTCTTTGCAACCTCATGGACTGTAGCCTACCAGGCTCCTCCATCCATGGGATTTTCCAGGCAAGAGTTCTGCCTTGGTTTGCCATTTCCTTCTCTAAATCTGGGACCTGCTGCGGCTGCTGCTAAATTGCATCCTTCATGTCCGACTCTGTGTGACCCTGTAGACAGCAGCCCACCAGGCTCCCCCGTCCCTGGGATTCTCCAAGCAAGAACACTGGAGTGGGTTGCCATTGTCTTCTCCGAATTCTGGAGAGGCCAGTGCAAATAATACACCACACCTTCACAGATGTGATCACTTATCCTTCATCTTCACCTTCAGTTCAATTCAGTCGCTCAGTCGTGTCTGACCCTTTGCGATCCCATGAATCGCAGCACGCCAGGCCTCCCTGTCCATCACCAACTCCCGGCGTTCACTCAGATTCACGCCCATCAAGTCAGTGATGCCATCCAGCCATCTCATCCTCGGTTGTCCCCTTCTCCTCCTGCCCCCAATCCCTCCCAGCATCACAGTCTTTTCCAATGAGTCAGCTCTTCGCATGAGGTGGCCAAAGTACTGGAGCTTCAGCTTTAGCATCATTCCTTCCAAAGAAATCCCAGGGCCGATCTCCTTCAGAATGGACTGGTTGGATCTCTTTGCAGTCCAAGGGACTCTCAAGAGTCTTCTCCAACACCACACTTCAAAAGCATCAATTCTTCGGCGCTCCGCCTTCTTCACAGTCCAACTCTCACATCCATGCATGACGACAGGAAAAACCATAGCCTTGACTAGATGGACCTTAGTTGGCAAAGTAATGTCTCTGCTTTTGAATACGTTATTTAGGTTGCTTATAACTTTTCTTCCAAGGAGTAAGTGTCTTTTAATTTCATGGCTTCAGTCACCATCTGCAGTGATTTTGGAGCCCCAAAAAATAAAGCCCGACACTGTTTCCACTGTTTCCCCGTCTATTTCCCATGAAATGATGGGACCAGATGCCATGATCTTCNTTTTTTTTTTTTTTTTTTGCTACCTTATGGACTGTAACCCACCAGGTTCCTATGTCCATGGAAATTTTTCAGGCAAGAATGGAGTGGTTTGCCATTTCTTTCTCCAGAGGATCCTCCCAACTCAGGGATAGAACCCACGTCTCCTGCATTGGCAGGCAGGTTGCTTACCGCTAAGCTACCTGGGAAGCCTGAAACTTAAATGCTTTCACATTTTCCTTTGACGTTTTATATGTTCCAATACCCGTGCAAAGACTTATCCCTGAAAAGTCCAGGGTTCTGAGCACATGGAGCACTGACAGAGGAGGCCTTACGCCGTTTTCTTGGGATCCTTTGCAAAAGTCTGAGCTTTAATTACCGTTATCAATCAGTAGCTAGGTTTCAGCTCTTGTTTGTTTGCATCTGTTTAATGGGACTTGTTTAGGCAATTCTTTTGTGGTCTGTAAGTCACTTATTTATTCATTTAATGCTGTGTCACTGTGAAGAGCAGATGGCAGAAAATACATTTTGACTTGATTCAAGGATTTGAATTTCCCTTGCATTTATGGATTGCCATTTTTAATGCTGCCTTCTCTTTGAAAGTTGCTTGCTTATAAACATCTGAAACTATACAGTAAAAATCTGTGTCCCTTATCTCCTCTAAGCACTTACGCCTACACGTATACACCCGTGGAGAGAGTACAAACTTCAGCGGCAGTCCCAGCTGTGTTTACCACCTGGCTCTTGGAGAAAGTTCATAACAGCTGCTCGAGTTGGAGCGAATGTCTTCATCAAAGAACAGTGATATTGACTGTTGACTCTCCAGAAGTCCACCGGGAAAAACAAACAACTATGGATCAAAACAAATATATGCATATTGGATTTACTGTGGTAAGAGTGAACATCACCTTGACAGACACTTAGGAATATCTCAGAGGGGAGATGTCCAGGAAGGATATTTAAAGGATTTAGAGTTAGGCTGGATGGTTTTTAAGGTGGAGAATTGGTTGAGGATGGGCAGAAATTATGACATAATAGCTTTGAATTGTGGCCCCAGTGGGGCAGGTGTTTTTCATCTTGGAATTAACCTATTTTAGTTAGTTCGTAGTCTTATTTTCCTGAAGCAAGTGGTTAGGTTGTTTTTGCCTCTTTTCTGTACTGGCTATTATGGGGACTGGAAGACGTCTAGTTTCAGGGCTGTTTAATATGGGTTTAGGAAATGTTCTCAGTGATCAAATTATGTCACTGATTGTTGTATTAAATAGAATACTGTTTATAAATGAAGCTGGCATTAAGTGCTCATTAAAATGTTAGTTTTGCTCTCTCTAACCCCAGCTGCTCTTCTCTGCTTACATGAAGGTCTCATCTTCATATTAATAACATCTAAATCAGTGGTATCCCAAGTATTGATACTCATAAAGTATGTTGAATGAGTAAATGAAAGTCAAAAGATAAAATTAAGAAAATCAAATGCAAAGTACTTTGTAGCATTTTAATACTAATTTAAGCCCATGAGACTTGGTTTTTCCAAACATAGTTATTGTCTTACCAAATGTAATTTTCTCATTAATGTACTGAAGTTCTGAAAACTTGGAAACCTAAGAGAAAGAGCTTAAAATTTGATCCCAAATATTTAGGTAAATTATTTCAACTTTGTTAACTCTTCTGGGAAAAAAAATTATCCTAATTTGGATAGTTGAGTCATTATTTCCCTGGTGGTTCAGTCAGTAAAGAGTCTGCCTGCAATGCAGGAGACCTGTGTTGGGTCTCTGGGTTGGGAAGATCCTCTGGAGAAGGAAATGGCAACCCACTCCAGCATTCTTGCCTGGGAAATCCCATGGACCGAGGAGCCTGGAAGGCTAAAGTCCAAAGGGTCACAAAGAGTTGAACATGACTTAGTGACTAAAAAACCAAAATCAGATGCTACTGCATGAGAATAAAGTGGGAGGTCTGACGATCAGGTTCTTTCTTAGGCAGTTTCTTCTCTCTTTGAACGTGGTCTTTGATTTTGATCCCTCTCACTAGAAAACCGTTTTGGTAACTGCTCATTCACTTTACATCTACTTTCATTGATCGAGTCTCTCATATCCCACATGTTCTACTTTCCCACAGCACTCACCTGCTTTCTCCTCCACCCCACCCCCACACAAAAGGAGGCTCCAACCATTCGATGGGAATGACGTTAGATCTGCAGTTTCCTGATCATTAGAGCCTCTCAGAACTTTAAAAGTACACGTGTCAGAGTCCCATTCTCTCCTCACCAACCCCTAGATTCTGATTCAGTTAAGTCGAAACCAAGCATTTAGGAATCTGTTCTTTTAAGAAGCTCCTCAGGAAATACTGGACTTCCCGGGTGGCTCAGATGGTAAAGTGTCTGTCCACAATGCAAGAGACCTGGGTTTGATCCCTGGATTAGGAAGATCCCCTGGAGAGGGAAATGGCAATCCACTCCAGTATATTGCCTGGAAAATCCCATGGACAGAGGAGCCTGGAAGGCTACAGTCCATGGGGTCGCAAAGAGTCAGACACGACTGAGCAACTTCATTTCACTTCACTTCAGGAAATACTGAGGCTATCAACCAGGTTTGAGAATCACCCTCTGAAGATAAAGGTCTTAAGTGCATATACAACCCAGGACTCCTACGATTTCAGAAGAGCCCGGTGTCCTCTGAGAATCATTCCCACACATCAGGTGCATTTGCTCAGATGTTTTTCTTTTCTACCAGCATCCCAGTTTCAGTGGAGGCAAGCAGGGCACATCTGGTTACAGGCATGCTTTGCTAGCTATGAGGATAGTACAACTGCGGCTTTTTCTTTTTTTCAGGGACAGCAGGAGGGTGAGATGAACAGGAAAAGGAAATTGAATACAGTACAATGCTGTTCTTTTAAGAGTAGTAACCACCTTTATTCATTCACAGGCACTAGATATGAGTGGAGGTGTCAGCTGACGACAGATTGATGAAAACCTCACCAAGAAATGTCTGGGTTTCTGTAGAACTTAAAGCCCCAGACTAATCTATTTTAGTTTCAAGGCAGGTGTTCATTTTTGTGGCTACTTCGGGCCTCTTTCACTCTCTCTTGTGACATTGGACTAATAATAGTTACCATTTATTGGCAGCAGCTTCTGACAAGTTAGGCACTTTCTCTACTTTGTCTCTCATCCTCATGAAAACAACGAGACCTGTTATTCTTATATTACATGAGAAGAAACTGAGGCTTGGAGAGATTAAATAACATCCCAGGTTAG
Organism: Neotragus moschatus; assembly: GCA_006410615.1. Lineage (NCBI taxonomy): Eukaryota > Metazoa > Chordata > Mammalia > Artiodactyla > Bovidae > Neotragus > Neotragus moschatus. Next base: position 428,686 of record SJYA01000223.1, read on the forward strand.
ACAACGTGTAAACTGCATAACCAGCACTGAGTCCCAGTTTTTTTTTTTTTTTTTTAACCTCTAAGACCTGAATCCTGAAGGGTTCACAGATTAGAGGTGAGGACTGTGGGCTGTGAGTCCACCTGCCTGGTTCAGCCCAGACTGTGTTGTTGTTGTTTAGTTGCTAAGTCATGTCCGGCTCTGCAAACTCATGGACTGTAACATATCAGGCTCCTCTGTCCTCCCCTATCTCCTGGAGTTTGTTCAAATTCATGTCCATTGAATTAGTGATGCCATCCAACCTTCTCATCTTCTGCTGCCATCTTCTCCTTTTGCCTTCAGTCTTTTCCAGCATCACAGTCTTTTCCAATGAGGCAACTCTTCGTATTATGTGACTAAAGTATTAGAGCTTCTGCTTCAGCCAACAGTCCTCCAATTAATATTAGGGATTGATTTCCTTTAAGATTGACTGGTTTGATCTCCTTGCTGTCCAAGGGACTCTCAAGAGTCTTCTCCAGCATCACAACTTGAAAGCATCAATTCTTCGGTGCTTAGTTGTTTTTAGGTTTTTTTTTGGTCCAGCTGTCACTTCTGTACATGACTACCGGAAAAACTATGTGCATTGCTTAGTTGCTCAGTTGTGTTCAACTCTTTGCGACCCCCAGTCATGGACTGTAGCCCACCAGGCTTCTCTGTCCGTGGGGATTCTCCAGGCAAGAATACTGGAGTGGGTTGCCATGCTCTCCTCCAGGGGATCTTCCTGACCCAGAAACTGAACTGGAGTCTCCTGCATTGCTGGGAGAATCTTTACCAGTTGAACTAGCAGGGAAGCCCGTAGCTTTGACTATATGGATCTTTGTTGGCAAAGTGATGTCTCTACTGTTTAACACGCTGTCTAGTTTTGTCATAGCTTTCCTTCCAAGGAGCAAGTGTCTTCTAATTTCATGGCTGCAGTGACTGTCTGCAGTGATTTTGAAGCCCAAGAAAATAAAATCTGTCAGTGCTTCTAATGTTCCCCCTTCTATTTGCTGCAAAGTATGGGACTGGATACCATGATCTTAGTTTTTTGAATGTTGAGTTGTAAGCCAGCTTTTTCACTATTCTCTTTCACTCTCATCAAGAAGCTCTTTACTTCTTCTTTACCTTCTGCCACTAGAGTGGTATTATCTGCATATCTGAGGTTGCTGATATTGCTCTCAGTAATCTTGATTCTACCAGCCTGGCATTTAACATGATGTACTCTGCAAAGAAGTTAAATAAGCAGGGTGACAATATACAGCCGTGTCATGCTCCTTTCCCAATTTTGAACCAGTCAGTTATTTCATGTCTGGTTCTAACTGTTGCTTCTTTACCTACATGCATACAGGTTTCTCGGGCCACAGTTAAGGTGGTCTGGTACTCCCATCTCTTTAAGACTTTTCCACAGTTTGTTGTGATTCACACAGTCAAAGGCTTTAGCATAGTCAATGAAGCAGAAGTAGATGTTTTTCTGGAACTCCCTTGCTTTTTCCATGATTCAATGAGTGTTGGCAATTTGATCTCTTATTCCTCTGCCTCTTTGAAACCCAGCTTGTACATCTGAAAATTCTTGGTTAAGGTACTGCTGAAGCCTAGCTTGAAGGATTTTGAGCATAACCTTGCTAGCATGTGAAATGAGTGCGATTGTACGGTAGTTTGAACATTCTTTGGCATTATCCTTCTTTGAGACTGGAAAGAAAACTGACCTTTTCCAGTCCTGTGGCCACTGCCAAGTTCTCCAAACTTGCTAGCACATTGAGTGCAGCACTTTTACAGCAGCATCTTTTAGGATTTGAAATAGCTCAGCTGGAGTTCTGTCATCTCCAGTAGCTTTTTTTGTAGTAATGCTTCCTAAGGCCCACGACTTCACACTCGAGGATGTCTAGCTCTAGGTGAGTGACCACACCATCATGGTTGTTTGGGTCATTATATAGCCTGTGCATTCTTGCCACCTCTTCTTAATCTCTTGTGCTTCTATGAGGTCCTTATCGTTTTTGTCCTTTGTCGTACCCATCCCTGCATGGCATGTTCCCTTGATACCACCAGTTTTCTTGAAGAGAGCTCTAGTTTTCCCCTTTCTATTGTTTTCTTCTATTTTTTTGCATTGTTCATTTCAGGACTTCTTATCTCTCCTTGCTGTTCTTTGAAACTCTGCGTTCAGTTGGGTATATTTTTCCCTTTCCTGGCTGTGTAACCTTCAGTAATTTGTTGAACCCATCTGTGCCTCAACGTCCTGTCTGAAAATGGGATTCTTAACCCAGCTAATACATGGGCAAAATATCTGGAAGAACGGCGAGTAAGTATATAAAAAGATGCTGAAAATCAAATGTTATTAGGGAATTTCAAATAAAAACAACGAGCTATACCACCAAACACCTATTAGAATGGCCAAAATCTAGAACACACCAAGTGCTGGGGAGGGTGTGGAACGACAGGAGCTCTCATTATTGCTGGGGATATGCAAACTGATACAGCCACTTTGGAAGACAGTTCAAAGCTACTCTTACATTCTGATCTAGCAATCATCCTTTTTTGACATTTGCTCAAAGGAGTTGAAAACTTGTGCCTATACAGGAACTCGCACATTGAATGTTTATAGCAGCTTTATTCATAATGTAAAAAACTTGGAAGAGACCGAGATGCCCTTCAGTGGGTAGATGGACAGACAAATTGGGACATCCATATGATGGAATATTATTCAGCATCAAGCCGTGAAAGACATGAAAGAAAGAAGCCACTATGAAAAGGTTACACATTATAGGATTTTGACCCTATGATATTTCTGAAAAAGGCAAACTATGAAGAAAGTGGCAATGGTGGTGACTCCAAGGGGGTCAGAGTTAGGAAGAGAGGAAAGAATAGGCGGAGCACAGGGGAATTTTAGGGCAGTGAAAGTCTTCTGTATGATACCGAAATGATGGATACACATCATTACACGTTTGTTAAAACCCACAGAATGTACAACAGAATCAACCCTAATGTAAACTAGGGACTATAGCTAATAATAATATATCAATATTATCTCATCAGTTATAATAAAAGTACCATGCTAATGCAAAATATTAATAATCAACAAAACTGTGTGCATGGAGGGGTGAATGTGGAAGAGAGAAAGGACATATGAGGGAATGCTGCACCTTTCAAACAATTTCCTGTGAACCTCAAACTGCTCTAAAAAAGAAAATCTACTTGTTAAAAAGGAAAGTCAACATCAAAAAAAAATGAGAGCAAGTTATTGGGAGGATGTGATATTATTATAAATAAAACAGAACAAATGGCTACCACATTGCGAGTACTGCATAAATGTTTATTGTTATTATCATTATAATCATTATCTGTATTGCTTTCTTGGAAGTGATCCAAACATTTTTCTGGAAGCAGCCTTAACTTTTGGCAGGAAATTGAGTGTGACCTTGGGCGGATCACGTAAATTCTGTGAAATTATGCTTCCTCCTCTATAAAACGGGGATGATAATTGTATCTGCTTCTTAGGTTGTTGTGAAGAAATCATGAATTGATGCACATAAAAGGTTTAGGGCAGTGCCTGGCATCTAAGTGTGAACGCAGCTACTTTTACTGCTCTTTCTGTACTGTTTTCCAACCCTGAGTACTCGGTGAAATTTTGCTCAAGCATACTCCCTGTTTCTTTTTCCTTGGCTTGCTCCCATTTTAGCCCAATACCCCTTAAGCATCTTTTAACTCATTATCTCTGGCCTTAGTACAGAGAATAGAACACTAAGATGCTCAGTATCTGCTGAAAAAACAAATGGACAGAGCTACAGAACTGAAACCTGGACAGCTCAATTGCAAGGAGCCATTTAACATTCAGTGGTGTGAGAGCATTTCAATTATAGGTCTTATTTGGTGTGAGAGGGAAATAGTACATTTGCTTTTCTAGAGGTGCCCCTCCTTTACTGTCTACTGTGCTTTGGGCTCCTCTTGGCTGATTCTAACATTTGGGCACTTTTCCTATAATGCCTACCTCCTATCCCTCTATAGTTAGGTTTGCTTCTTGGACTATACCGCAATGAATTTCAGCTGTTTAACCATCACAGTGATCATAAGTTCACAACCCTAGGGTTGACATTGAATCTCAAAGCTATCCTTTCTGGTATGTTAACCCCCTTTCACATCAGAGAGTTTATCAATAACCTAACTTCACAATCTGATACAGATTCTAGATTTCAAATAACCTTTAATGTTTCAAGGGCTGAATTACAAATATTCCACCAAAGTTAATTTCTTTTCCTAGAATAATGTTTGCATATAATATATACGTGCATCATATGAAAGAGTTAGGAGCTTTCCTGCTGGCTCAGATGGTAAAGGATCTACCTGCAATGCAAGAGACCCAGGTTTGATTCCTGGGTTGGGAAGATCCCCTGAAGAAGGGAATGGCAATCCACTCCAGTATTCTTGCCTGGAGAATCCCCATGGACAGAGGAGCCTGGTGGACTATAGTCCATGAGTTACAAAGGGTCAGACATGACTGAATGACTAACACTTTCACTTTTCACCTTGAAAAAGCTGTATTGTTTTCTGTTTCCTTACGAATTCTGTAGATATTTAATTAAAATACATGGACACTATATATTATCAAAACAGAACCACTTTTTTATGAGTGCATAAAAGATTCAAGAGTCTAGATATAGCTCTTCTAGGAAAAGGTAGAACTAACAAAGACATAGTTTTAACAACAAACCAATCTATTTCCTTGTAATTTTAGATGTGGTAATTATGATTCATTCAGTTCAGTCGCTCAGTCATGTCCAACTCTTTGAGACTCCATGGACTGCAGCACGCCAGGCTTTCCTGTCTGTCACCAACTCCCAGAGCTTGCTCAAACTCATGTGCATGGAGTTGGTGATGCCATCCAGCCATTTCATCCTCTGGTGTCCCTTTCTCCTCCTGCCTTCAATCTTTCCCAGCATCAGGGTCTTTTCTAATGAGTCAGTTCTTTGCACCAGGTGGCCAAGGTATTGGAGCTTCAGTGTCAGTCCTTGCAATGAATATTCAGGACTGATTTCCTTTAGGGTTGACTGGTTGGGTCTCCTTGCAGTTCAAGGGACTTTCAAGCGTCTTCTCCAACACCACAGTTCAAAAGCAGCAATTTTTCGGTGCTTAGCTCTCTTTATGGTCATCTGCATATCTGAGGTTATTGATATTTCTCCTGGCAATCTTGATTCCAACTTGAGTGCATTTCTCATGATGTACTCTGCATATAAGTTAAATAAGCAGGGTAACAATATACAGCCTTGATGTGCTCCTTTCCCAGTTTGGAACCAGTCCGTTGTTCCATGTCCAGTTCTAAATGTTGCTTCTTGACCTGCATACAGATTTCTTAGGAGGCAGATAAGATGATCTGGTATTCCCATCTCTTTAAGAATTTTCCACAATTTGTTGTGATCCACACAGTCAAAGGCTTTGGCGTAGTCGATAAAGCGGAAGTAGATGTTTTTCTGGAACTCTCTTGCTTTTTCGATAATCCAGCGGATGTTGGCAATTTGCTCTCTGGTTCCTCTGCCTTTTCTAAATCCAGCTCAAACATCTGGAAGTTTTAGGTTTGTGTACTGTCAAAGCCTGGCTTGGAGAATTTTGAGCATTACTTTGCTAGTGTGTGAGATGAGTGCGCTCCATGCAACTGAGTGCGTTGCCTGTCTTTGGGAAAGGAATGAAAACTGACCTTTTCTATTCGTGTGGCTACTGCTCAGTTTTCCTTTCCCAACTGTGATTAAACTATGCTTAAAAATTGGCATCAAGTTATTCTCAACTAAAAACATTTAGGGAATGTATATATGACATGATATCAATGTTGATTATTCTAATAATAAGCTGAAAAACATATATACCTTTTATAAATAAAATCTAAATCATAGTNTTGGGGGCAGGAGGAGAAGGGGACGACAGAGGATGAGATGGCTAGATGGCATCACGGACTCGATGGATGTAAGTCTGAGTGAACTCAGGGAGATGGTGATGGACAGGGAGGCCTGACGTGCTGTGATTCATGGGGTCGCAGAGTCGGACACGACTGAGCGACGAACTGAACTGAACTGTACTGATCTGACCTTCTATCCAGACCATTAAAAATTTTTCCCTGTTAGCAATAAGGCAACTGTTTTGTTATCATTTCTGTTTTCACTAAAGTAGTAGTTTTAACTTCATTCAAGAAAGAACTTTTTCTTTGCACTTACAACTTGGCTGCTTGGCACAAGAAGCCTATCTTCAGACCTATGTTAGTGTCTGACATGCTTTCCTCACTAAGTTTAATCATTTCTAGATTTTTATTTAAAGTGAAGAGACATGGGACTCTTTCACTCAAACACTTGAAGGCCATGGCGGGGTTATTAACTGGCCTGATTTCAATACTGTTGTGTGTCTCAGGGAATTTGCAGGCCTGGGGGAGGGCGGGAAGAGCAGCTTATGAGTGGAGCGATGGAAATACATACTATTTTATGGAGTATGTTCACTATCATACAGTAATATCCAAGATCACTGCAGGAAATATAATAATCATGAAAAAGTTAAAAGTATTCTGAGAATTATCAAAATATGACACAGAGACAAGAACTGAGAAAATGCTGTTAGAAAAAGGGCATCAATAAACTTGCCTGTCAAAAGGGTTGCCACAAACCTTCAATTCATAAAAAACAAAAACATATATGTACATAATCTGCAAAGTGCAATAAAGTACACTATAAAGATATGCCGGTATCTCACAATTGTGTATTTATACAATCAGGCACTAACCACTGCTATCTAACTTTATAAGATTTTCATCAACCCAAAAAGAAATCTCATGTCCATTAACACTCCTCCTGTAGTTTCCTTTCTCCCCAACCTTTGGCAACTATTGACCTGTGTTCCATCTCTAGGGATTTGCCTATTCTGGACATTTCATTTAAATAGAATCTATAATACATAGTCCTCTGTGACTTTTTCACTGAGTATAATGTTTTTGTGGTTTGACCATGTTGCAACATATATCAGTACTTCACCCCTTTTCTTGACTTAATAATATTCCATATTCTATACAGATAAATATAATACCATATTTATCAACTCATCAGTTGATGAAAACTTGGGTTACTTCCACTTTGAGGCTGCCTTGTTTCCCCATTCCTTTTAGTTTTTCTCTTTCTCCTTGCTAATTTTCTACTTCTGATCTAAACAAAAAGTTAATCATGTTATTATTATCCTCTATTTTAATGGATGCTTATTAAGGATTTCAATGGTATAGACTCTCCTTAAAATTCATATTCTAAGCAAATCTTCTCCCATGCAAAAGACAGCAGAGGTCACTTTGAGATGTGTCTGACCACTGTGAAATTAAATGACATAATGNTTCTGATCTAAACAAAAAGTTAATCATGTTATTATTATCCTCTATTTTAATGGATGCTTATTAAGGATTTCAATGGTATAGACTCTCCTTAAAATTCATATTCTAAGCAAATCTTCTCCCATGCAAAAGACAGCAGAGGTCACTTTGAGATGTGTCTGACCACTGTGAAATTAAATGACATAATGGTACTGTGGCCACCTCATGCGAAGAGTTGACTCATTGGAAAAGACTCTGATGCTGGGAGGGATTGGGGCCAGGAGGAGAAGGGGACGACAGAGGATGAGATGGCTGGATGGCATACTGACTCGACGGACATAAATTTGGGTGAACTTCAGGAATTGGTAATGGACAGGGAGGCTTGGCATGCTGCAGTTCATGGGGTCGCAAAGAGTTGGATGCAACTGAACTGAACTGAATAGTACAAATTCTTTAATCAAACTTATATATGCATACAGGAACTATTCTAAGGATTTTCTACCATCTCAAGCCCAGAATTTAATTAAGAACTTTTCAGATATTATCATATTCAAGAGCTTCTCTCCTCTGGAACATAAATTCCTAAGGGAATCATGACACTCATTTGCTAAAACAGAACATTTGGGCCTGTAATGCTGAAAATATTAGTATTAATTGAACATATTAGTATTAATAATATTTAACATTTATATAGTCCTTAACATGTGCTAGACACTATGCTAAATGCTTTATTATATATAGCACATTTCATTGTCACTACATTTACCAGAGAAAATCAATTCAGAGTTAAGAAACTCAAGGTCATAGAGACAGACAAGGGAAAAGGATGAGATTCGGCAGTGTCGGACTCTGTTGCTTTGATCTTCACCACTATACTGTATAGCTGGTGTCTAGACGAATCAAATAACATGAAAAGCTACATTGAGATCTTATGGATATATACTCAGAGAACTGGTGCTATAACAAAATATAACAAGGAGACATTACAGTCAAAAGTTAGCAGCTTAGTGTTTATCATGAGCGCAAATGTTCCCCAGGGCCTCCCATAACTCTGAAGGGTTTAAGCAGACATGCAAGACCACATCTCTACTTTAAAGAGATGACTACTTAGTGGAGAGTGAACTTGAAGGGGCCAAAGCTGGAGCCACAGAAATGAGAGGTATTCATGTAGAAGTGTGGGTCTAAGGCGGGAGAAAATGGAGTGGAGAGGACAAATTCAACAACCATATCAAGTAAAATGAGAGAATCTTGTTAAACGACCATACACCAAAAAAGAATGACTCAAGGAGGAAATATGTCAACAGGGAATTGACATTAAGGATTTTAGGTTAATTAAAGCCAGTGCCAGTGACATAAAATAAAGAGACTGGGTGTGATTAACAGATGATTACTTTGGTACTGAAAATAATGACTATGGGATTTCCAAGTGGAGATATTTGGCAGGCAATTGGAATATAAGACAGAAACTAAGAAGAGAGGTTGGAATGGAGATAAAAAAAAATTCATTAGCACATACCACTGGAGCCATCTACCATTAGATGAAATTACCCATGAAGAATGTGTTGAATAATATCAGCAGAACATAACTCAAATATGAGGGAACTTTTGGGGGTGGTGAAACTTGTGGACTTTAACTTGTAGTGATTACATGAGTTTACATGGGGTCGCTAAGATTTGGGCACGACTGAGCGACTTCACTTTTGCTTTTCATTTTCATGCACTGGAGAAGGAAATGGCAACCCACTCCAGTATTCTTGCCTGGAAAATCCCAGGGACGGGGGAGCCTAGTGGGCTGCCATCTATGGGGTCGCACAGAGTCAGACACGACTGAAGTGACTTAGCAGCAGCACATGTCTGTCTAAATTCACAGAAATTAATGCTAAAAAGTGAATTTTATTGCATATAAATTACAATAAATAAATCCAATTAGAAAAGACGAGAATGATCAATAGCATTGAAAGTGGTAAAAAGACCAATATTATAGCATATTGGGAGCATAAATCAGACTACATTAGTATTAGTGAAGAGAGTAAAATCAGAAATGGTAGACTACTCTTGAGAAGACTATGTAAGATGAAACATGAGTTTAAGTGGTCACTAAATGGATATATTGGAGAAGGCAATGGCACTCCACTCCGGTGCTCTTGCCTGGAGAATCCCAGGGACGGAGGAGCCTGGTGGGCTGCAGTCCATGGGGTCGCAAAGAATCAGACACGACTGTGCAACTTCACTGTCACTTTTCACTTTCATGCACTGGAGAAGGAAATGGCAACCCACTCCAGTGTTCTTGCCTGGAGAATCCCAGGGATGGGGGAGCCTGGTGGGCTGCCGTCTATGGGGTCGCACAGAGTCAGACACGACTGAAGTGACTTAGCAGCAGCAAATGGACACATAGGAGTGAGGGTGTGTTTATGGTCTGAGAGAGAATTCAGCATATTTACAATAAGAAAGAAATCTGGAGACTGAAAAGGGAAGCTAGTAAATCCATATGAAAGTTTCGATAGAGACAGAGTTGCAGCTCCAACAGAAGGTACAAAAAGGTATACACTGTGTACCCAGTTTCTAACCAGAAGACAGAAACAAAGTCATCTGTTGAGCGTGGGAAAGGCTGGGCTGATTACAGGATTTTACAACAGGGAGATCGTAAAAGGAATGGCTGGTGGTAGACGGCATGTGCTTCTACAGGCACTTAAATTCACAGCAAGTCATCTTGTCCAGAGTGCTTTGCCTACTGAAATTTAAGAAAGAAGACAAAGTAAAACACTGTTCTCTAAAGGAGAAGTGGACACGGAAAATCACAGAATTTGGTTAAGCGTATAGATCAGATAATTCTTCCTCTTCCATCTTTGCTCAAACTTCATTTTCTATAGAGGAATACAACTTTAATCCTATTATTTAAATGTTATCATTATTAGGGCTTCCCTGATGGCTCAGACAGTAAAGAAACTGCCTGCAGTGCAGGAGACCTGGGTTCAAGCCCTGGGTTGGGGAGATCCTCTGGAGAAGGGAATGACTACCTACTTCAGCATTCTCGCCTGGAGATTTCCATGGACAGAGGAGCCTGGCGGGCTATAGTCCATGGGATCACTAAGAGTCAGACACGACTAAGTGACTAACACTTTCACTTTAACTGTTATTACCTGATGGCCCTCCAGCATTTCTCTCCCTGCTTGATTATTTTTATACTACTTAAAACTTTCTAATATATTACAACTAGGACAGGGATCACTGAATTCTTCAGTGATGAATCTCAAGTGCCCAGAACAATGTAGAACATAGTACACCCTCATTAACTATTTGTGGCTGAAAGAAATGGGCTTTCAGAACTCCTTTTAAACATGCATAAATGTATACTCCCTAAATCCTGAAAAGGTTAAAAGAACCTTCTAACAATGCAAACAGCATGTTAGAATGAACAACAGAAATGTGATGTGAAAGAAGGCTTGGGTTGTAACTCTTCTTGTGACCCTGAAAAACCCAGTTTACTTCCACGGCTTATTTTTGTTAATAGCAAAGTGAGAATAATTATATCTCAGAAAGAACTTTAAATCATAAGATAAATGTTTGTGATACCTAATAAAAGGTCTTATAAACATGAAAAGATGATTTCATTATGACTGCAATCAAATTACCAAGTACTAATAAATACAGCAATAGAAAATTGGAGAAAAAACACATATTGAAGGAAATGCATTTTGCACATTTTTTCTGTGTTAGTAGTGGAAATTTCCTTATCAAGATATTTGTCAAGACTACTATGTGCAAGGTGAAGATGGATACTGGAGAAATAGAAAGCTTTTAGCATGACTAGGCTTGCCTGAAAGAGAACAACATTCCCCTAAACTGTCTGGACTACCCTGTCTAAAAGCAAGTTAAGAACAATGGTTTCTTTTCGAAGTAGATTAATTAAGTCTGGGGGAAAGTGGGCTGAATTTCTAACAAAGAACCTATGTCTATTCACGGAGATACATATGAGAAGTTAATTAATAACCAATGAATGAAACTTCAAGGCTCATGTTGCAAAGAAATGAACTTTTGTAAATAGTGGGGAAGGGTATACCATTTGAAGAGGCAAAGAGGACCTGTGCACAATGCTTGCCAGAAGGACTTGGCACATGAGTCCGTGGATAAGCTCTACCATTAGGAAGGTGTCTGGACTCATTCCATAGCATATGAATATAGACAGAATTTAAGCCAGTACCAGCGATCTCCAGAGAGTGCTTCAGATTTCACTGTGGAAGGCAACAAGAATATAGGAATGACAGAGGAGAAATGTACTTTTTAGGCAGCTTTGTTGAAAATATTCTGATGAACAAGGTGGCGAAATCCAGTCATTTCAATTTACTTATGCCTAAGGATCACTCAGACTCAAGCCTCTAGAAAAGGGAGCAAACAGTCCTTAATTTAACAACTGCTCTACTGGAGCTGATAAACGACACTGAAGTAGGAATGTGTAAGAAGGTCTATCACAAGGTTCAGAAGGTATTTTTCCAGAGGAGAATGAGAAGTTAGGTTAGAAGGGTACACATTATGGGAAGGACTGCGCTAGTGGGACTCTCAAACCACTGGGGATCGATTTTCAGCCCCAGTAACTAAATATTTAAGGAATAATTCAATATACTTCATATATACTTGTTTAAGTCAAACAAAGGCAAGAATAAATATCAAATTTCCTACTACTGATGCAGACCTTCAGGCTGTGGTTTTTAAAATGTCTTTTTCAGATTAGTTTACACAAACTGAAAGAGTTTCTTTTATTATCTGCTTACCAAAGTGAGAAGAGCAAAGTGACTGACTCTACGAATCAGAATTTTATGAACATCTCTTAAAACATACAATCATATTTCCATTTGAGAAATAAATCTCTCGTCTTCACCCTAGAGAAACTGGAAACCATCGTTCAGCCTTAGCTGAGCCTAAACGAATGTAAGGCAAACTCTTGGAAGCCACGTAAACAAGGTCAGTTGCTGCTACCTCTGCAACTGCTACAATACTGGGTATATGGGATGCTGTGTTGTTGTTCGGTCATTAAATCATGTGCAACTCTTTGCGACCCCATGGACTACAGCATGCCAGGCTTCCATGGCCATCCCCAACTCCCAGACCTTGCTCAAACTCATGTCCATTGAGTTGATAATGCCATCCAACCATCTCGTCCTCTGTTGTCCCCGTCTCCTCCTGCCTTCAATCTTTCCCAGCATCAAGGTCTTTTTCCATTATGAGTCAGTTCTTCGCATCAGGTTGCCAAAGTACCGGAACTTGAGCTTCAGCATCAGTCCTTCCAATGAATATTCAGGAATGATTTCGTTTAGGATTGACTGATTTGATCTCCTTGCGTTCCAAGGGACTCTCAAGAGTCTTCTCCACACCAGAGCTCAGCCTTGTTTACAGTTCAGCTCTTATACGCATACATGACTACTGGAAAAACCACAGCTTTGACTATACAGACGTTTGTCAGCAAGGTAATGTGTCTGCTTTTTAACATGATGTCTAGGTTGGTCATAACTTCTCTTCCAAGGAGCAAGTTTCTGTAGTCATCATCTGCAGTGATTTTGGAGCCCAAGAAAATAAAGTCTGTCACTGTTTCCATTGTTACCCACCTATTTGCCAGGAAGTGATGGGACTGGATGCCATGATCTTCATTTTCTGAATGTTGAGTTTTAAGCCAGCCTTTTCACTCTTCTCTTTCACTTTCATCAAGAGGCTCTTTATTTCCTCTTTGCTTTCTGACATAAGTATGGTGTCATCTGTGTATCTGAAGTTATTGATATTTCTCCCAGCAATGTTGATTCCAGCTTGTGCCTCATCCAGCCCAGCATTTCACATGATATACTCTGCATATAAGTTAAATAAGCAGGGTGACAATATACAGCCATGACTAATATAGAACCGGTCCTTTGTTTTATGTCCAGATCTAACTGCTGTTTCTTGACTTGCAAAGAGGTTTCTTAGGAGGCAAGTGAGATAGTTTAGTATTCCTATCTCTTGAAATATTTTCTACAGTTTGTTGTGTTCCACAGAGTCAAAGGCTTCAGTGCATTCAATGAAGCAGAAGTAGATATTTTTTCTGGAACTCTCTTGCTTTTTCTGTGACCCAACAGATGTTGGCAATTTGACCTCTGGTTCCTCTGCCTTTTCTAAATCCAGCTTGAACATCTGGAGGTTCTCAGTTCACATACTGTTGGGAGTTGAGCTTAGATAATTTTGAGCATTACTTTGCTACCATGTGTGATGAGTGCAACTGTGCAGTAGTTTGCACATTCTTTGGCACTATCTTTGTTTGGGGCTGGAACGAAAACTGACCTTTTCGAATCCTGTGGCCACTGCTGAGTTTTCCACATTTGCTGGCATACTGAGTGCAGCACTTTCACAGCATCAACTTTGAGGGTCTGATATAGCTCAGTGGTAATTCCATCAAATTCTCTAGCTCTGTTCGTAGTGATGGTTAATAAGGCCCACTTGACTTTGCACTCCAGGATGTCTGGCTCTAGGTGAGTATTAACACCATCGTGGTTATCTGGTCATTAAGATCGTTTTTGTATAGTTCTTCTGTGTATTCTTGCCACCTCTTCTTAATATCTTCTGCTTCTGTTGGGTCCATATCGCTTTTATTGTGTCCATCTTTCGGAGAAGGCACCCCCCTCCAGTGCTCTTGCCTGGAAAATCCCGTGGGCGGAGGAGCCTGGTGAGCTGTAGTCCATGGGGTTGCTAAGAGTGGTACATGACCAAGTAATTTCACTATCACTTTTCACCTTCATGCACTGGAGAAGGAAATGGTAACCCACTCCAGTATTCTTGCCTGGAGAATCCCAGGGACGGGGGAGCCTGGTGGGCTGCCACCTATGGGGCCGCACAGAGTCGGACACAACTGAAGCGACTTAGCAGCAGCAGCAGCACCCATCTTTGCAAGAAATGTTCCCTTGGTATCTCCCCTTTTGCCTTTTTGTATTTCTTTTCTTGGAGGTGGTTTTCATCACTGCCTCCTGTACAATGTTAGAAACCTCTATCCATAGTTCTTCAGGCTCTCTGTCTATCAGATCTAATCCCTTGAATCTCTCTGTCACTTCCACTATATAATCGTAAGGGATTTAATTTAGGTCATATCTGAATGGTCTAGTGGTTTTCCCTACTTTCTTCAATTTAAGTCAGAATTTTGCAATAAGGAGTTCATGGTATAAGCCACAGTCAATTCCCGGTCTTGATCTTGCTGACTGTATAGAGTGTCTCCAACTTTGGCTGCAAATAATGTAATCAATCTCTTTTGGTGTTGACCACCATCTAGTGATAGCCATGTGTAGAGTTGTTGGAAGGTGGTGTTTTCTATGACCAGTGTGTTCTTTTGGCAAGTTCTGTTATCCTTCATCCTGCTTCATTTTGTACTTGAAGGGCAAACGTGCCTGTTACTCCAGGTATCTCTTGACTTCCTACTTTGCCGTGTATGTCGCTATAAAAAAGTTTACATCTGAACATCCATGCGAGAAACAAAAGCTTAGATCTCTACAAGACAGGGACTTGGAACTGGAATTCTCATAAAAAGCCCTGATACTTCTCTGACAGAGTGAAAAGGATGCTAGAACAAAGACCAAAATAAACCAGTGAACCAATCCAGAGTGACAGCAAAGAAAGAAGTTTTGTTTCAACCAGGTGGCAGAGATTCCATTATCTTAAACATTAGTATACACAGGGAATGCATTTACATTGTGGTATGAAGGTTGTTTTAGGACAAATCTCAGATTACATACCAGCTAATGCTCTCCCCAAGACATGCAGTAACAAATAAACGAAGATCTGCTCTGGGAGGACCTGCCTTCAATATACACATCCAGCAAAGTTTAGCTGAAGATAAATTCATAAAACAAATTTATAAAATATATGCCAAGAAGTAACACACCATGAACAGAAGACAGATCAGACACCACCTTCTGCCAAAAGAATTTCAAATAATAGTTTTATACCAAGTAGAGACAAGAAAAGTGGAAGAAGAAAATCACTATTGTTTTTAAGAGTGAAAAAGCTCATGTCACATAGCATGCATGTTACACAGTATCTACACTCAAGAAACTGCACAGAATGAATTCCTGAATGGGTAAGTGGGGCACGTTTTTGCACAAATTCTGAAATTCTCTCTTCTTCCCTCACCAAGTATAACAAAACCCATAATAAAAATACCTAAGACTTTAATCAGTTAGTACAGATTTTTTTTCACATTTAACTGTTGAATCAGGTAATCAAATGTCTCCCCCATCTCTGAGGATTTTCAGCATAACTTGAAGGTACAAACAATTCTCATTTTATAGGGCTTTCTCTGCAACCCCTAAGTATCCAGAATTGCTGTAATTTGTGCCAGTCAATCTAGTTGCAAGAAAATGTTTCCCATCAGAAGTAATGGACCATACCCCTTATGTCTGACTTTACCACTTTAAACAAATACCTCTTTACCAACGACTATATACTTCGATGAATCACACTTGTCAAAAGCAAGTGGTTTCTGAACCCTGTTTTAAAGTGCTCATCCTCAGGAAGAGATAATAAGAGCTATTTTCAAAAGTCAACAATAAAACGCTGATACTGAACCAAAGTGTTATGATTTTAATAATCTCTCAAAATAAACGAAGTAAACTAAATGAGTGAGCGCAAAAAAGACTGCAGTCATAAAGCACATGACAATTTGAGGGGCATAAAAAGAATGATGAGTTAATTTTCACTGCTAACTTTCGTAGCAATAACATTAACAAATATTAATACTGAAATGCGAGGGTTAGGTATGTTTTTGGTAAGCATTATAAATTAAAAAAATGCTAGAGGTACATGGTTTCTTGAGGTTCATTTACTTTGGATTTTGAAGCGTATAAAAGGGAAACTTTGAACTTCTAGTTCCTCCAAAATACATTTATAGGTTAAGAAATATCATGAAACTAGAAAAATGCCAAGACACTTTAATTCCTGACATCACCAACATCTACCTCGTCCCTAATCATGCAAAAGATTTTTTTTCTTTTTGTTATCTTCTGCTTTAGAGCTGAGCAAAGNAGACAGAATTTAAGCCAGTACCAGCGATCTCCAGAGAGTGCTTCAGATTTCACTGTGGAAGGCAACAAGAATATAGGAATGACAGAGGAGAAATGTACTTTTTAGGCAGCTTTGTTGAAAATATTCTGATGAACAAGGTGGCGAAATCCAGTCATTTCAATTTACTTATGCCTAAGGATCACTCAGACTCAAGCCTCTAGAAAAGGGAGCAAACAGTCCTTAATTTAACAACTGCTCTACTGGAGCTGATAAACGACACTGAAGTAGGAATGTGTAAGAAGGTCTATCACAAGGTTCAGAAGGTATTTTTCCAGAGGAGAATGAGAAGTTAGGTTAGAAGGGTACACATTATGGGAAGGACTGCGCTAGTGGGACTCTCAAACCACTGGGGATCGATTTTCAGCCCCAGTAACTAAATATTTAAGGAATAATTCAATATACTTCATATATACTTGTTTAAGTCAAACAAAGGCAAGAATAAATATCAAATTTCCTACTACTGATGCAGACCTTCAGGCTGTGGTTTTTAAAATGTCTTTTTCAGATTAGTTTACACAAACTGAAAGAGTTTCTTTTATTATCTGCTTACCAAAGTGAGAAGAGCAAAGTGACTGACTCTACGAATCAGAATTTTATGAACATCTCTTAAAACATACAATCATATTTCCATTTGAGAAATAAATCTCTCGTCTTCACCCTAGAGAAACTGGAAACCATCGTTCAGCCTTAGCTGAGCCTAAACGAATGTAAGGCAAACTCTTGGAAGCCACGTAAACAAGGTCAGTTGCTGCTACCTCTGCAACTGCTACAATAAGGGGTATATGGGATGCTGTGTTGTTGTTCGGTCATTAAATCATGTGCAACTCTTTGCGACCCCATGGACTACAGCATGCCAGGCTTCCATGGCCATCCCCAACTCCCAGACCTTGCTCAAACTCATGTCCATTGAGTTGATAATGCCATCCAACCATCTCGTCCTCTGTTGTCCCCGTCTCCTCCTGCCTTCAATCTTTCCCAGCATCAAGGTCTTTTTCCATTATGAGTCAGTTCTTCGCATCAGGTTGCCAAAGTACCGGAACTTGAGCTTCAGCATCAGTCCTTCCAATGAATATTCAGGAATGATTTCGTTTAGGATTGACTGATTTGATCTCCTTGCGTTCCAAGGGACTCTCAAGAGTCTTCTCCACACCAGAGCTCAGCCTTGTTTACAGTTCAGCTCTTATACGCATACATGACTACTGGAAAAACCACAGCTTTGACTATACAGACGTTTGTCAGCAAGGTAATGTGTCTGCTTTTTAACATGATGTCTAGGTTGGTCATAACTTCTCTTCCAAGGAGCAAGTTTCTGTAGTCATCATCTGCAGTGATTTTGGAGCCCAAGAAAATAAAGTCTGTCACTGTTTCCATTGTTACCCACCTATTTGCCAGGAAGTGATGGGACTGGATGCCATGATCTTCATTTTCTGAATGTTGAGTTTTAAGCCAGCCTTTTCACTCTTCTCTTTCACTTTCATCAAGAGGCTCTTTATTTCCTCTTTGCTTTCTGACATAAGTATGGTGTCATCTGTGTATCTGAAGTTATTGATATTTCTCCCAGCAATGTTGATTCCAGCTTGTGCCTCATCCAGCCCAGCATTTCACATGATATACTCTGCATATAAGTTAAATAAGCAGGGTGACAATATACAGCCATGACTAATATAGAACCGGTCCTTTGTTTTATGTCCAGATCTAACTGCTGTTTCTTGACTTGCAAAGAGGTTTCTTAGGAGGCAAGTGAGATAGTTTAGTATTCCTATCTCTTGAAATATTTTCTACAGTTTGTTGTGTTCCACAGAGTCAAAGGCTTCAGTGCATTCAATGAAGCAGAAGTAGATATTTTTTCTGGAACTCTCTTGCTTTTTCTGTGACCCAACAGATGTTGGCAATTTGACCTCTGGTTCCTCTGCCTTTTCTAAATCCAGCTTGAACATCTGGAGGTTCTCAGTTCACATACTGTTGGGAGTTGAGCTTAGATAATTTTGAGCATTACTTTGCTACCATGTGTGATGAGTGCAACTGTGCAGTAGTTTGCACATTCTTTGGCACTATCTTTGTTTGGGGCTGGAACGAAAACTGACCTTTTCGAATCCTGTGGCCACTGCTGAGTTTTCCACATTTGCTGGCATACTGAGTGCAGCACTTTCACAGCATCAACTTTGAGGGTCTGATATAGCTCAGTGGTAATTCCATCAAATTCTCTAGCTCTGTTCGTAGTGATGGTTAATAAGGCCCACTTGACTTTGCACTCCAGGATGTCTGGCTCTAGGTGAGTATTAACACCATCGTGGTTATCTGGTCATTAAGATCGTTTTTGTATAGTTCTTCTGTGTATTCTTGCCACCTCTTCTTAATATCTTCTGCTTCTGTTGGGTCCATATCGCTTTTATTGTGTCCATCTTTCGGAGAAGGCACCCCCCTCCAGTGCTCTTGCCTGGAAAATCCCGTGGGCGGAGGAGCCTGGTGAGCTGTAGTCCATGGGGTTGCTAAGAGTGGTACATGACCAAGTAATTTCACTATCACTTTTCACCTTCATGCACTGGAGAAGGAAATGGTAACCCACTCCAGTATTCTTGCCTGGAGAATCCCAGGGACGGGGGAGCCTGGTGGGCTGCCACCTATGGGGCCGCACAGAGTCGGACACAACTGAAGCGACTTAGCAGCAGCAGCAGCACCCATCTTTGCAAGAAATGTTCCCTTGGTATCTCCCCTTTTGCCTTTTTGTATTTCTTTTCTTGGAGGTGGTTTTCATCACTGCCTCCTGTACAATGTTAGAAACCTCTATCCATAGTTCTTCAGGCTCTCTGTCTATCAGATCTAATCCCTTGAATCTCTCTGTCACTTCCACTATATAATCGTAAGGGATTTAATTTAGGTCATATCTGAATGGTCTAGTGGTTTTCCCTACTTTCTTCAATTTAAGTCAGAATTTTGCAATAAGGAGTTCATGGTATAAGCCACAGTCAATTCCCGGTCTTGATCTTGCTGACTGTATAGAGTGTCTCCAACTTTGGCTGCAAATAATGTAATCAATCTCTTTTGGTGTTGACCACCATCTAGTGATAGCCATGTGTAGAGTTGTTGGAAGGTGGTGTTTTCTATGACCAGTGTGTTCTTTTGGCAAGTTCTGTTATCCTTCATCCTGCTTCATTTTGTACTTGAAGGGCAAACGTGCCTGTTACTCCAGGTATCTCTTGACTTCCTACTTTGCCGTGTATGTCGCTATAAAAAAGTTTACATCTGAACATCCATGCGAGAAACAAAAGCTTAGATCTCTACAAGACAGGGACTTGGAACTGGAATTCTCATAAAAAGCCCTGATACTTCTCTGACAGAGTGAAAAGGATGCTAGAACAAAGACCAAAATAAACCAGTGAACCAATCCAGAGTGACAGCAAAGAAAGAAGTTTTGTTTCAACCAGGTGGCAGAGATTCCATTATCTTAAACATTAGTATACACAGGGAATGCATTTACATTGTGGTATGAAGGTTGTTTTAGGACAAATCTCAGATTACATACCAGCTAATGCTCTCCCCAAGACATGCAGTAACAAATAAACGAAGATCTGCTCTGGGAGGACCTGCCTTCAATATACACATCCAGCAAAGTTTAGCTGAAGATAAATTCATAAAACAAATTTATAAAATATATGCCAAGAAGTAACACACCATGAACAGAAGACAGATCAGACACCACCTTCTGCCAAAAGAATTTCAAATAATAGTTTTATACCAAGTAGAGACAAGAAAAGTGGAAGAAGAAAATCACTATTGTTTTTAAGAGTGAAAAAGCTCATGTCACATAGCATGCATGTTACACAGTATCTACACTCAAGAAACTGCACAGAATGAATTCCTGAATGGGTAAGTGGGGCACGTTTTTGCACAAATTCTGAAATTCTCTCTTCTTCCCTCACCAAGTATAACAAAACCCATAATAAAAATACCTAAGACTTTAATCAGTTAGTACAGATTTTTTTTCACATTTAACTGTTGAATCAGGTAATCAAATGTCTCCCCCATCTCTGAGGATTTTCAGCATAACTTGAAGGTACAAACAATTCTCATTTTATAGGGCTTTCTCTGCAACCCCTAAGTATCCAGAATTGCTGTAATTTGTGCCAGTCAATCTAGTTGCAAGAAAATGTTTCCCATCAGAAGTAATGGACCATACCCCTTATGTCTGACTTTACCACTTTAAACAAATACCTCTTTACCAACGACTATATACTTCGATGAATCACACTTGTCAAAAGCAAGTGGTTTCTGAACCCTGTTTTAAAGTGCTCATCCTCAGGAAGAGATAATAAGAGCTATTTTCAAAAGTCAACAATAAAACGCTGATACTGAACCAAAGTGTTATGATTTTAATAATCTCTCAAAATAAACGAAGTAAACTAAATGAGTGAGCGCAAAAAAGACTGCAGTCATAAAGCACATGACAATTTGAGGGGCATAAAAAGAATGATGAGTTAATTTTCACTGCTAACTTTCGTAGCAATAACATTAACAAATATTAATACTGAAATGCGAGGGTTAGGTATGTTTTTGGTAAGCATTATAAATTAAAAAAATGCTAGAGGTACATGGTTTCTTGAGGTTCATTTACTTTGGATTTTGAAGCGTATAAAAGGGAAACTTTGAACTTCTAGTTCCTCCAAAATACATTTATAGGTTAAGAAATATCATGAAACTAGAAAAATGCCAAGACACTTTAATTCCTGACATCACCAACATCTACCTCGTCCCTAATCATGCAAAAGATTTTTTTTCTTTTTGTTATCTTCTGCTTTAGAGCTGAGCAAAGGTGCTGGTGACTAATACTACTAATTCCAAGAGCAATCTGCATTTTGGAAAAAAAAATATCATAGTATAAAGATTACTCAGCCCTAAATTCTGTTTGTCCATTTATCCAGGGGAGCTGTCTTATAATACCCGGCCACTTAAGTGACAAACTGCTTAAAAGAATGAACGAGTATCAGGGCTGAGTGTAAGCAGTACATCAATGTAGAATTCTGCTTTATACTATTTTAGTTCTGAGATATGGTTTGTATCTTTGACTTGTATTCCCTATGCCTGCTTTTCCTTCCTATTATTTGTTTGGATGTTTTAAACACTTGTCTTCAATAGCCTCTCCTATTTTTGGGACTACCATATCACTAGTCGTTGAATGACAACTCACAGGTTGGTAAACGAAGGGGGAAAAAAAAAAAATCAAGGGTCAAATTACTATTCTCCAACAAATTAATGTTCTTTGGAGGAGCACTCACCTGCAGCCACACCAAAAGTAAGACTGTTTTTTCAAAGAGTAATGGAAAAGCCCCACATCACTGCCCTACCAGGAAGAAGGGTCTTGTATAACAGTGGTGGCACTATGAATACTGATGGTTACAGAGGCCAGTCTACTGAGGAAACAGGTGATTTATACACATTTGTGATAAATTTCTCCCAGTCCCAACTGCCTGGCATTGTTTGTTTTCCTGCTCTGGTTCACTGCAGAACTAGATGTTCTGCAATTCCAAGGAACCAGACACCTCTCACAGATTTTCATGAGGGAATTACCTTGGGAACTGAGTTGGGTGGGAGAGCCACATCTTAAACTTGACTTGCCAATTTTCCCTATTAGACAGGTCAGAATAGGTAATAAATATCAGGGATGTAGGTGACTAAAACATCCCCAGTACATATCTAGATCAGCTGCAGGGAGAGCACTCGTTTTTCAAATTGAGTAACTTGACAGGTATACAAAGAAAGAGCAAATTATATAGTACAGAGCAATGTCTAGAAGACAGGCTATGCTGACTTGTTATTCTTAATTAATATTAATTCTTAATATTATTCTCGGATAATATTCTTATCCGCTACTGAATCAAGAACAGTTGATAATTTGATCAATATTATAAAAACCTAATGGTTAGATCCACGATTCTAGGTGATGCTACACTAAAAAGAAATTAATTCTGAATTCAGAAGCATGTAACACTTTGATCATACTAATGATATTAAGTAATGATAAATTAATAATACAGGAAAAATGAAACTAAAAAGAAAAAATGGAAGACCACTATACTTATCTGTGAAACAGAAAGGGTACATTTATTTTCAGAACTAGTTTAAACCTTTGACATTGTGATTGCTCTTTTCCTTAAGCAAGATTAAAGAAGAGGTATTGCACAGAAGAATTCTTTTAAGTTAAGGATTGACTAGGTTTTAAAATTCTGAGAAGACAATATTTGGGACTACAGACCACGCTGGGTTTGATTGGTTATCATCCCCAAAACAACAAAATTAACCCCAGAGGAAATGATAGTTATGAACGAGGCAAAAACAAAAAACACATGTACAGTGACATATACCTTGGAGGCATTTTGTATATTTGATATTTCATTTGCATTTTTAGACAATGGAGTAACTCTTTGCTGGATGCACTAAAACATAAACACACCACTGAAGAAATCAGACTAGGAATTTCAGCATTCATGTGATGTTTCTGGAAGTCAAGGAAAGTAGCCAATTAAAAAATAACTCAAATACTGCTGCGTTTTCATGTTCAGCAAGCATAATACAATTAATCACAGAATGACTTACCAGGGACTGGGCTCTTTCTTGAACTTAAGTTCTGAGAATCCACAATCTCTTCTGTTTGCCCATCTGCTTCTACCTCTACTTTGCTCTGAATCTCTTTTGCATCCTCACTACGGCAAGTTCTTGTGTTCTCATCCTCTTCGAGGACTCTCTGGACTCCGGGGGGGCCACTACCAGCATTAACACTAGTGGCAGCAGCGGGAACGATAGCTGGCGCGGGAGGAGGAGAAGCTGGAGGAGCTGGAGGAGACGGAGAAAAGGAGGGAACTATCGAAGGGGTGACGGGAGCTGGGACACACTCCACTTTCATTTCTTCAGGGGGGTTTTCCAAAATCTCCAATTCAAGAGTCAGTGGTAACACCTCCTGTTTTACTATTTCCACAATGCTTTCCGTGGCTGGTAATTTTTCATTAACTCCATTCATTTCATTAATTAGGTTAGTACTAGAAATCAGTGGAATATCATTTGGTGCTACACTACAAGATTTCTTGCATATATCATCATCAATTTCATCTGTTGGTAAAGGATCTGATGCTTCTGTGCAAGATGTGGGGCTGGGAATAGGAATTGTGTCTTCTTTTAAGGAAGAGAGTTCACACCTGTCATCAACTGCAGTGGTGAATATTGGTTGGCTACTAAGAGCAACAGACGTGGGAGAAGTAATCGTACTTCGAGCAAGTGGAGAAATAGCAGTAGGTGATGGAGGCAGAGGAAGCTCTGGTATGGACTCTATTGCAGTCATCTCAGACGTCGGGCCTGCTTGTTCTTTCTTCTCTCCACTAAGGGCTAGCCTAAGGACTGGGGAAGGAGTCTTTAACACTGGATCTGGTTTTGGCTTCTCTTCTGGGGAATGAAAAAAGAAAGCGATTTAAGAATAATTTCTGGATCAAAGATTATATTCTATTATTTGGGGATAATTCTTTTAATTTCTTATTTTAAAACGAGCAGCGGAAGACAGACCAAAATATTATTTTGCCACTCCAAAAACACTGCATATTTATTTTCTATTTTCTGTTACTACTTAACCTTCAACACATACTTACTTACTTCGAAGTAAGAGGAGCTAATTTACCAAATGATTATGTCAAGAATACAACAGAAAAATCTCATCAAAACTAAAAGGAAACAATTCTTGGGATGAGAATAGGGCTTTTCTTTAAGGTAGAGAGATTTTCTATGTAAAATTTTTCTACCAAGGATACACTATAGTGGCGGGACAGGACAGTTTAAGGGAAAATAACTGGAGATTAAATTAGACACAGATATTTTTATTCTACATATTTCTGCATGGGGGAGATTTTTATAAACAACTTGTATTACTTGCATAAAAAATTATTTCAAGAAAAATTATCATGGTGTCATTATTATCAATGAAATCTATTATCAGGGAAATCAAGTTCCTGAACATAAAAATTCATTGAGATGTTAATTTAACTTATATTTCTTAAAAGAAGCATACAACTAGAAAGAGTGTTAAGGAATAAAACCAGAGATTTATCTTATATCTTCAATAGTAAAAAAAAAAATATATATATATATATATATATTCTTTAAAGAGAAACCAAAGTTAACATTCAGACTATTAAGTCCAATTAAAAGAAACACTTTATAAGAGAATAATCTATAAAACGTGTGTCTACAGACAGAGAAAGAGTGGCAGTAAGAGAGATAAGCCAATGATCATGATAAAGGCGCCAGGAAAACGGAAGGAATGCTGACTCCTGAAAACTTCCATAGCTTAAAATTCCAGGTAAACAAATATGTGATTCATGCCTCGGGAGATAAAGTCAGAGGAGACTTAGATTGTTCTGTTTAGGAAGTACAAGACTAGAAACCAAACAGGCTCCAGTGGTAAAAGCAGATACTCACGAGTATGCTCACCAAATGCAAACAAAAATTTTAAGCACTGCTAAAAGACAAACTAAACTGAAAGGGACTTAACTTTCTCTGCCAAAAATCTTTACGCATCAGTGAAACTGAGTGTTTACAATAAATTTCAAGTAAGCCTGTCAAAGAAAATATGCTCATTAATCAGAGAAACAGATGGCAAAATTAAACTGTTAAAGGCTAATTCATTCACTGCAACTACTTTTATTGGCTTTAAAGTTCACCTTAATTGATGGGCTGAGCATCCAGTGTTTCTAAAACTCTGCCTATTTACTATAACAGAGAAATAAGGGCAATCGGTTCTCAAAGCTAAATACCTCAGACTAATTGCCTGGGCAAGAGACAAAAACACTTCAAAGAAACACATCTGTTATATTTATCACATGTAATATGTCTTTATTAAAATATCCCAAATGAATTTCCAATTCACTGGAATAACTGCTACAAGGGTCACTCACATTATAAGATACCACTTTTAAAGCACATCAGAATATTAACGACCCTTTATGATCACCGATGAAACCTAGATGAATCAAACATTAGAAAAGAGCAAATCTCAGATTAACAAGAGCATATCAATTCAATTATTAATTTATGAGAGTAAAAAAATCAAACAAAAGCAGACTTGTGAAACTTCTATATACTCTTTAGAAATATCTAACATTAATAAAGAAAACTAGAAACAAAATTTTAAAATTTTGTGAGCTTATTCTAAACTAAGTGCTTTAATGAATTCATTAAGGTTTTAATACAGAAAGCTGAAAGAAATAACAGATCACAAAGAACACTAGTTTCATTTCTCTAAGAATTTTTACTATTAAGAGTATGCTTTGCAGAGCCATGATAGTCTGAAATCTAATACATTGCATTCAAAATGTTTATCCTATTTGGCCATTTTTAGGAATCTGTGGGAATTTCAGCTTGAAGAGTTTTTTTAAGAAAATAATCATTGAAAAGTGAGCAAAGACAGAGGCGTGGAATATTTAAAGCAGCAATGTTTATAAGAGCAAAAATAGGAAAATAAATTAAATATCTATCAATAAGGGATATGTTAAAGAAATAATGGCCTGGGAATATAATAGCATATTACTGCAATCATTTAAAATAAGCTTTTAAAAGAGTATTTAATGATACAGAAGGGTGTTTATAATAAAAGACACTTTTTAAAAAAACAGGGCACAACTGCATGTAGAGAATAAACTACTGGTGAAAACAACAACAAATATAATATTAACATATATCCATATGAGAAAGCCTAGAGGTACACACATGCTATAATATGGATAATGAGACAGATAGTTTTTCTTTCTGCTTAACCAGTTTCTGTAACGAATGCCAAATTTATAAAAAAGAAAAACTGCTCCCTTTATTCTGACAGGGTAGTGCAACCAGTCTCCTAGATGGGCGCCCTTTGGTTGTCAGGAGCTACAGAGGACAGAGTGTTACTATCACTTAGTGGGGAGAGGCCAGGAATGCTAAGTATTCTGCTATTTGAGGGACAGTCTCCTTTGACAGAGAACATTCTCGTCCTAAATTTCCAAAGTGCCCTTACTGAGCTACACTGGCATAACAACTGGTTGAACTTACAACAGAATACCATTCATTGCATGCCTACTCTGTATCAAGTGCTTTTAAAACATACTAAGGCACAGCTAACTTTATTTGTATTTAATTATACATACCATATCCCCAATACGCTGGACTGAATGCCCTTTTTCAAACACTGTTCAATCATTTAAGCTGTGTCTCTACACTATCAACACCGACTCCAAAGTTTTAATTCACTCAACAGTCTTTCTATTGATACAAATCAAGTTGAGATCTTCCTTGTCTTTTTTACCAAAACAAATGGGAAATGACATACTTGTCTGAAAACTTGGTCTGCATGTTACTAGTCCAGCTGTGAACATCAGAAACAGAAAGCCAGACCATTATGGCAGCTAGTATTTATTAAGCACTTAATATGAGCCAGGAAACGGGTAAAATTCCATATATACTTAATGTCCTCTAAGTCTTATAATCAGTCACCAGTGGGATAAAAACTATTACATTCATAATTTACCGATAGGATTTTAAAAATTAAAAGCGCGAGAAACTGAAAATGATTTCAAATTCTAAATTCTTCCAATTCAGAGGGGGAAAGGCAGTACTATGGAAAAAGAAGTATTAAAGTGAATCAAACTAGTGGGAGACTTTGGGTCTAAAATGGGATCCCAGTACAAACCATCAGTAATATTTCCATCAAGAGAGGAAAACCAATCTGAACGTAGAATACAGAATCTATTGTTTCTGAGGATAATGTAACAACTTTTGAAACAGTGCAGTTTTGTATCATACTTTAATTTCAAAATGAATCTACAGTTAAGAAACTTTTTACAAAACTTTAACTGTAAAACGAATTATTTGAAAAATGATGAACCCTTTCTAATGTTACTTGAATTACATATATTTAGTTTAAAAAAAGAAAACTATTCTGAAAACTATTATATATAATATTGACAAGTTATGGACAGAATTAAAAACAGAAAATCAGTATTACTGAGTTTTCTGGAGAATAGCTAATACTAGAGGAAGAAAGCAGTAGTCCCCAAAAGTTACTGTAAGCCCTATGAAATATATTTAAAATGAAAGTTATTCTTTCATCAAGGTGAAGTGAAGTTGCTCAGTCATGTTCGATTCTTTGAGATCCCATGGACTGTAGCCTACTAGGCTCCTCCGTCCATGGGATTTTCCAGGCAAGAGTACTGGAGTGGATTGCCATTTCCTTCTCCAGAAGATCTTCCTGACCCAGGGATCGAACCCAGGTCTCACGCACTGTAGGCAGACGCTTTACCGTCTGAGCCACCAGGGAAGTCCAAGGTAATGTCAAACATTTTTTAATTCACCCAAATTCACATCAAACATCAATCTGAAATGCTGATTTTATTATTCAAATTTCCACTAGGCATAAAAGAAAAAATGAGAGGAAACAAAGAATTTTGCATTTCTCCTCCCGTAAATCAATGCCTAAATGTGACAAGATACATAGGTATCTCCTAATCCAAAAATCTTAGGTCAGAGCTACCACCATCAAAATATTATGAATTCTTAGTTCCATACATCAATCTACAGAGAAAGCCAGCATAAAGAAAATCACAACACGCCAGGCCTCCCTGTCCATCACCAACTGCCGGAGTTCACTCAGACTCACGCCCATCGAGTCGGTGATGCCATCCAGCCATCTCACCCTCTGTCGTCCCCTTCTCCTCCTGCTCCTAATCCCTCCCAGCATCAGTCTTTTTCAATGAGTCAACTCTTCACATGAGGTGGCCAAAGTACTGGAGTTNACTCTTTGTGACCCCATGAATTGCAGCACGCCAGGCCTCCCTATCCATCACCAACTCCTGGAGTTCACTCAAATTCACGTCCATCGAGTCGGTGATGCCATCCAGCCATCTCATCCTCGGTTGTCCCTTTTTCCTCCTGCCCCCAATTCCTCCCAACATCAGAGTCTTTTCCAATGAGTCAACATGAGGTGGCCAAAGTACTGGAGTTTCAGCTTTAGCATCATTCCTTCCAAAGAACACCCAGGACTGAATTCCTTTAGAATTGACTGGTTGGATCTCCCAGCAGTCCAAGGGATCCTCAAGAGTCTTCTCCAACACCACAGTGCAAAAGCATCAATTCTTTGGCGCTCAGCCTTCTTTACAGTCCAACTCTCACATCCATACATGACCACGGGAAAAGCCATAGCCTTGACTAGATGGACCTTTGTTGGCAAAGTAATGTCTCTGCTTTTCAATATGCTGTCTAGGTTGGTCATAACTTTCCTTCCAAGGAGTAAGCGTCTTTTAATTTCAAACATTTATTAAATAGTCACCTACATAACTTGGGAAAGAAAGATCTGTATACTGTGTAATATTTACCAGAAAGAAATAAAATATTAACTATTTCAATGGCCTGGGAAATGAATAACCGATTAAAAAAAGGGTATCTGCTGAAAGAAGGTCACCAAAATAAATTACATACAAGGTGAAGGTGAGATTCTTAAGGCAGTAAAAGACTGATGGTATCTATAAGTATCCATAAATCTGTATAGATCAGAGAGTTTTCATCTAAGATTAAAATACCTTCAATCATATTAAATAGACAACTGCACATTTTTCCATCAACAAAGCGCTAGAAGATTTTATGTATAAAGATTTCTAAGAAAGGAGTGACTCATAGTTGGCTGGTTAACTCATGGTTTCAAGTCCAGGTATCTAATACATAGACTCAGAATGCTAGGAAAGTACTTAGTTTTCACAGCTACTAACTTCCCTGGTGGTCCAATGGTAAAAGCTTCAAGCTTTCACTGCAGGGGACACAGGTTAGATTCCTGGTCAAGGAACTAAGATCTCACTTGCTGCTCTCTGCAGCCAAAAAAAAAAAAAAGGTAATGCTCAGCTGTAAAATGAAAAGGAATCAAAGATCATATAGTGTCATCCAACTTCAGCATTCTCTAAAGCCTCTGACAGGACCAAGAAAATAACACACTAACACACACCAATACTTTAATCTTGCTTCAGATTAATTTTGATTTAGAATAATCTAAAATTTTAGCTAACCTCAAGTTTCATCTCTTCTTAGGTAACATGATCTACTCTGTTGATAATATATTTAAGGAATTTCAAAATCACTGCATTTCAGTCACTTTCACTGGCAGGAGTGAAAATTTACAAAAATCAGTCTGGAAGATCAACTGGTGACAGAATGTGAAATAACTCAATAAGGATGATCAGAGCTAAAAGATTAGGGTGTATCGGCAACATCACATTGCTGCAATAGTTCATGATTTATTTCATCGCTAAATTCCCTCCCCACACCAAATTTTTCAAAATCAAAGTTCAAGCAGAAGAAAAAAAAAATCTCACTTTTCAAACAGTGTTAAGGAAGCTTATTTAAAGTAAGCACGGCAAGATATCACATACTTGATGGTATCCGAAAAGTGAATTCCCTTTATAAAGATTACTTGAGAATCTATTTGGTTAAAAATGTATACGTTAAAGTTGAAGTACTAGCCTGAAGGGAGAATGGTAGATATGGGCCCACTGGAAGAATACATTTTTTAAAAAAATAGACTACAACACGTAAAAGAGGTAACAGTATCTGGGACTGCCGTAAAAACTTCTTTGTACAGTTTAAAATTCATTTCTTCAGAAGAGTACATAAGATGGTAGGGCAAAAAAGAGTGAGCTTACCTCCTCTCACAAGCACATCACGATCTCAACTGTCTACTAAAAAAACCATCGACGAAAAAGACTGGTACCTACCAGACAAGACCTTCTACAATTAAAGACGTAAAGAAGGAACTACCAGGGGGCAGCAGGGCAGACTCATGCCATAACCAAATCCCATATCCTTGGGTGGGCAATGCACAAACGAGAGTGTTATACTGCAGAGGATTCCCAAGAGGAGTATGAGTGAGTCTACCCAGTCCAGGGCTCCTGCGCCTAGAAGGTGAGACCCCAGAGCACACAGCTTTGAAGGCCATTCCAGCTTAGCTTTGGAAGTCCCATAGGACTGGGGGCAACAGAAACGCCACTCTTAAAGGGTGTACACAAAATCTTATATGCACTGGGTCTCAAGTCAAAAGCAGGAATATGGCAGGAGCCTGGGCCTACTTGCTGGTCTTGGGCAGTCTTCTGGAGAGGCGGAGAGAGGAGGGGGAGATGAGTGAAGGCTGTGGCTCACCCTGAGCACACAGAAAGTAATAGTGGCAGCCATAACTGGGGACATTGTACTGTCTGAACACTGCTCTTGGCTCACTAGCTCCAAATTCTAATCCTAATCCCACAGGACAGCTTTAGTCACCAGCGCCGGGATGCCTCAGGTCAACCAACCGGGGAGGAACAGAGCCCCACCCATAAAGAGATAAACTGCCAAAAGATTTCCTGAGCCCATAGTCACCTGCAGACATGCCTGAAGACATGTCCCTTCCCACTTGAGGGCCAAGAACTCCCTTCCGACCATCAACAGGCAACCAGTGTCCCTTTCCTCAAGGAAGCCTGCTTGAGACACTAGACCAGCCTCACGTTACACGGGCAGACATCAGATGCAAGAAAACTACGATCCTTCTGCCTGCAGACCCAGCCCACTCTCACTAGGCTTACCCTGGGATCAGCTGGGCCAAGGTTCAGTTCACTAGCAGGCCGACATAAGTTTCAGGATGCCCCGGACGTGACACCGAACTGTGTTAAGGACCTGGCTCCCCCACCAACAATCTGAAACAAGTTCTAGGATCCCTGAGGCCTGTAGCCAGACTTTAGGAACTAGTTCTGCAGAACACTACTAACCCCAGGGCCTGGTGTAACCTGCCACTGGGCAGGAAAACAGCCTCAGGGTCTTTGGGACGCTGACTCCACCCACCAATGAGTAGGCACTAGGCCAAAGGCCCTGAGGAATCTACCACAAGCTATCTCCTGATCAGGCCCACTAAACAGCTCCCAGCAACATCCACACAAGGCAGGACCCGGCAGTCAGATACACTAAGGGCCAGAAGAGCCTACCAGATCAGCCACACGGTCAGCCTGTTAACACGAGAAGGACCAGCTTAGCCCTCTGAGCAGGAACCCCTGAGCATGCTGCTTGAGTGACAAGAGGGAACCGCACTGCTGGGGGAAACAGGGGCTCTCCTACAGAAGGACACTTTCCCAAGGCTGAGAAATGTGACCAACCCACCTCATACGTAAAAACAGAAAAAAGCAACTCAGTCAAAATGAGGGGGCAGAGGAACATGTTCCAGGTGAAGGAACAAGATAAAATGGCAGGGAAAAACTGACATGGAGTGGAGACAGGCAATCTACCAAAAAAAGACATCAGAGTAACGATCACAAAAATGATAAACAAGTCAGGAGAAAAATGGATACAGAATGAGAACTTAGAAGCTTTTAAGAAAGAGTTAGAAAAATATGAAGAAGCAACCAACCAGAGATGAAGAATACAACACGTGAAATGAAAAATACACTAAAGGGAATCAGCAGTAGACAGACACAGAGGAACGGATCAGTAAGCTCGAATACAGTCATGGAATTCACTGCCACTGAACAGAAAAAAGAAAACAGGACCATTTAAGAGACCTCTGGGACAACATCAAGCACACTAAATATTCACATTATAGGGGTCCAAGAAGGAGGAGAGAGAGAGAGAAAGGTCATGAGAAAATGGAAGACTCTATCCAGCAAAGTTCTTGTTCAGATTTGATGGATAAATCAAAAGCTTTAGAGGCAACTGAAAGCTAAAAGAGTTCAGCACCACCAAACAAGTTTTACAACAACTATTAAAGGAACTTCTCTACACAAAATACTAGAAACAATAAAAATGAAAAATGAAAAAACACACTGGTAAAGGCAACATGCCAAAGCCTTTGACTATGTGGATCAGCACAAACTGTGGAAAATTCTGTAAGAGATGGAATACCAGACCACCTGACCTGCCTCTTGAGAAACCTGTATGCAGGTCAGGAAGCAACAGTTAGAACTGGACATGGGACAACAGACTGGTTCCAAATAGAGAAAGAAGTACATCAAGGCTGTATACTGTCACCCTGCTTATTGAACTTTTTTGCACAGTACATCATGAGAAACGCTGGGCTGGAAGAAGCACAAACTAGAATCAACACTACCAGGAGAAATATCAATAACCTGAGATATGCAGATGACACCACCCTTATTGCAGAAAGCGAAGAAGAACTAAAGAGCTGCTTGATGAAAATCAAACAGGACAGTGAAAAAGTTGGCCTAAAGCTCACCATTCAGAAAACTAACATCATGGTATCTAGTCCCATCACTTCATAGCAAATAGACGGGGAAACAGTGGCTGACCATTTTCTGGGGCTCCAAAATCATTGCAGATGGTGACTGCAGTTATGAAATTAAAAGACACTTGCTCCTTGGAAGGAAAGTTATAACCAACCTAGAGAGTATATTAAAAAGTAGAGACATTACTTTGCCAACAAAGGTCCATCTGGTCAAGGCTATGGTTTCTCCAGTAGTCATGTATGGATGTGAGAACTGGACTATAAAGAAAGCTGAGCACCAAAGAATTGATGCTTTTGAACTGTGGTGTTAGAGAAGACTCTTGAGAGTCCCTTGGACTGCAAGGCAATCCAACCAGTCCATCCTAAAGGAGATCAATCCTGAATATCCCTTGGAAGGTCTGATGTTGAAGCTGAAACTCCAATACTTTGGCCACCTGATGCAAAGAGCTGACTCATTAGAAAAGACCCTGATGCTGGGAAAGATCGAGGGCAGGAGGAGAAGGGGATGACAGAGGATGAGATGGTTGGATAGCATCACGGACTCAATGGACGTGAGTCTGAGTAAACTCCGGGAGTTGGTGATCGACAGGGAGGTCTGACGTGCTGCAGTCTATGGGTTGCAAAGAGTTGGACACGACTGAGCAACTAAACTGAACTGAACTGAACACACACTGTTAGTGGGAAGGTAAACTGGTGCAGCTCTTGTGGAAAACA
Organism: Neotragus moschatus; assembly: GCA_006410615.1. Taxonomy (NCBI): domain Eukaryota; kingdom Metazoa; phylum Chordata; class Mammalia; order Artiodactyla; family Bovidae; genus Neotragus; species Neotragus moschatus. The sequence continues at coordinate 462,039 of SJYA01000223.1, forward strand.
GTATGGCAGTTTCTCAAAAACTAAAAATAGAACTACTATAAGACCTAGTAATTCCATTCCTGGGTATATATTAAAAAAAAACAAAAACCCAAAACATTAATTTGAGAAGCTACATGGTACCCTGATGTTTACAGCAGCATTATTTATAATTGCCAATATATGGAAGCAACCTAAGTGTCCATCAACAGACAAGTGAATAAAAAAAGAGGTGGAATATATACACAATAGTATACTACTGAGTCATTAAAAAAAAAAAAGAAAGAAAGAAAGAAAATTTTGCCATCTGCAGCAACATGGATGGACTTGGAGAGCCTTTTCCTAAGGGAGAGAAGTCAGATACCAAAAGACAAATACTGTATGATATCACTTACTGGTGGAATCTGAAACTACAACAAACTAGTGAACATAACAAAAAAGAGGCAGACTCACAGATATAAAGAGTAAACTAATGGTTATCAGCTGGGGGGGGAGGCCAATATAGGGGTGGAAAAAGTGGGAGGGACAGACTACTGGGCCTCAAGGGTGTATTGTACAACACAGGAGAAGAATGAAGGTTTTATAATAACTGTAAATGGAAAAGTAGCCTTTAAGAGTTATATAGAAATTTTAAGGTCAGATTTGACAGATTTAAAAAATAAATAAAATTCCTTTGTCTTGATAAAACCTACATGGTTTCTACCACAAAAGATGTCACCTTTATTTACTATCTATTTTAAACTTGTATATGACAGGATGCTTAAGTACAGAAGGAACTGGAGACAGGAGACCAGCAGCTATGGCCCAGGGTTCACATGCCAATTTTCATATTTCTGATGAGAGAAGAACTTGTTACATTTTAAACAGGGAAATTTTAAAAGAACAGTATTTCATAAGACATGAAAATTACAGGAAACTTACAGAGTTCTACGGGGACAGCCATTCATTCACATGCTTTCGTGCTGCAGTGGCACAGCTGAGTAGGGGTGAAAGACTGCTGGCTGCAAATCCAAAAAGTGTGTACTAATGGACCCTTAACAGAAGAAGGTTGCTGACTCTTATTGTAATTCAGAGAGAAAGAGACTCCAAATAGTTACAGAAATATAACCAAGGTGCTGATGTAATCTATTATCATAAGAGGTTATTTGAATGCTTCACATTTCATCATTCATGTGTAACTGATTCTTCAAAGTCCCATTCAACGACTTTAAAGTTAGCATTCTATAAGGGCTTCCCTGGTGGCTCAGAGGTTAAAGCGTCTGCCTGCAATGCGGGAGACCTCGGTTTGATCCCTGGGTTGGGAAGATTCCCCTGGAGAAGGAAATGGCAACCCACTCCAGTGTTCTTGCCTGGAGAACTCCATGGACAGAGAAACCTGGTGGGCTACAGTCCACAGGGTCGCAGAGCTGGACACGACTGAGTGACTACACTATGTGTTAAACATATACAAAGGCTTCCCTGGTGTCTCAGATGGTAAAGTATCTGCCTCCAATGTGGGAGACCAGGTTCGATCCCTGGGTTGGGAAGATTCCCCCAGAGAAGGGAATGGCAAACCACTCCAGTAATCTTGCCTGGAGAATTCCATGAACAGAGGAGCCTGGTGGGCTATGGGGTCACAAAGAGTCGGACACGACTGAGCTACTAACACTTTCTCTTTAGAACAGCTAATGAAAAGGTATTAACCAGTCACAGACATATACAAATCCTGGGGATAAACAAGTATTGCCCATAACTGAGAAACATTATGAAGATTAGAATGGAAAAAAATCAATGGCACCGGGTAAAAGGACCAAAATATGCTTCTTTTTTTAAATGAGAGAGAGAATTCTCTTTCTAACAAAGAATTCTCTTTCTAAGAATTCACTCTTAGAAAGCTGTGTGTATGTGCGTGCGGGAACTCAACATGTTTGAGTTTTTTTCCTGGCATCTATCACATACAAAACACTGAGAACCCATGGAGAATAAAACAGAAAAATCCTTAGCTTCTACAGCTTATGATTCTTTCAAGGGAAGTACATTAAAGAAGAAAACCTGTATACACACACACACACACACACACACACACACACACACAATATTCAACCATAAAAAAAGAAATCTGCCCTTTGCAATAGCACGAATGGACCTTAAGGTCCATAATAAGTGAAATAAGACAGAGAAAAAAACACAGTATGATCTACCTTGAATGCAAAATTAATAAAACAAAGCAGAAGTCAAAGAAAAAGAGAATAGACCGGTGGGGGTAGGATGGGAAAAGGTACAATCTTCCAGTTATATTTCGTAATTCATGGAATGTGATGAACAGCATGTCAATTACACTTAATAATGCCATATTAGATATTTGAAAGTTGCAAAGTGAGTAGATCTTAAAAGGTCTCATGGTCTCTTTTAACTATGTATGGTGGTGATAGGTGTTAACTAGACTTACTGTGATAATTTTACAATACATCCAAATATCATTATGTTATATATCTAAAACTAATGTAATGTGATATGCCAATTATACCTCAATTAAAAAGTAAAATGAACAAGCAGGCAAGATGAAGCAAGGAGATGAGTACAAAAGTTACTGTTCTTTATAGAAATTCAAGTGGTTTAGAGAATAACAGTAGCAGTGGAGATGGTGAAAATGAGCCAGACAGGACTTGCTGATAAAATGGTTGTGGAATATGAAACCAAAATTGAAAGATGACTTCTAGGCTTACTGTCTCAGCAACTGGTGCAGACTATGGTCTAATTTACACACAAAAAGGATCCAAGGCAGTACACCAAACACCTCAGGAAATAGTAACACGGGATTCACAAACTCAAATGCTTTTGTAAACAAACAGGTGACCTAAATATGTGACTCAAGAGTATAAAATAAAACAGAACAATGAAACAAACTAAAGAATGTATGTCTGGATTAAAGGCATTCAGACTGATGAAAACATTTTTAAACACTAACCTGAAAAAACAACACACATCTGCAATACAGAGAACTGCTTCCTTAAAGGTGTCAGGAATGCTGAAGGAAACTCAGACACTCAACATAAAGGCTGCCAGGCTTAACAAGAGGGCACGCGTGCTAAGTCACTTCAGCCGTATCCTACTCTTTGCGACCCTATCGACTGTGGCCCACCAGGCTCCTCTGTTCATGAGACTCTCCAGGCAGGAATTCTACAGTGGGCTGCCCTGCCCCGCCCCGCCCCACCAGGGGATCTTCTCAACCTAGGGACTGAACCTGCGTCTCTTAAGTCTCCTGCACTGGCAGGTGGGCTCTTTACCACTAGTACCAACTGCTGCTGCTAAGTCGCTTCAGTTGTGTCCAACTCTGTGCGACCCCAAAGACGGCAGCTCACTCGGCTCCTCTGTCCCTGGGATTCTCCAGGCAAGAATACTGGAGTGGGTTGCCATTTCCTTCTCCAGTGCATGAAAGCGAAAAGTGAAAGTGAAGTAGCGCAGTCCGGCCGACTCTTAGTGACCCCACGGACTGCAGCCCACCAGGCTCCTCCACCTAGGAAGCCCTAATAAGAGAGTTAAGGGGGCTAAATGACAACAACAAAAACTTTAAAAATCAAGAATAATGTGGATAAAATTCACTGTAAAATAGTAAAATATATTAAAAGCTTCAGTATGTAAGATAGTACAGTAATTATATTAAAGCAGATCAATGGAGGGAATTCTTCTGGCAGTCCAGAGGTTAGGATGCAACAGCAGCAATGCCCAGGGCAAGTTCAACCCTTTCGTTGGGGAAATATGATCCCGCAAGTCACAGGTCACAGCCAAAAACAAAAACAAGAACGGATCAGGGGAATATAAAGGTCCAAAGAAGACCCAGGAATAGTTGATGATTCAGGAAATAATTAAAACATCTAAAAACAAAGGGTCAGTGAAGAACTATTCAATGAATAATGAAACAAAGAGATGAACTGTTTGATTAAAGAAAGGAGAACGAGAAGAAGAAAAAAGTAGGCCCAAAATCTCATTGTATGCATCAAAATAAATTCCACATCAATCAAAGATAAAGGTAAAATAACCAAACTTAAATACTGCTCATTTCATTATCTTTGATGGCAAAATCTTTCAAAGTTTCAGCCTCATATCATCAGTTACTTATTAAAAACCAGAACCCTGTGAACAGATAGGGGAAGGATGGAAGGCTCAAGAGGGAGGAGACATATCTGTGATTATGGCTGACTTGCACTGTTGCTCAGAAAAAAGCAACGCAACTTTCCTCCAATTAAAAAATAAGTTAAAAACTTACAAAGAGAGGAAAAAAGATTTTTAACTTCTATATAAGAGAAGGCATCATTAAAGTTAAAACACAATCATCAAACTAGAAAGAAATTACATATGGCAAAGGGATTTCTTTAACATTTAAAGAATGCTTATATATAAGAGAAAGACCATCACTCCAAAAGAAATGTGTACAAAAGACATGAACATAAAATTCATACACACACAAATAACCAATGAACATCAGAAATTTTAACTCCAAAAATCAATCAATAAAAACTAAATCAGGTATTATTTTGAAATCCATCAATAAGGCAGCAATGTAAGGAAATGGGTATTTTCTTACACTGCGATTAGGAGATTACCTGGTACATTTCTGGAGGCTATGATCCCAAAGTAAAGTTGTTCATCATAGCATACTTATTATTAGTCATAAACAGGAAAGAATATGAATACATATCAGTTAAATAAACTAGGCACATCCAAACAAGGAAATACTATGTAGCCATTGAGAATTGTAACACCTATAATCAAACAAGAATATTCTGCATGATCACTGAAAACACAGTACTTATACAATGTCATAGGGACCTCCCTGGCAGCCAGCGTTTAAGACGTGACACTTTCACTGCCATAAGCTTGGGTCTGATCCCTGGCCAGGTAACTAATATCCCACAAGCCTCGTATCTGACCAGCCAAAAAAAAAAAAAAGTCATGAATAAACCCAAATATATTCAACTACACGTAGGAAGGTAGCGATACACATACACACACACGCACACACACACATACATACATACACTGTGAAAGATGTCTGAAAGGATATTCAACAAAAAGTTAACAGTTAACTCTTTAGTAATAAAATTAATGGTGGTAATGTCTTCCTTTACTACTCCTTTCCAAAGAAGATTTGTAATTTTTATACATACAAAATGAAATCACTGTCATTTTGAAAATATATTATTAGTAGTAGACAAAAGATTAAACCTGACTGTTTTTTGAGATCTCTTAGAATGCTTCCTGTGATTCCCTACTAAACATCATGGTTACTGCATGACTATGACATGTAATACAACCGTTCAATGTCTGGCAGTAAGTGGCAAAGGACAGGAATTTTCCTACACATGTAAAAAATTCAATGTACACTTTCTTTATAACCAAGATTCAGATTTAGTAGATCTGGTGTAAAGTCATACCACTCTTAATAACAAAGGCTTTCACAAAATTTGGTGAAGCCCTATGAAGAAATACAGTTCAGGAAAAACTAAAGAATCATGTAAAATAAAATTTGGGCTTCACTGGTGGCTCAGATAATAAAGAACCTGCCTGCAAGGCAGTAGGCTGGGGTTTGATCCCTGAGTGGGCAAGATTCCCTGGAAAGCAAACGGCAACCCACTACAGAATTCCTGTCTGGAGAATTTCATGGACAGAGGAGCCTGGTGGGCTGCAGTCCATGGAGTCGCAAAGAGGCGTACATGACTGAGGAACTAAGCACACAGTTTTCATATAATTGAAAAATACTATTTTTAAGCCAAAGGAGAGTACTAATGAGAAATTATTACAGATGAAAAATGATGTGATTTAATTCAATAACCAGGATCTTTATTGCACTCATCATACTCCCGTATTCTTGCCTGAAAAATCCTATGGACAGAGGAGCTTGGCAGGCTCAAGTCCAAATGGGCTGCAAAGAGTCAGACACAACTGAGCACCTTTAAGGTATTGTACCATACCATACCATACCTGAGATGACAAAATGACATTTTAAAACTTAAGAGTGGATTTGTTTGCATTATATAGGTATTTTCAAATTCTTTATGCAAGAACTTACCTACTTAGTGTACTTACAAAATGAATGTTATTATCTAAAGATTAGAAACTAACTTTGGTTAACTGTTATTGCTAAGACTATAAAAGTGAACTAATTAACAAATGGCCAGATGATTTCCAGGCATCAAATTAATAAGAAGCTCTTCAAAAGACTGAATAACTTGCTGACTTTGGTAATTTCCCCAAAAGACAGAAGAGGCTAATATGTGCCAGCAATAAATAATCTTTCATCAACCCCTACACTCTATGACACAGGACTCTCCCTCAAGTAATATCCGTGCTTCATTTTAAGAGTACTTCTTATTAATAAAACAACAAAAAAAGAAAAGAACAAAGGGAGTAGGGAGAGGAAACAAAGTATATAGTTCATTTCAAATTTTTAAGTGATTTTAATCCACTACCGCTTTGGAAGGAGACAATTCTGGAACACCTGCCTATTCAATCAGCCCTCAGTATCCATGGGAGACTGGTTCTAGGACAGCCTGTGGATAACAAAATCCAAGTCCCTTACATGGAAGTGTGTAGTGTTTGCATCTAACCGCCCATATATTGGGTTGGCCAAAGTTTGTTTGCGTTTTACTGCCTGGAAAAACTCAAAACAATTTTTTTTGGCCAACTCAATACTTTAAATCATCTCTTTATTACTTATAACACCTAATACAATGTAAATATTATGTAAATACTTGACAGTGCATGGTAATTTCACCTTCTGCTTTTTGGAACTTGCTGCAATTTTTTTCTGAATATTTTTGATCCCTGGTCATTTGAATCTGCAGGTGAAGAACCTGTGGATAGGGAGGGCTGACTGTGCAACACTATGAACTTATTTCTACCCTCCAGTGCTCTTGCCTGGAGAATCCCAGGGACAGGGGAGCCTGGTGGGCTGCTGTCTACGGGGTCACACACAGTCAGACATGATTGAAGTGACTTAGCAGCAGCAGCAACAGGGTCCAAAGCAACTTTCAGGAAGCAGCATATTTCTTAATACGAAACTGTTCCGTGTGCCTTACTGCTACCAACAAGGGATACAGCTGGGAGACTCTGAAGGACTGATTACTTCGTATAATCCCTCATTTTACAGATAAAATAACAGGCGGTTAAAGGACTTAACATTCTGACCCAAGGTTATAAATCTCGATGACAGAGTGGAGACCAGCATCAGGTACTCTATAATTCTATGACGTCCATCCAGGCATCTGTCTGTACACTAGGATAACCGAATGGGCACATGGATACAAACGTGTACACACTTTTAATACGTCTGAGACATTAAATTTGAAGGAGTTATTCCACAGATCATTTAAAAACTTAGGAAACAGGAATATTTAAATGCAATCTACTCTTCAGGACAAAAACAGAAGCAACAAAAATCTGTTTCTCCTTTCCATTCTCCTCCTCCAACACAGTTTCTCTCAGTTAACTCCTCTAAGCTTGCTTGTTTGCCAAAATCAAACTCATTATCCCCCTATTCAAAATCTGTGTCTATTTCATGTTGTATTTTACTATAAATCCCAGAATCTAAGCTTCAAGAATCATCCCTGACTCTTCCCTCTTTCTAACACCCAGGGGAACCATGCAACATGTTTACCTGGACCGTACTAGTTTCTGCCTGGTGTCCCAGCAAAGCGATTCACAGCATCCCCATTCATTTCTAAAACTGTCCAAATTTAGATGATAATTTATACAGTCACTATTTTTATAATCCTTACTTTCTTAGTAACCAGTTGCTGAATATTTCTCTAACTGACTTCCTCTCGTTCAACTGACTTCGTAATTTATCATCGGAACTGATAACAGTCCTCCTTCACTCAATTTCCCATCATCATGTGCTTTTTTGTATATAGAGCCACTCTGCTAATGTACCCTTTTCTCTCTTTCCATTTTGTGAGTACCAATCTGGGAACTCAGACCAAGCGGCATTTCTGCTGTGAAGCCTTCAAGACACCTCCAGTCATCCTCTGTGCCTCCGGCAGTAACAGTAATTGCAATGCTAGTAACACAGACAGACAGAACAGACTTGTGGACACACGGGGCGAAGGGGAGGCTGGGATGGATGGAGAGTAGCCTGGAAACACACACCACCATATGTGAGAGAGAAAGCCAGCGGGAATTAGCTGTATGGCACAGGGGAGCCACACCGGGACTCTGTGACAACCTAGAGCGGTGGATGGGGTGGGAGGTAGGCTCAAGTGGGAGGGACATATGCGCGCCTATCACTGATGCATGCTGACCGACACAACACTAGAAAGCAGTTACACTTCAGTTTTAAAAAAGCAACATAACATTTGTTGAGTGCTCATTATGTTCCGAGCTTAAGCAATTTTAAGTATTTACTTAATACTTATAATAACTCTATGAGGCTTTATTTCCCTCACTTATGAAAATGTGAAGCTAAAGTTTTAGAAGATTAAGTAATTTGGCTAAAGTTACAAAATTAAGTTACGGAACCAGGACTTGAAACCAAGTATATCTGATTCTAACCCAAAGCCCCTGCCCTGTACTATTCTCACCTATACCAACCATCATTAATGGGTTTCTCTGACCCAACACATTTGAGTTTGTGCTGTAATTATGACCCACTTGGTCACCTTTGTGCTTTAATGCTTCTCAGTATATCCTCACAGGAGGACCAGTCAAGTATCAGCAAGTATCCTCTTAAAGAGACTGGGATAACCTCAATCATAGCAAAAGGGCTTTGCTATTTACAACACATGCAACTGTAACTCAAAGCAGGTACTCTGTAAGGCCAGAATGAATATAGTGTTTGCTATTCAGTCATAAAGTCTGAAACAGGTTGTCTCATCTGCAATCTAACTAACCAGAATGTGATTCAGGATCTACTTAGAACTAGGCCACAGCTACAAACGAGCAGTTTTAGGCAAAATCTAAAGGGTTTATTTGAGTGGCATAGTGCTGTTTACTGGGAGAACTGGGTTGTCATTTAAAATTTGCAGATTATTTGCACAGAGATTTCTAGCTTCTTTTGAAACTGCAGGTCAACATTTTTACATGCTGTAACAATTGGGCATTAATGACTGCTTCCCTTAACTGGGGATTAGCCTCTCTTACTCTGTGTGTATCACTCTGTGAATTTCTAAAAAATGAAGGCAAGTGTCAGTTGCCATCATCATGCTTGTGCTCTTGCTGTTCTTAAGAGGAAAATGAAGTATTTCTAGTTCATCTGCCTCTTAACAGGTTATTTATCCATTCCATGAGTTTCATGCATTTGGGAAGACAGCAGATTGGCAAGTGAGTATTTAAATGCAAACTAATAAAGCAATGCTTCATGATGATATTACACCTCAGAAAGAACTAGCAACATCAGAATAAGTGACTGATGATCCTTATCACCTAGAAGTGTACATTCAGTGGGCTTTATGATGATCCAAACACATACATTTATATTCAGGCCTGGGATCCCCGGAGAATGATAAAGAGCTAAAGGATGCCCATGACCAAGGTCAGAGAGATAACCAGCAGAGGGTGGGATCAAGCTCCGTAAGACCAAAAAAAACAACCTCACAGGGAATTAAAACGTAGAAATACGTGCTCTAGTTGAGAATTTAAACTAGTTTGACAAGAACAATATTTTAACTAAGGTTGGAAAATACAGACCAAAACTGAACTGCCCCTATGAGCGCCTCCTACACTTTTGCAATAGGCTGCTCCTAACAGAGCACAGAGAGCAGATTAATCCTAGTGTGCAGATGCTGCTGCTCCCACACTCACATCCAGGGACAAGCCTGGGTCTAAGCCCTATTCAGCCCCTCCAGACCTGGGAGGGCCCTGGGGAAATAACAGAGCATGGTAAAAGGTTCTACTAACAACCACCAATATAATCTCACAGCTCCTATACCTACGTGGTTACATATTTTACTTTGCTAGATGATGGAAGATAAAAGTCAGCCACAGTATCATCATGTCCAAGTAAAACACATCATCACACAAAAGTCTCAGGCTTGAGGCTTATTCAAAGTTCACGTATTTTCAAGGGGCTCTCAATTTAAACATGTATTTATGGGCTCTTTAAAGAACTTTTTTTTTAACCTGTACAGTACTACTAAAATCAAGTCAACAGTCTGTCATCGTGAAGTGCCTTATATTTGATCATCCATATCACTTGTCTGTAAACTGGGCTCTCAGGAGTACCTCACCATTCAGCCACAAGAGGGAGAAGCAAGCAGATCCCTAGACCTTAAGAACATTGGTTACGTCTGTTCTCTATGCTGAGTGTTCACACTTCAGATATCGTGAAAATCTGAAATCAGTCTTCTCCTCGGAATGGTTTAGCCTAGTTTAAAATAACCTAATGATGAAATCAAAATTCTGTCAAACTTGGGAGAGGGGGAATCCATTTTCTATTATAGTCTACTAAATCTCAGCTCCTCCTGGAATGCCTTGATGTCTAAAAGCAGAAAAGTGAGCTCTTAGAAGATCATTGATAATCACATTCTGCAACAGGAACAAATAAGTATTTGACAGAACTTACTAAAAACATTTGTAAATAATTAAAGAGGACACCCTCCACTCAAGCTCATTTATGTAGGACTTAAAAGTAAGAGGTATACCTATAAGACATTTAAATATGCTCTGAAAAAACACAGGCAATCATCTCCAACAAAACTGTTCAGTGAAGAAGTTTAAATTCTCTAATTTAATGTTGGTATTATCATAGTGTGTAGCATTTAATTCCTAAGACTCCATATTGAAATATAAAATGCTCATTTAGCGATGAGGTTTCCATGAGAACGCAGCTCCTTTTGGTGCCCAGCAATAATTAGGAAGAGGGGCCACAGCTATGCTCTGAGTGTGAAGACAATACAAAGAAATGTTACCAATAAAAATTTGGAAGTTATAACAGTTTACAAAGAGAAACAAACATGTCTGTTTAAAAATCATTTAGATATTCGAGGCTATGAGACAACTGATGGAAAGCAAAAAGGTACAGTCAAGTGCTTCAGAAGAAAAGAGCTCAGTAGAGGTTAGTGACAGATACACACCATCATCCATCACGGCATGCTCTGTCTTACCTGAGGAGGAGTAGGTGTGGAAGTGGGTCTCCCTATAGGTGGAGTAGGATTTCGGCTGCCACCTCCAGACATAATCTCCTCTGTTATGTCTTTACCTCCCTGGTTTGGATCCCGAATTCTTATCTATAAGGTTATAAATTAAGACAGCATATTTACAGATGGGTGTCCACATAGTAGATTTATAGGAATATGATGTATAAAGGTGCAAACTGGGAGACCTGTCAAACATCAAAGCTGATAATCACCACATCTGATTTGATTTCAATCAGAGAACCATAGGGTGTCATTCAAAAGAATTTAGGCCATTCGTGGTGGCTTGAACTAAGTAGCACAAGGTAGCCTGAAACCTAGCTGGATGAATTTCTAGGTCAAAAAGGCAAATTATTTACATTTACCTTTTAAAGCAATGCCAAACTGATTTTATTTGTAATGCTTAACCTAAGACAAAGTTCATAAAATATTTGTAAAATATGGAAGTTACTCTCTTAAGTTTTAAAGGCCTAAATGGTTCTCTAGCAAAGTGAAAAATATTCATATCCTAGGGCAAAGAAATAGAGGTTTATGTTGCAGATAACCTTATATATGTATGTAAAGATGCTCAATGCAATGCTGTTTTTTTTTCAGCAAAGACAGAAAGATCTTAAAGACTGATGAAAAACATGGTAGTTAAAACTTTGTATTACATCCTTACAATTAAATAACAATCAGCAGTAGAAAAAATGGGACTACTCTACACATACTAATATAAAGTGACTGTCAAGATGTGTTGGTGAATGAAAAGATACAAGATACAGAACAACGTGGATGGTATTCCTGTGACTTTGTGAAGGCCTGTGTTTACAGACAACAGTGGAGAAGGCACTACATGAAGACGGAGCGCCTGGGTCTAGGCCTTTTGTCCTGGGACAACGCTGACACGTAAAACCCGCCTCTGCTCGTCATTAAACCCAGAGCTTACCAAGCCATCCATGGCTTCTTCAAAATTTCAAAGAACTCACGAATAAAACCACCTGAACCTGGAAGCTTTCTAGGGAAGACGTTTAGGATTTCTACTATCAGTTATAGAATCTTGTTTCTACTATAGTTTTATGTACTATTTTTCAATCTATTTGTTCTCCCTTCTTCTTCAGTAACATATATTAATACTGTCTTCTGTTTTCATTGCTTTTTTTAAAAATTAACTTTTCTGCATTCTAACAATGTTCAAGTCCTACATCTATCATGCTGTTTCAACATCTCCAAAGTATAAGTTTTCACCTGTAGTATCAAGATACACTAGCATGTCTTGTTTATTATGACATGTGCACAAGCAATTTGCATCTGATTAGAAACAAAAATTCTGAACCTAATTATATTTTATTAAATGAGAGTAATTTTAAGATGTCACTCACATCTATTTTATCTGTCAATCTGAGACACTCCTGTAGTATCACTCATTTGTGTTCTGATGTTTTAAGAGCCTGCAAGCCTCTCTTCTATAAAATATCCTGCAGTGCACAGTTCATATTACTGTACCCTAATTCCCTTAGGCCTGATTGAATGGACAGAGGCAAAGCTTCTGTTAAATTTATTAAAAACAATTACAGCAAATTTCCTAAATTCTGCTTTCTGTTTCTTAAATCTGCTCCATCAGAAAGAGTTTCCTCATTGTCCTCAGTACTCTATTTTCTCTTGTGCTATTTTCCCCCTGTCAATTCATATTTGAATATATAGCTGATTAGGGCTAAGGTTAAAAGACAATATGGATGTGAAAACTCAGCTCAAATTCCTCTCACTTAGTAAGACTTCAGAAGACTAAACCTTCCCAGTTCTAGAGCTGGACGGCAGCTTAGCGCATGTTGAAAACTGACATTAAGCAAAGGGTGCTTGCACCATCTCGTTACAGGCTCATAGAAATCCTCCAGGTACAGTGGAGAGGATATAAGGGAGGAACAAAAATTAGCCCTCATTTGTGAACTGAGGTGAGTAATTAGTGCAGGTGTAGGTAAACTTACTTGATAGAAAATAGACATTCAATTTTTAAATGAGAAAAACTAGTAAACATATCTTACTGTTTTTTTCTCTCTCTTGGCTGGAGGGGGCTGCTGCTGCGTAGGCACCATGATAGGTGCTGACTGGTACACTGGCTGACTTGGGTAAAAAGGCGTTCCTAGGGAATCAGAAAACAGTGAAAAAAGCATTCAGTTACTTTGTCAACCACTATAAGACTGGTAATGACACTTTGAATCTAGACAATTAGTTTTAAAAATGTAAAAAAAACAAGCATCCTTCTCATTTATCTCTTTCCCCCTAGCTCACCCCTTCCAGCTACTAAAGAATGACTGGTTAAAGAATGGTTAAAGATTGACTGATTCCCAAACAGTCATAATCATATTTTCTTTTTCAGCATCAACTAGAAAAAAGCAATTAAATAACCAACACCTGCAAACTGACACCAGCTACTGCTTAAAAAAAAAATCTACTCTGGGTGCTCACTGCCTCTAAACGTGATTTTCAAACAAAGGTTTGTGTGAATATGTTCTGCATGTGGGTTTGGTCAGGGGCTGGATAATACAGCTCATTATCCTGTGGGCTAGGGTGGTCTGATTCTTCTCTCTATTTGCGGAGAACCACCGCCACAGGGAGCCATCATAAAGGCTTGAAGAATGCCATTGTTGGGGCTGTAAAAAGGCCAGTAAAAAGCAGCCTAAAGTCCAGATACTTCAGGATCCAGGGCTCCCCTTGTAGCTCAGCTGGTAAAGAATCTGCCCACAATGCAGGAGACCTGAGCTCAATCCCTGGGTTGGGAAGATCCCTTGAGGAAGGGAAAGACTACCCACGCCAGTACTGTGACCTGGAGAATTCCACAGACTCTATAGTCCATGGGGTCACAAACAGTCGGACACAACTGAGCAACTTTCACTAAGTATCCAGGTTCCACCTTTCTAACTACATTTTCTACCATTCTCAAACTCCACACCTTTGCTCCAGGGACAACCTATTCCTATCCCTTGTGTACGTCGATCTCAACATCGTTCATGCCTCAATGAACCCTTTTTAGCTTTCAAAACTGTCATCACAATTACCGTTAAAGCAGGGTACTTACAGTAGAGGCGGTAAGAGGGGTCAGATATTGGGTGTCTGTGGAGACATAGCCTACAGACTTGCTACTGGATGGGCTGTGAGTATCAGAGAAACAACTGTCCAGGGAAATTCTCAAGGTCCTTTGTTTGAGCAAATGGAAGAATGAGGCTCTATTTATTGTGTTATGTACTTATCTATTTACTGGGATGAGGAAAAGTAAGACTTTAGGGCAGAAAAATCAAGAGTTCAATTTTGGACATGAAAAGTTTTGATTCTTATCAGACTTTCAAACCAAGTTATCAAATATACAAAAAGAGCCTCAAGTCTGGAGCCAGAGAATAGGTATCCGTTTTGGAATTAAGACTATATGGATAATATTTAAACCATGACACTGGGTAACCCAGGAAATGAGTACAAACAGAAAAGAAGCCCAAGGACTAATCTTTGAAGCACTCTATGTTATTTATATTTTAAAGTAGTACCTTTTTTTTTTTCTTTTGGCTGTGTTACATGCTTTGTGAGATCTTAGTTCTGTGATCAGGGATTGAACCTGGGCCCACGGCAGTGAAAGTACAGAGTCCTCACCACTGGACCACCACGGAATTATCAAGGCACTTTAAGTAGAGGCCATAGATAGGAAGAAAACGCAGCAAAGGAAATGAAACAGAAAACCAAGGCAGCGGCTGAAGTGAAGAAAGCAGTCTAAGCATGGGTAGAGCGCTGAACCATGCCAGATACTGGGGCGTCAGGTAAGGTTTAGCATAGTGAAATTCACTGGTGACCCTGACAAAAGCTGCCTAGACTGGGGTGGAATGTGCCTCCTCATTAGGGTGGGTTCAGTAATGAATGAGATGAAAGAAAATGAAGACAGTACAGATAGTTCTTTTTCTTAAAAGCTTTAAAAGGAAGCAGAAAAATGGGCTGTAAGTGGACAAAAATCTGAAGTAAAACAAATCTTTTTTAAGAGAAGATGGGAATGAAACGGTATGCCTGTATGCTGATGGAACTAACCCAGCAGAGGGAGGAGAAAATGATATTAACAGGAAAGATAGACGAGAACTGCAGAGTAAACAGCCTTAAATGGGTATATACACACATGACGGGTGCATGAGCGACGGCTGGCCTTTAGCAGCCAAAGTAACAAGAAGGACACATGTGTGCTAAGGTAGTTAATACTGGTAAAAATCCTTGGTACTTCAGTAAAAAGTCAAATAATGTGGCTCTACTATCACTGTCATTATCGACAACATCACCATCCCACCACTGTCATAATGATGTTCAAGTGGAAAATTCTTGGAAGCACTATGATTTTCAGCATCAGAACTCTGCAGGTATCAATCCGGTTTTGAGAATCAGATTTGGAAAAGAACTAAACAGGGCTGATCTAAACAGCACGACTAGGATTTGAATAGGTTGTGTGTATGTGTGTGTTAGCTGCTCAGTCGTGCCCAACTCTTTGCGACCCCATGGATTGCAACCCATCAGGCTCCTCTGTCCATGGAATTCGCAAGGCGAGAAGACTGGAGTGGCTTGCCATTCCCTTCTCCAGGAGATCTTCCCAACTCAGGGACTCCTGTATTGTGGGCAGATTCTTGACAGTTTTGAGCTACCAGGGAAGCCCTCTGAATAGGTTAAAAGACAAAAAACATTTTAGCCATCCTCTAGTACTGAGCAAAGAACTATCAAAGTAGAACTCAAATAAGCAGTTCTATGCTACCACATTACGTTACTAGCTCCCTAACTCAGAAAACAACACCCTAAAATTGGTGTCAAAT
Source organism: Neotragus moschatus (assembly GCA_006410615.1). NCBI lineage: Eukaryota > Metazoa > Chordata > Mammalia > Artiodactyla > Bovidae > Neotragus > Neotragus moschatus. The sequence continues at coordinate 477,931 of SJYA01000223.1, forward strand.
GCTGCTACCCAAGCAATACAATTTGCTCACCTTGCCATATTTTTTAAGCTAAGTGAAATAAGATCCAAAAGGTGAACGGTTAAACATCCCTTAAGAAAATCAGATTCTACAATGAAATATTTTCGAGTCACCATGACTGGGGCAGAGGCTGATGTTCAGTATATGTATAATAAATACCAGCTGAATAAACCTGAGAGAATAGGACAGTCTCCATAGGGTGGCGGTTAAACACTGAATTAGTAAGACGGTTAATCACCTGTAGACCCCAGCAGAGCAGGCCTTCTGCCCTGCCAGACAATAGTTTCATTTTACAATCTAATCCAATCTCTTACACAGTCAAAGACATTTAAAAAACATTTACCTATTGTATTAAAAATGTAAATCACTTTTGCACGCACATATGAGGCAAATTACTTAATGTTTCTGGATCTCTTATTCATGGAAGAAGGTAGATTTGTCTACATCAGCAGGCCCAAATCCAGCTTAATATCATTTGTTTTGTAAATCAAGTGTTATGGGAAGATAGCTACAGACAACACTTTACTCTCTATGACTGGTTTCCCACTACTGTGGAAGAGCTGAACGGTTGCAGCAGACCCGCAAAGCCTAACCTATTTACTATACACAGCCCTTCAGAGAAAAAGCCTGCTGACTCTTATTCTATCAGTGGTTCTCCGAACCCCGGTCTATACAAAAGTTGTCAATAATATATGGCAGTATTAATAACCACAAAATATATACACATATAATTATAGGCTTGCCAACCTGGACACTATTGGAAAGGACTGTTCCTGTCTTAAAATTATTTCAGTCCTATTCCTTTGTTATTTAAGTGGGCTTCCTATATGAAATAACATAATAAATAGCAGTTTTATTTAAAAGCCTTATTGGCAAAATTTTAAATGTAATAGTTATGTATGTTTCTTCCTTTATTTTACTTTCTATTTATTTCACTTGCCCAGGATACTGAAAGGGCTGGGGGGAAAAAATCAGACTTCTCACTGGCAAAACCCCAAGCATAAACACCACACAAATTAATTCTGAAAAGCAGGGGGAATAATACCTCAACATCTACATTCCAGAAAATACCTAGCCCAAATGTCTTATATATTGTAGGTCTTCCAAAACCTTTCAAAAATCTTCAATTTTCCATAGAAACAAAGAAAATATAGTGGTTAAATATGTAGGCTGGCACATGAAATCAATGTATCCCGTACTATACCCATCATAACAATGATGCGGTATACAACCGCATCACTGAACACAGTATTGCTGCTTTGCAAAAACACTATCAAACTAAATTTGATGCCAAAAGTTACCCACCTACACAAACCATGTGGGACAATGACTCCCTCAGCTCCTAAGAACTGAACCCGGTGCCCAAGCCCCCACAGAGACTCAGGAAGAGAGGAGAAAGAAGATGACAGCAGGAAAAGGAAATGGCACGCCAGAGTGAGAAAGCAGGAGAGCACACCAGTTTAGAGAGAAACGGGCTGTCTACCACTGCAAACTCGCAGCCCTTTTTCTCTTTCTCAACATCAAAATCCCACCATTAACCACATCGTTTTGCTCCCAAAAGTGTATTTGTCACTTTGGGCAATCACCAACTAGGGTTGGCCTGGAAATAATTTGTCTCCACGAGGTATTTTTTTGACATAACAGGTATCAGAGTATTTAAAAAACACTGACAAGAGAAAAACTGAAAAGTGATACTGAGTAAATACTACTCATTAGTTATTTTTCCCGCAACACTGCAGAAACACTGCAAAAATTATACTAAACTCTATGATTTTAGTTACTGAAGTTCAATGTAGCTGATATTTTTGAGAATCACTATTCAAGGTTGAAACCAAGCAGGGGGTAAACTGTTAGTATGATGGAGTGAACTCCGACGTTACAGATGAACTAAGAACTCTGGGGTGAGGGGAGAGGGCAGAGTCCACTCAACTCACAAACTCCAGCGGAAGGGCAAGAGTGAGCAAGTCGTGGACTCACTCCTAGCCAGTTCAGATAAAAGAAGGCCCTCTGTACCACAAGGGAAGACTCTTGGCTATGGAACACAGAGCTAGGATCCTGTCTCTACACCCATATTTACCCAATGAAAAAGGGAGGCACCAGAATCAGAGACGAATTAAGAAACAGGAGTGGAAAGGTAAGAGAAGGGGAGTTTCTCAAAAGAGGAAATAGAAGGGAATGTTTATGGCTTCGAGACCATAAGACCAGGCCAGCTGACATAAAGCAGTATAGCAGAAGGACCAATAATCGAGGGGAACCATTAGATTACAACTTTTGATTCTGATAAAAGCATATTAACTAGGTGACAGGTTTTAAAAGGAAAATGCCCAAATGACAAAATAAGAACCTAAAGTTCTATCAGAGAAAAGACTGATTATGATTTATTCTTAAAATAGAATAAATGTAGCTGGCAATTCTAAACGTGATGAAATGAAGAGATGTCCATGAATACACTGTGAGATGAAGGGGGGGGGCGGGAATCAGAAAGTTTTAGAACATTAAAAACAGTCTCTGTCCATCTGCATTAAAATTATTTAAAACAGATGAAAAAATATATATCAATCTGTTAAATCATTATTTCTTTAGGGAGGAAGGAAGGAGAGAAACTGGCTACTTCAACTCTTTATGTCCTATCTATATTATTTGTATTTTCCATCATTGGTTACTTTCATAATGAAGAACTTTTAAATTGTCTTTCTAATCTTAAGGAAACTAGGGAAATAGTGTTTTAATCTAGGTGATAAACTACCTACTCAATGTCTTCTTAGATCTAAGTAAGAATTTCCTGGGGAAAAAGATTATCCATCAAAAGGAACAGACATTAACAATCTTTGAGATGTAACTACAGCTCAATATATTGTGTTTATGTAAAAAAAAATATGGTTTATATATAATAGGAATAAATAAAATCAAAATGTTGTAATACTGTATGTACACATCATCAAAATACTTCCCTATTGTTAAACTCATCTATACTGTTTCCATAGATACTACAGCAGCAGTATTAAGAGCAAGAAAGAGGCCTGGCACAGACTTACAACAGAGGTGACATTTTTTGAGTCGAAAGTCATTTATGTGATCTGTAAATAAACAGCAGACTAAAGTTCGGTGAGATACTTTTCAAAATGATTCTATAAATTCAAAGATATACCTACATTCCTTTTGCAACCTGAGGTTAAAGAAGAAATACTATTAATTTCAGCATGTGTACTATGAGAGATAATCTCATCTTGAAGTTTTTCTCTTCAATTAATTCAAGATAACAACAGCCAATTTTACACTTCAAAATAATTTCCAGAGCAAGTACAAAGTGTACAAGTACAAAGACACCAGACTTCTGTGAAACTGTGTCTTAAAAGTTAAGTTAAAAAAAAAAGTTAAGTTCAAGGGGTGTACAAGTACCTCAATAGTGCTAGCAATATTCTATGTCAAAGCTGAGTAATGTGCACATATAATTTTCCTTTAAAATATATGTGTATGTTCATTATTCTGAAAATATCTAGTATTTCTTAGTGAAAATACCACTTAATAAAGTCATGTTAAATAAACATATATCTGAGACATATAATGAAGTTATAAAGTATATCATTTTGAAATAGCAGTTTCAAAGTAATAGAAAGGTTTTCCTTTTCTAAAAGAAGTAAAGCTAGGGAAACATTTGGTTGCTTTGCCTATTTTATCTGAAAACATAAGGGAAATCTCCTTGGGTTATTCTAATACCCACAGATTATTCTATAAAGGTTTTTAACTGAGGAACTAAACCCAATGTTAGGAAAACAGTTAGTGGATACATGTTTTTCTAGGCCAGATAACCATCTTAAAAGAACAAGTTAAGATTTTAATATTTCCTTACTGTAATGGAGAAGATTGATGTTTACTGATTCTTAAAGTTTAGTTTTCTAGTATTCACTGATTTTATCACTTAAATTGGCTTTCTATGGAATAAAACAAGTATAGGATGTCATAGATGCTTACTGAATAAGATAAGTCATTTTTATTACTCCTTTGTTTAGCATTAGTTCACACACCAAGTATAAACAAGGTGCTTGCTTTTGTACATTGAAAGCACTTGTAGTTTCTCAAGGCATTTTCACGTAACTAATTCTCCAAACCTCCCCATGACACAGATATCGCCACAATTCTGCAGAAAAGGAATCACAGGTTTTCTGAGTTAAATTCAGGCATCCCATGTATATTCTCTAAGTGCCTGCCAGTCACTGTCCTCGAGGTACTAGGGAGAGAGCGGTGAACAAAACAAACAAAATTCCCGGCCTTCATGAATATCACATTCCAGGGGGAAAACATCAGCAAATGTTTTGGTAAATGATAGTAAATGCTTAGGAAAAAAGAAATCATGAAAGGGAGATAAGGTATATGCATGCATCTAGCAAAAATCCAGTAAAAATCTAGTAATGATGAGCTGGTAGGAGACGTCAGACTGAGACATGGGCTCTCTCAGGACAGAATTACTAACTCCTTCAGAAGGTATCAGTAACTAAATACATTTCTATAATACTCTTTCCTTATACGCCACTCTCTTAAAACAAAGTTTTCAGGTCAGAACTGTCTGTAACATTTTTTTAAAAAATCCTTCCCTGTGGTACAGATGGTAAAGAATCTGTCTGCAATACAGGAGAACTGGGTTTGATCCTTGGGTTGGGAAGATCCCCTGGAGAAGGGAATGGCAACCCACTCCAGTATTCTGGCCTGGAGAATCCCACGGACAGGGAGTCTGGAGGGCTACAGTCCATGGGGTCGCAGAGAGTTGGACACAATTGTGTGCTAACACTTTTTCACTTTCACACTACCAAATCTATCTAAACTGTCCTACTACACAACGAGATGGAATGAGCACAACAAATTAGCAGAAATTGCTCAAATTTTCACACTTACCATAAGCACTAGGGAAGTCCCCAGGTCCTGGCCCAGGATAAAAAGGACCTGGTCCTGGTGGCTGAACCGGGTACTGTTGTGGTGGCCCAACATATGGAGGGCCACTGTGACGGTACTAGAAGAGAGGAATTACAGACACTAATAAATAACATGAAAGTAGCTTACTATGGAAAAATAAAGGGGTGGGGGTGTGCGTGTGTGAGAGAGAGAGAATCATTTACAGGAGGTGAAGTCACTTTGTTAAACACAATGAAAATGCTTGCTGTCCATTAAGATGCAATGAGTAGATAAACAACAAGGATTTACTGTATAGTACAGGGAACTAAATTCGGTATCTTGTAATAACCTATAATGGAAAGGAACTAAAAAATGAATATACATAGGTCTAACTGAATCACTTGCCGCACATCTGAAACTAACACAGTACTGAAAATCAGCTATACTTCAATTTTAAAAAAGATGCAATGAGGATGAAGAAAAAGCGGTGCCTTATGAACAATCATATAGCAAATGAGAGCCCAGGGAGATATCAGCTCACTGAAGAATTATTTCAGGCTGACAGCTTCCAATGAGCTGAACAACATCACTGCACAGTTAGTTACTGAGTCTACTTTAGAGCAACTGACTGTGGGTAAGGGACTGGGGGAAACATAGGATATGAAAACAATTTCTCTATCATCTTAGAAAATTTCAAGAGATGAAAAAAAATACCTCCTTACAATATTATGAAAAACAACAAAATGGCTTAGACTTATATCCAACAAAAAAGTTCACACATCACTAAAAACTGGTGCCATCAACAATCCTCTTTGCTCCCCCTGGTGAGAGTCTGAGTTAATCCCCACGCTGCTACTGATGGACCACGTCGATCTGAGAAATACTTTACCTGTGGTATACAGTACTGAGGACCCTGGGGCACTGGGTACGGCATGGGCAGATGGTTAACCATCATGATGTGCTGATTGGCCTGATACACTGCAGTGGGTGTCTGTGCACCGGGACGAATGGAAGGACTGCTGTTCGGGATGGTAGCTCTAGGAGGCTGTATTTGAGGCCTCTGGAAAAACTGAGGAGGGGAGAAAAAAATATTTTATTTATTTATTTTTACAAAAGGCAATATATAAATTTTACTATTGTGAGCTTTCTCCTTTTTTCCACTAACAAAAATCTTAATAACTTGAATTAGAAATACAATAATACATTTCACACACAAAAAAAGCACTCTGCATGAGGCCCAGCCACACTAACTCAAGTTGCGATCAGCGCTGCCACTCATTTAAACCAGCAGGGCAGCTTCACTTTTAAAATGGAGTCTCAACTAACTGAAACTAAGAGTTCTGTACCACAAACGAGTAATGTTAGAACGTGTGGTAAAGTATAACAAAAGAGGTAGCTGGTGGCTCTCTAAAGTTGTTCTGCTGGATTATATAAAAGCATTCCTGCTTTCATCAAGAGTTGATGGCTCATTACCAACTTATTAAAAGTTAAAGAAATCCCCTAAAAAAATACCAGTCAAGTCATTTATAAGGCATTTAAAATAACAACAACAACAAAAATCTGTCTGGACATTAAAATTTTCATCTGTTTTTCAAGGTCAAATTAAATTAAAATTATCTGTGAGGGTGTCACATGCTATAATAGGAAAAGCCTTGACATATAATAGGAAAAGCCTTCATTTGGAAAACAGTGGCAATCTCATACGGAACTGAACCCAGTTTGCGATAAAAGTAGAAAATCTTGACAGGCTTGAGAATGGTCTGGAAGGAACTTTCAAATGGCAACCAGTACTTGTGGTTATTTATGGTTCACACTGAGGGCTTAAAAGCCTTGAAACAATACACCAATAGGAAATTCCCACTGTGAGTGCGCCTATTCATCAGCACACAATCAACCTCACTCTTACAACAATAATAAGGGAACGGAGAAATAAGGAGGCCATGCAGAACCAGTAGTTTGTTACCTGGATGGGTCTGAATCCTCCCTTCAATTATGAAGCAAGAAAGCAGCAGGAAACAGAAAGAAAGCCAATGGAAAAGCTTATAGGTCAGTAAAGGGGCAGGACATAGCATGCAGCTCAGCAAAAACATCTTTCTATTCAGTAACCGTAGGAGGAGAAGGAAGATTAGAAAGCCAGAATGACAGTTCTCCACTTGAGAATTCAAGGGCACATGGAACTGAAGAATCAAATGACATTTAATCAAAGTAAATAAATCCAGAGGCAGAACTATTCTAACATATAGCCACAAGTCTTAACAGCTTGGAAGGGAACGTCTGCTTAGTGGACAAGCGCAGCGGGAACTGCTGAGGCCCATTCCTGGCTCTCACGGACGCCCATGATACGATGCAGCATTAGTTATTTAGCTAAGACCTACTTTCCATCTTGAGTAGAGATGAGTGTTAACAGTAGGAGTGCCGTTTGGTTATTTTCACGTTTGAGAAAGTCCTAAGAAATACCTAAACTTGTCAACTTTTACCAGACTCCTTATGATAGAAACTTGCTCTTTTCAACTAACTAGCTATGTAAGAGGCCACCTACAGGTTTAAAATGGGAAATACAGTGGTAGTCTAAAAATGTTCAGCTCCAAAATCTCCCGAGTTGTCTTATGATTCCAGAGGTGAGAGTTGCTACTGGTCCTAACAAAGGCAAGTTTGACCTTTGGGCCTGCTCAGGTTTCATCATGTCCTACTCTTGAGTATCAAGCTACCCACAGGTGGTAGGAAGTGATTTTTCATCTTGTGTTGACCTGGAAGACCTGGGATCCAGTGCCCAAGGCTCATCCCCATCCAGCCCTCATATCCCAGGGCAAAGAAAACCCTAAAGAGAATAAGGCACAGAAAAGGAACAGACAGGAAGGTACAGCAGGAGAATGAAGTGAATGGGGGAAACCAGAGAGCAGTTGGTGAAGACGAAAAGAAAATCGAGGAGGCAAGGGTGATAATACAGGAGGAGCCTGGGCTGGATTACAGAGACAGTAGTCTTCAACTTATCTCTACTGACAAAGTTTTGGTGACAGAAACAAGAATTTCTGTCAATTAAAACCAGGAACACTGGACTAGTAAACTTTCCATGCTAGACTTCGCTTCTCTTAATTACACAGTAGACAGAATCTATTTTTCATCAACAAATGTGAGCTGTAAACAAACTTCAGGAATGAACCTAAGCGTTTTTTCTAACGCAGTATATGTATCAGGAGCCACAAAGCTGTTACAAGACTCAAGGAGAGCAGGGTCATTCATCTCGCTCAATACATAGAGCACTCCTAGATGTCAGGCACACTGGATACAATTAATTCTGTAAGATTCCCTTCCATGAACTCTAGAGGGCAGCCAAGACAAAGAGAGGATCAAACGGACACACGTGATGATCCACTGTGGTCATTAACAACTAATTTTGTCAAAGTACCTTTGGCCTTGGAAGACACACGGTGTTACGGGGAGGTGAGGGGGCTAGAGGGAGAAAGGCAACTATTCCATTAACTTACGCAGAACACGAGAAATAGATAGGGGTTCAGTCTTCCCATAACCACTTTTCTCACCACTGTCTTCTGCCTGTTCTGCTGGAACTTCTAATCGGCCTGTCTAGAATAACTGAGATTACACTTTACTCAAGGAGATTTCTGAACAGGATAAGACTGTCTGCTTTAGCTGTTTTGAAAGAGAAACAAACAAATGTTTCTAATGATACTCTTAATAACATATACCTGAGCCAGTAAAAGACTAAATTTGTGTTTATGTGGACATACCATATACTTTTTTAAAAAGAAACTAAGACTTCAGCTTTGAAACTAAAAAATGTATTAAACATGCACACTAAATAACAAAAATAAAGATTCATACAGCACTTTCAGTTACCAGGTACCACTCTCAACACTTTACATACATATTAAGTTAATCCTCATTGCAAATCTCTAAGGCAGATACTATTATTAACACCACTATTAGATAGATATATGAGGAAACTGAGGGGGATGGGAGATTAGTAACATCCTAATGCTCTCCCATGTATAATTTAAACATAATCAGGTTCTGAGGCTGTACTTGTAACTGTTACACACTCTACCTCTCATGAAATGGAATATCCTTTGTAATTTCAAACATGTGATATGTCAGTCAGAAGAATTCTTTTCAAAAGCTGAAGGCATGTGCCAGGACATTCATTAAACTACACTAACGGGTAGCACATCAGTCATAATCGATTACTGGTAACAAAAACACCCCATCAATCACTTCATGGAAACTCATGTGTATCAGTCAGGAAAACAAATTTCTTCTTCCTGCAAGACCCTTAATTCTCTGTTTCCTTCAGAGTTATTGACACATGTTCATACATTTTTTTTTATCCCTGGTACATTTAACAGGCCTACATTTACTCAACTTTACCGCAATAAGATTTTTACAATGACAGGCTATTTGGAACTTGTTTCTTCTTTTAAAAAAAAACACATCTGTCTGTCTGTCTGTCTGTCTGTCTCTCTCTCTCTCACACAGAGGAAAAGGTATAAGTGGCTGGACATGCAAAGAAATAAAAAGATATGGATTCTCTTCCCTCTTAACCATTCAATTGTAAATACAGCATTAGATTTAACACTGGACAGGCATGACAGCAAACCGCAGGTTACTGAAAAGTGTGGATGTGAGCAGGCTTTCCCAAACTGCTTGCAATGCTTCTGAATACTTTTTCCTCTCCACCGAGTGCTGAAGTGTCATTAGAAGAAGCAGCACGTCCTGTTTCCAGAAGCACAGTACAGGCCGTTTAGTTTAACCATATACCTAAAGTGTGAATCTCTTAAATGACATGCCTTTGGAGCTATCAGACTTTACAACTCAACATAGTTCCATGTGTTGTTAAATGGGAATTCTGACACCACAAAAGTTCTTCCTTCTACCGGCTCCAAAGTTTCTGAATCACCTATCCTCTGGTCTGACATCTACCCTCCCAAAACTCACATCGAAGTCGAATCCTTCCTCTCTGTAAGTGACAACCTGCCACTGCTGGCCACTTACCACTATTTTTTGTTCCAGGTCAATCACCACTCTGCACCCTTTGTTGTTCCAACTAAGATTTTTAAATTCCCTAAACAGCTTACTCTTTTCCTCTCAATTTTCTCCAACTGCTCAAAGTTCTCAAAGTAGAGAGCCGAATATAAATATCCAGGTCTGCCCAGAATGTGCCAGGCCCTCACTCAATAAATATCTGCTGCAGAATAAAGGAACAATATCTCTCTTTTATTCTGGCCAATTATGCTTCCATTAATGAACAAGGATCACAGGAGCTCCTTTGTCAAAACATTTTACTACCAGTTAGTGCTGAGTTACAACCATCTTAAACTCTTTAATCTTCTTTATACACAACCTGGCAGTAAGTCATGCTCTTCACCTCTCTGTGCGCTCTTACAGTTGTAATTTGAATCTCATATAGGAATCAAGTGTTTTATTCCTTTGAAAATTTATCTGGCTAATTTCAACCCATCATTTCAGATTGTACAGAATCTTCTGTATATGAAATATGTCATGCAATGTCAAAACTATATCACCATCAGCCAATTCGGCAGGCAAGGCATTAATCCAAGTCACTGATAAAAATGCTGAAATGAGACAGGCAGGGAGAGAAGAACCTTGTACAACGTAATACCATCTCCAAGCTTGACTTCAATCTGTTTAGTCTTCTGTCTTTCAGTAGTATGGCCCACTAGTATGCCAGGAAAATGGAAGAGGAAGAGGAGAGCCCCATTTGAGGTGATACTTAGGGTAGCTCCAGAGGGCTAGGATACATTGAAAACAAAGGCTGAATTTATAGGGGACTCAAGATTGCTGACCTTCACAGAAACACTGTAGAAGCAAAAAGGAAAATGTTACCTCTGACACAGTATTTATACCTTTACCATAGTTTTCTGGCTAACAACATCTGTCATATTGCTTTTTGAAGATGATGTCCATTTCTCTTTTTTGGGGGGGGGGGGAGGGGAGGCTGTTGTTGGGGGTAGGGGTATGTGTGCTGTGCAACTTGGAGGATTTTAATTCCTTGACCAAGGACTGAATCCAGGCCCCTGCAACGAAGCCAACCACTGGACCTCCAGGGAATTCCCAAGATGCTGTCAATTAGAATATAACATTTCTTATGAATTTGTTCTCTAACATCATCAAAAGACAAAGACATCTCTAAAAAAAAAAACTATATAATAATCAGAAATTCTTTGAAAACACCTATTCATTTTCAGCAATTATAAAAAATTTATTCAGTCACATTAGTTCTTCCTATATCTAAAACCACTGAGTACTTATTAATTTGCAAAGCAATAAAAATATATCAAAACTATGCTTCTGAAATCCCTAGTTTTTTGCATATGTATTGATAGTTCAACCTACTGGAGGGATAAACAGTAAGATTCTCAACTAAGAATTTTTAGGTTAATATCTTTTTTTAAAAAAAGCACGCAAGGAAAAATAATAGTGTTATGATTTTCTGATGAACTAGAAAAAGACAAGTGGTAAAGAGTCCACATAATGGGATATCACTCAAGTACAAATCAGATGTGCTGCCGACTTACAACAATTTATAGTGAAGATTATTCATTTAAAATTCTTTGTGTTTCCCTGCACATAGCCTATATTATCAGATAATTTAGATTTCACTAAGAATTAGGAGATTAGACCTAAGGAATTAAGCCCTATAGCTGAGCTGTTCAATAGGCAGCCACTAATCATATGTGGTTACTTAAATTAAAATTTAATTAAAATTCAGTTCTTAGGCCACAATGCATAACTCAAGCACTCAACAGCTACATATGACTAGTGGCTGCCATAGTGAACAGCACAGATACAGAAGACGTGCCTCATCACACAAAGGTCTATGAGACAGTGCTCCCTCAGAGGCTCATGTCAGATGGAGGAAAGTCCCTAAGGATTCTGTCAGGAACAAGCAAGTCTGTCAGATCACAGTGCAGAGTCTGGGAGACAGAAGCATCCTTGCAGAACACCTCACTCACAGGTAAAAACAGCTCGGTGAAAGGGGAAGGCATCTCACTGCTAAAGGAAACTGACACTTAACCACGGGCCAAGTATGTGTCAGGCACCGTGATAGGCAGGGACTTTTAATTATCACAATGCCCTTAGGAAACGCATGCTCTTATTATGATACTTCAGTATTACTTCATATTTTACCCATTTCACCGATCAAGCTGAGGTCAAAGGTCAGTTTACAGTAAAGGTTAAACTGAATCCCAGCTATGACAACTCCCAACCTATGTTTTTGTCACTGTCTCTGCTGCCACTCTGTAACTCCTTGTGAGTTAGGTACCAGATAAAACTGCCCATATCACTGGCCTACATTCAGCTCTGAAAAACACAAGAGTTCTGGTAATAAGACTGCACAGATGCTTAGTCAGATTTCCTATCCATTTAACTCTGATATGCCAGGTCTGGCCTAGAGGCAAATTCAAAACCTTCATTTATTTTCCAAATCTAAGAAAATGCCTAGAGCGATACAAATATTTCTCTACCAGGGACCAGGACGTCAACTTTAACAGCACAACTTTGAGTACAGAAACCTTTAGAGGTCATAATGGAGAGGATGGAATACAAGCCAACTGTTTCTTCCTTTTTAAAACTTTTCACAAAAAGAACCAAATTACAGTAGGAAAACGTGCATAGTTTCAACGCCTGCCACCAGGTAACAATTCTTTGATGCCAAACACTGTTAAGTTTTATGAAGCTTATTATTTATTAATGCTAAATCCAATTCCTTTGAACACTATGTGAACTAAAATCATATATCAATATACTGCAAAATGTTTTTGTTCCATGAACAATTTAAATTACCTCAAAATGCAAAGACTCTTCAGCCATGGTAGAAAACCAACACTTGATGTTTCTTGTGAAATTCAAAAGTAAAGCAAGGACAGGAACATCAGTAACTTTAAACCACAGCTGCACAGCCCTCAAAGAGCAGACCTACGCTATACCAAAAGCCACTTGTTTTAGTTCTGGGTGTGCGTTTTGTTCCTTCAGTTTCTAGGCACCTCGGGATTTTCAAACACTGGAATAAAAATAGTTGACATATTTCTAAAGCCAAGAGTGTTTTGCATATAAAATAAGTTAGGACTACTTCTTTTACTGCTATTCTAAGCTAAAGCTCTCTTCAGATTATAAAGTGCAAAAGGAGTAAGAACATCATTACTATGCCAAAGACTCCCTGCAAAAGCCAAAAATTAACTGCACCAGCAAGATGATGTGGCTGGCACAACCTTACTCAGAACACGGGATCCCCCTGACTTGAGGGACTCAAACAGAGGCCCTGACTTGAGGGACTCAAACAGAGGCCTGGCGGGGCTCTTAAGAAGATCATGGAAAGATCTGTTAAATGAAAGCAGTTCTAAGAAACAAACACTTCCTACACCAGTTTCTTGGTTCTCTTAAACTAAAAATGTTTACTACCCAAAATCCTGTTGTTCCACTTCAATTCTGATAACTTCATCTCACAAAGAAGAAAAAAAAATACATAAGTTCCAGATTACTAAACTGGATGACCGTGTTTTTATAAGGAATTACCTTCAAATAGCTCATCTAAATAACTATTCTTTTTTTCTTTGCAACATTTTGCCAGCTAAACATTGGCACCTGCCATCTGCCTCCATAAGGACTAAATCAGACTGCCGCAGCCACTGACCTTCAACACTCCTTGAAAGGAGTTCAGGTGGAGATCAAGAATGAGGCCCTCTGTGCTCTGGGAAAAACTGGCAGAACAGGCCTTAGGAAGATAGTTTCAGAAGCAACCCTTACATCTCACAACTAGAAGAGCACTAAAATTATTTGTGGTGATGTCTGCTCCTCAGGACTAGCAGTAACCTTCATGATACTAGCAAGAGACTAGCAACAACCTTCTCCAAAAAACTGTGTGCTTGACTGAATGTACTCCCCTTTCACCAAAAATCACTATACACTGATCCTCCCCGCTGCCTCTTTGCAGCAGTTTCTCAGAGCTATCTAAGATGCTGTCTCCAGGGCTATAATCCTCATTTGCTGCTAAGTCACCTCAGTCATGTCCGACTCTGTGCTACTCCACAGACGGCAGCCCACCAGGCTCCGCCGTCCCTGGAATTCTCCAGGCAAGAACACTGGAGTGGGTTGCCATTTCCTTCTCCAATGTATGAAAGTGAAAAGCGACAGGGAAGTCACTCAGTCCTGTCTGACCCTTAGCATGGACTGCAGCCTACCAGGCTCCTCCATCCATGGGATTTTCCAGGCAAGAGCACTGGAGTGGGGTGCCATTGCCTTCTCCGATAATCCTCATTTGGCCGCAAGTGAAACTTAACTCACAACTCTCACCTTGTGCATCTTTTTTAGTCAACAGTTCATGGAAACAATTGTTACTAAACATCTACGAAAAGTTATATATGTACTATAGGACTTTTTTGTTTCTTAAACTGTCACTGCGGGAATTCCACTGGCATGTATTGACCCAAAGGTTGCTACAGGAACTGCAATATAGAGAGCCGGTTTTCATAACTGGTTACTCCATCCAAAACGCCAATACTAATTCTATAGGAAAACAAGCCAAACTGGCCCCCCCATCCATGAATACAAGATGCATGCTCTTCCTAACGAAGTCCTCAAAGGCATCCCACATCACTGGTTCAAGCTTCCTAATGCTCACAGTCACACTCCAACCACTCTCTCCCCTACTCCACGTCTCCAAAGTAGCTACTGCAGCAGCCTGAGCCAATGCTGTATATTTTCTTACTTAATTCTGTGAGGCACAAGGGGAAAAAATTTAATTTGTGTTTAAAAAGGAAGAATATCAGAGTAAAAGCAGCCAGCTACCTGAAGTTTTCGGATCCAAAAGCAATGCTCTGGGTTTATGCTGTATCTCAATAACCCATCTTCAAGAACCAGTGTGGGTTTCTTGATAATGGATAAATAATAAATATATACACACATATAGTTCCACCTTTTAATGGCTGAAATATGCTGGAATTTCACAACCATCATCCTACAGATAAATAAAGGACTGATCTGACAATACATTTTCGGAGACACATTACACATGAAAAATGATTTCAGGATAGAAATTCATCTTTTCTCGGAAAGATTTCTTAAAAGTTTTGCTTGGTTGTTAAAATTTTTTAAAAAGATAAAATGCCTCACAAGCCTTTAGACTCAGAAGAAAGCTTTTAAGAACTAAATTTTCCCAAAGCTGACAATATATAAAGGCTTAAACACCCCTATTTGAGGACCACTGCAACTGAACTCAAGTAATAGAAACTCCCAGGAGCTCAGAAACTTTTTTGCTGAGTCACTAGTTTTTTCACTGCGTCTTCAACAGAGATCTTTCAGCTTTCTCTCTGTCAGGAATGTCTGGCTTTATTCCTGATTAAAATGTAAACCTTGACTCTATGGCTCTTGAGTAGATTTGCCATTTTTTAAAAAATGTATAATCAATCTTTTTTAACCTAAGAGGTTATCTTTTTTCATTATCAGTAATCTTATCCACCAGATTCGAGGTATATGCCAAACACTCCACTAATCATGTTATTTGTATTATCTCACATATCTTCGCATTAGTGCAAAGAGGCTACTGATACTATCCTCATTTTGTAGATGAGAAAACAGAGCCTGAGAGCAGTACGCAGTTCACCCAAGACCACCAAGCTATAAACCGAGGTCCAGCTGACATCGAATTCCAAGCTCTTAAAGCACTTCAACGATGCTATCTTTATCAAGTAAAAACTACTCCAAGTTTTATTTCTTTATCAAATCCGAAGAACTGCCATCCATTTCATACAACCACCTCTGAGTTCTACTGCAATATATCTTTTTTAACACCTCAGAATTTATCTGGTTTTTACATCATCTAGATTGGAAAACCGTATTTTGAAAAGTAGAGCCTTTTATTAAATCACTGCTAGACAACTAAAGGTTTCAATTAAGTAACATTCAATGTGATTCCATAGGTAAACACTGCTAATATTTCTTTCATTTTCTAACACCATACTAAGTTGCATGACAATATTAAAAACAGCCAGCACTTACTGGCTGCGTGTTTTATGCCAGATGACTTACATATATTGTCTCTAATGTAAAGGGTATTTATCCCCACTTTACACACAGGGAAACTGAGGCTAAGAAAAGAGCTGCTTAACTCAGCCGGTTACACAGTAGATCTATCACATTTAGAATTTCGCTGAGCCTAGGCTCTTTCTACTGTAGAATGAGAAAACGTTTCAGAATACTTTGGAGAAAAACCCTCCAACTCTTTTTCTTTCTCTCAAACCATTCCCTCTAGTATATTCCTGCTATATAAACTAGTGTCTGCACACACATGTTTGAAATTTTAATTTACATAATAACTTCATTTAAAAGAATAGGCTAAAAATAAATAAGGTATCAATTTTCTATATATGCTAAAAATAAAGATATCTATGCAGCAAATGAATGTATATAATTGTCAATCAATTTATTAGGTCTATGTTAGTAACTGAGATTAAGTGGTTTTAGAAATACTAGTACTATTATATACACATCAATACAAGTTACATCAGAAAGTTAGTTAACAGAAAACTCTTAGAATGTTGCCTATTCCATTCAGTTAAATTTAAACTTACTGCAGATATCCACAAAATCTGTAAAGGCTTAATATATCTAAACAGTTTCAAAGTTTTCTATAAATTCGAGCAATATATTTTTTTGAAAGTAAAGAAACTCTTTATTTTTAAACTGTGTTGCAAAAAGAAGAAAACTGGTTTGCTAATAACAAAATGCTATGAAATCACTGAAGAATAAAGAGAACTGTATTAAATCAGAGCAAAACTACTCTTTTTTGGGGGGTGGGGGCCAAGCCACAAGGAATGTAGGATCTTAGTCCTCCAATCAGGCATGGAACCTGCACCCTCTGCATGGGAAGTGCAGAGTCTGAACCACTGGACCACCAGGGAAGTCCTGAAGCCACTCCTGAGGAGTAGCTTGAATGGGTCCATGGAATGGCAGCAGTCTAAGAGTCAGAAACTACTAAAGCCCCCACCTATTAGTTCAGGGTAATAGTGAAGGGGCGAGGGTACAGTACCTGATGATGGGCAGGTCGAGGCCCCGCTGCAAACTGAGAAAAGGAGGGAAAACAAACACAAAAGGAAAGGCACAAAGAGTCAGAAACACCACAACAAAAAACCAAAATTTCACACAATATGCTGAAAGAAATAAAACCCACAAGAAGAAAAAAAAACACAAACAGTCAAAGCTTTGCTGCAGGACAGTGACAGACAGGTACTGAGAAGATTCAACAGGTTAACACCTCTATCAGAAATAGTTTGCCATTTATCAGCTGGGAGAGAAACAGCTAAGCTGTTATGCACGTAAGAGTGCTTCTCTGATAGGAATTTTTTTTTAACCCTAAAATAAAACAAAAGAAAGTTTGAAACACTAAGTGGTTATATTAAGACAAACATATGAAAAGTCAACTATGCTTATGCAACCCATAAAACTGGAGGGAATGAGAAATGCTTTCCCATTACAAGAAATAGCCAGGAAGTAATTATAATGTCCAGCAGAAAATAAAGAATGTAATAGGACACATTCCAAATTTACTTAAGTTAAACAGGGTATCTCACATATGAAATGGAAATTTCACTATCCTCGTTTCTTGATAAAATTTATCATATATATTATAAACATATAAACATATATTTATAATACATAAATGTAAATATATATAAATAATTAAATATATTTAAGTTCGATGAAGTAGTAGAGTTTAATGCCAGGCACAGCAAAGCAGAGGTAAAGAACACCATCTTTTAACATGATTAATCGAAGTGGTACTCTTATAAGCTCAAGAAGAAAAAAAAAGAGTAAAAGAAGTCAAATGTCTCAATTACTATGTAGACACAACAGCACAAGACTGCATACTTGTACCTGCTGCTATCTGATATTGAGAACAAAAACAAAAGAAAACATAACTTTTTAGGTAAACCACAGAGCATTTGAAAGAGGATAATATATATTCCAACTCTTACTTTCCCTAACTTAGAATGGAAGAAAAAGCTTTTTCACCCATAAAATTTTAAATACAAAATCTCTAGGATCAAATAACTCATCAGAGCAAAATCAGACTTTCCATGTGATTTTACTAAAAAGAAAAGAGAAATTATTCAGGCACCTACTGGCTACCTACACGTTAGCTACTAAAATGTTAACCACTCTCTTTAACAGTTAAAAGAAAATATTTAGTAAGCCGTTTTGAATGCAAACCACACAAGGGTTTTATTTAAAACATTTAAGGAGCTAAAATATGTATCTTCTTTCAGTTGTTTAATTTCCTATAGAGCCTTCCTTCCATTAGCACGTTACTATGGGTGAACAAGACTGAAGATGAACTAAGAAACAAGTCCCTGTACTCAGAATTTAAGTTAACAGAATTATTTCCTCAACTGTCACTATTGAATATTAAAAATTTTCAAGAAATTGCAGTAGGTCACATGCCACAATGTAGGAGATGACTGAAGACAGCTCTAATCATGAATTTACCTTAGAAGCTAAAATGTTACCTATTGCTCAAGTAATGAAAACTGTTTTAACACACTGTGAAATTATCCAGTATAACTTAGCAAGCTCTCCATGCCTTATAGGATCAGGGCATGTTACCCAGCCATTATTCTTGATAAAAACCAGGTAGTTTTTCAGAATGATGATAATGGCAGCAAGATTTCTTGCAAAACATTTTCTCTTCAAAGAAACTGAAGTCTTATATTTTCAGTTTTCCAGCTATGAAAAGAAAACAGATCATAACCTCTAACTATGGACATCAAGTTTCAAGAACAGGTAATATTACCCATGTGGTATTCACATAGAGGGTGGGAGTGTGATGTTTCTTCATGACACTTTTGAAGGAAATGGGAGAGAAGGGCCATGTTAAAAAGTTAACCTTAGTACAGTAGTACCTGTCTTATCACTGTTCCACAGAAAGGCCCCATTTTTAAGGCTCTACAATAAAACTGAAACTTTATATATTTGGAATATTCCAGTCAAAAGGGCCTATGAGCCTTATATCTGGTACCTTATAAAATTACACAAATATTAAAAAAATAAAAGTTAGTGGGAAAGTACCCTAGTCTATTTTGCACTAGTCACCATTGGCTATTGAGTTTTCATTTGTAATGACAACAGTCTTAATCCTACAGGTAACTGTAAGCAACAGAACAAACTGTAATTGCTGCTGGCTTATATTAAAAATAAAAACTTTTGCTTCTTTTTTCTAGGAGGGGTTTTTAAGATGGTAAGGACTGTAGATACTAAGGAAAGCAGCCTTCTGTGAACTCAGATCCAATGTTACTGCCACCCACACTCCCTCTCACCCACTCACTCATCTGTGCACAGTTGGTAACTGAGCATGACAAATATTTATTGGTGTACCTCTGGCACTTAGCACCACAGAATATAAAAATAACCAATGGTTACAGGTTATTGCAAAAGCCAAACTGTCCTCCTCCCCCCATTAGGCATTCAATGATTTCACTAGTTTGGAGGCTACTAAACAATAAATTACAGTTTAAATAGTTCCAATACAACCAGAAAATGGAACAGATAGATAGTTTTTCAACTTTTTTCTTTTTACTTTTAAACAAAACTGCCAACAATATACAAGTATCAAGTAGAAATACAGGCACAAAGATCACCTCAAGGAGGGAGGGGGGCCACTTGAAGCCAGTTGGATTGCAAAGGCAGCTGTCCAGGGAAGAACAGAAAAGCCTAAACTGTGCAATTGCCAATGGCCCATTAATGCAGAAATAGAATGGAGTAAGCTTTAGCTGCTCTACAAAGCCATGGGAAAAGTCCCTTACTGAGTGCAACAGCTTACCTCTCCTCCCCAGTTGGGGTAGCTGTGGGATGGATGAGACTGGACTATGGCAACTTGGGATGTGAGAAGAAAATGCAATCCTGCCAAATCCCAAACCCAACTTAACCCTCCCAGCACCAACACAAACAAAATAAAGAAACTGGACCCAAAACAACAAGCAAGAGTAGTGCGGGGCCTGCTAGTCTTGCACTTGTTTCGGGGTGTGTGATGGGATGTTATGTGTGTGGATTTTAGTAATGGGGGTGGCAATGGCCACTAGCAGAGCAGATGGCAAAAACTGCATAGAGGATAGTGTCTGAAGACAGTTTATGACCACAGAAAAACGGCTGACAACTACAGACAGTTTTCCCTTTGATAACCAATTATAAAATGAAAGAGGGAAAAGAGGCCTTTTAAAAAGAAATTTATCTCTTAAAATCAAATTCATCTCAAAGGGATATCCCTCTAAACCCCAAATTACTCCTATCTAATTCCCAATAGAGAAGACCCACCCAATTTGTTATTCTTTTCCCCATAGTGCCTGGCAAAAACTGCCATGCCAGGCTAGACTTTCACAGAGGATGCAATCAATGCACTTGTGTTCATCAGCCAGTAAATGGATGTGGTCAGAAATAACGCGTGCCGGAGGCACCACTGCCTGCAAGAAGTACAGTTTGTTATATTGCTTACAATGCAGTATTTTATCCAGCCTCTTCCAGCCAAGGACCCGTAAACGGGAGTCTGTTCCAAAACCTTCCTCCTCTTCCAGTTGTCTGTGCAATGTATTGGCACTGTTCTGCTGGGCTGTCAAAAAAACTGGTTTAGAGATGCAGCTCTTCAGTCAGGTTTTGCGCCAGTTCTAACCATGTAAATTCTTTTCTTTCCCAATATTTATTATACAGGGCGTAGAGGGGTTAAAAAGGCCATAGAATTCTTTGCAATAACAGCTTACCATAATGTTCCATGTTTAGTGATTAGAACTGGGGCCTATCTAAAGTAATCTGGCGAGTTCTCAAGGCCCACTCCAAGTGGTCAAGTGTCCGCATTCCCAAACCACTCTCAGAACAAAACTTGCATCAGACATCTTGTTGACCATTGCAGCAAAAAAGTAAACAAACAAACAAAAAAAAAAACCAGACAAGCAAACAAGCAACTAGGACCAAAGTCCCACCTCTTTAGAATGGTTCCTCCACCCCCGGGGGAGAACCAGGATCTAAGGAAAGGGATTGAAGAAGAGGGCAACAGGGAAAGGAAGGTAGGAAGAGGATAAAAGAGAGATTACATCCTGGAGAAGTCTGTGACCTTACAGTTCTTTGAGGCATTCTGTCATCTACTTCAATATTCCTAAATTCATGCATAAAATCAAATGAACAGAAGCTAATGCAATGCAATAGTCCTGTACTACAGGCAAAAAAGCAAAAGTGGAGAACCAAAAGAAGATCCCTGTACTCTGAGATAAACACAGAGCGGAGGTACAAGTAGGGGAGTGAGACAATGAAGATGTTACAGAAGCGCCTACTAGCAATCGCTAACATGCAGGGCAGGAGCGCCATTCTCAGGAAAGGACTGCTGAAGCCACTGCACACTTCTGTGAAACAGAGGATGAACCTGGAGTAAATTCTGTCTTTGCCATACTTATTGCAATCCATGTAAAAGATGAGCAAAGAGGATGACAGCAGTTATACTCTATGACAATTTATATGCCATCTGAAGAAATGAAGACACCGTTGGTGTGAGCCATGCATATGTCCACACAGTCAGATACTTAGAACCGATCTAGTAACACTGACTCAAAAGCTGTACTTCCCTAGGCACTGGAATGTCAGAGTCCAATTAATGAAACGCAATTTATTTTCAAAATCATGCTTTACATGTCTCCTGAATTTTGAACGGTACAAACAAAAACTCAAGAGCTGAAATGAAATGAACTTGAACGCAACCAGAACTTGAATGACACAGAAAAGTAAAAGAAAGAAAAAAAGGGAAAAGGCTTCATTTGTTCTTTTCTTAATAAATTTAAATAATTCCCATAGAAAAGGTCTGAAAATGCAATGCTATCCAGTAATAACAGTAATAATAATTTTAAAAATTATCTTTGTAATAAATTTCTAAAATCAAATAAAAATATGAACCAAAAGAACCTAAGCTACAACAAACACAAACTTAGGCGGAGAACATTTTCTAGAACAACCTTCTGCTTACTTACCGGAGAACGGGTTTGAGGTTGTGAATTCATTGTCTGAGCAGCTTGAGGATAGACCAACGTGGTTGGACCTGCATTCTGTCCAGAGGGATAAGGGGTCTGTCAAAGAATGACAAGAACAGTATCATACTGTGAGTACATATGGCTCGGGTAACTCAATCCCAAAGAGTCTGAGAGTTTAGAAAAGTGTTCATTAATGTGGTTCACGGCTCTGTTTCTAAAGACCTAACTTTATCACAATATCCAGCAATTCAGAATCAGTGCAATCTTATTAGAACTTATCTTAAATCTCTAATGAGAAGCAATTTCATCACACAACTCAGAATGGTGAGCAATTTAAAACTGATGAATAATTTATTTCAGACTGGTTGACCACAGTTAACTGATGCCTCAGAAAGTGAACCTGCAGATAAAAGGTGGGGAACACTACTTTACTTTCAATATATAGTTAGTGGTATATTACAGCCATGGAATTAAAAGACGCTTACTCCTTGGAAGGAAAGTTATGACCAACCTAGACAGCATAGTCACCACAGATTTTACTTACACTTTTTTGTTTCAAATACCTTCAAAGTTATCACAAAGATTTACTTCTCCAAGGATGTATACATGAATACTTTATATTTACATGGCAATCCAGTTCATTGTAGAAGTTTACAAGAGGTACAGACATAGTCTGATTTTCATTACTATTTTCAAGTGTCAATGAAAGCTCCTAAATTAATCATTTTTAACTGGACGTACTAACAAAAAATAGGAAATGGTGGTAACTGACAATCTGTTAAGGAAATGCCAGTGAAGGAAGATAAGCTAATCAAAATACACTGTGTACTGCATATATAACCTTTAAGAATAGTAACTATTTAAAAAACAGTGACTGAGACAATTCAAGATAGAAATTTGAGAATGAATTCCACGTAACACACAACATACTAAGAGCATCTTAGGTCTAGATGCTGACAGTTTTCAAAATAAGGGTATGTGAAAAAAATTAGTAAGAAGCTTTAATTTTCAAAATATGAAAGAAGGAAATTAAGCAAGCAATTATAGAATTTAAGAGCTCTTAATATGCTTCACATGCAACTCGAAGAACTTCGCACACTACATGGAGATGAAAGGTTAGCATTCCTGCTTCAAAACGCTCACTTCCCCTTAAATAAATAATAACAGAAAGATGAAATTCATACTGTGCATGTGTGCAGACACACACAAATCTAATTTAAAAATTAAGCAGCCATAGCCTTTCAAACATCTATCAGATGATACTCACCCAATTTAAAATAAGCTTGTACATTTACTCCACAATTCCATCTCAAAAAATTTATCCTAAGGATAAATTCATGATGGCAAAGAATAAAGAACTGCATATTCCATTTATAAAAGAGAGGTTAAAGTACACTATATTCAACCAAAGAGAGAATGTAG
The DNA here is from genome assembly GCA_006410615.1 of Neotragus moschatus. NCBI lineage: Eukaryota > Metazoa > Chordata > Mammalia > Artiodactyla > Bovidae > Neotragus > Neotragus moschatus. The sequence continues at coordinate 501,291 of SJYA01000223.1, forward strand.
TGTAATTTTTGAGGTAAGAAAAAAATGAGGAAAATCTATATGAACTATCATGGAAAGATATCCATATTAGTGACTTAAGCAAATCACAGAATTAGAATAAAAACCCTGTTTCTACAGTATTTTTTGATATATACAAATAGGATGCTTAAAAAGATGTCTTGGGAAGATATACAGCATACTTAAAATTGCTATTTCACAGAAATGTTACTGAAAGAGGGATACAGGATACAAATTGCAGGTTTTATTTTATATACTGTGTATCAAAAGCACAGCTGATTTTATTGTGCTTCACATTATTTCACTTCACAGGTACTGTGATTTTTACAAATTAAAGGTTTGCAGGAATCCAACATTAAGCATGTCAATCTCTTTTTTTATTTCAAGTATAGCTGACTTACAACGTTGTATTAGTTTTCAGGTGATTCAGTTATATATATCTACACGTAATTATTTTTCAGAGTTCTTTTCATTACAGGTTATTACAAGATACTGAATATGGCTCCCTGCAGCACACAAACATGACTATCAACTGTTTTCCCAGGAGCACTTGCTCATTTCCTGTCTGTGTCACATTTTTCATTACTACTATTATATTTGCTATGGTGACTTGTGATCAGTGATCTTTGATGTCACTATTGCAACTGTTGTGGGGCAGCAAGGACTGTGCCCATATAAGTCACCAAACTTAATCCACATGTGCTGTGTGTATTTGGACAGCTCCACTGACAACCTGTTTCCCTTTTCTCTTCCTCTCCATGGGGCTCCCTACTCCCTGAGACCCAACAGTACTGCAATCAGGCTAATGAATAACCCTGCAATGGCCTCCAAGCAGTCAATTGAAAGGAAGAGTCCCATTTTCTCATTTTAAGTAAAAAACTAGAAATGATGAAGCTTAGTGAGGAAAGCATGTTAAAAGCCAAGATTAACATGAAAGCCTGGCCTCCTGCGCCAGTCAGGCTGTAAATGCAAAAGAAAAGTTAGTTCTTGAATAAAATTAAATCTACTATTTCATTAGATCCACGAATGGTAAGAAAATAAAACTGTGTTCTTGCTGATGTGGAGAAAATATTAGTGGTCTGGAAATAAGACTGGTTACAACATTCCTTTAAGCCAAAACCTAACCCAGAGCAAGGTCCAAACTCTCTTAAGTTCTATGAAGACTGAGAGAGGTGAAGAATTTGGAGGGGGAAGGTATGAAGCTAGCAGAGGGGGCTGGTTGATGAGGTTTTAGAAAAGAAGCTGTCTCCGAAACATACAAGGTGAAGCCACGCGTGCTGATGAGGAAGCTACAGCAGCTTACCTATAATATCGAGCTGAGGTAAGGAATAAACTGCAGATTTTCAGTGTAGACGAAAAGAGCCTTCCAGTGGAAGAAGATGCCATCTAGGCGGTGCACAACTAGAGAGGAGGACGTTCAATGCCTGGCTTCCAAGGACAGCCTGACTCTCTTGTTAAAGGTTAATGCGGCTGAAGTCCCTGCTGGTTTCACCACTCTGAAAGTTCTAGGGCCTTAAGAATTCTGCTGTATATACACTACTTGTGCTCCATACACAGAACAACAAAGCCTGCATAGCACATCTCTGGACAATATTGTTCACTGAATATTCTAAGTCCACTCTTGAGATCTAATGCTCAGGAAAAAGATGCCTTTCAAAATATTATGGCATGTTAACAATGCACCTGGTCATCCAAGAGCTCTGATGGAGATACACAAGATTTACGATGTTTTCATGCTTACTAATATAACATCTGTTCTGCAGCCCATGACTCACGGGGTAATGTGACTTTCAAGTCTTACTATTTAACAAATACATTTCTTAAGAATATTTAGCTGCCACAGAGAGTGATTCCTCTGCTGGATCTGGGCAAAGTAAACTGAAAACATTCTGGAAAGGATTCATTATCCTGGGTGCCATGAAGAATCTTCATGAATGATGGGAAGAGGTCAACATATTAACAATAATAACAATAACAGGAGTTTGGAAAAAGCTGATTCCAACCTTTGTGGATGACCTTGAGGGGTTCAAGAGTTCAACAGAGGAGTCACTGCCGATGTGAAAGAAAATGTAAGAGAACTAGAATCAGAAGTGGAGCCTGGCGATCTGATGGAATTGTTGCAATCCTGTGATCAAACTGACAGATGAGGAACTGCTTCCTATGGCTGGGCAAAGAAAGGGTTTCTTGAGATAGACTCTAGTCCTGGTAAAGATCAGGGAAGGTTGCTGAAATGACAGGTAAAGGATTTAGAATACTGCAAGAAGTTAGACGATGAATTGGGAGTACATTTTGGAAGGAAAATGGTCTACTGTGGGTAAAATGCTATCCAGCAGTGTGCCATGCTACACAGAAGCTCCTCATGAAAAGGAGTTGACTGAGTGGCAAACATCAACGTGGTCTTATTTTGAAAAACTGCCACAGCCACCTCTAATTTCAGCAACCAGCACTGTAATCGGTCAGCAGTCACTGACCTTGAAGCAATATCCATCAACAAAAAGATTATGACCTTCTGATGGCTCAGATGAAGCTTTTAATAAAGTACAGCTGAATATTGAAAAAACGGTCTGTGTGGGTCCAATTACATGTGTGTATTTTTCATTAAATACTACAGTGCCTCGTGTATAGTCAAGTCATTATGCTGTACACAGTACTGATACACTGCTGTTTGTCAATTATATCTTAATAAAACTGGGGCAGGTAAGTAAATACTATAGTACTACCCAATCTAGTTGGCTGAATCTGAAGAGGATTCAAAGTGCCCATTATGGGACTTGAGCAACTATGGATTTTAGAATCTGTAATGTGTCATGGTCTCCAAAGTTGTTCTAGGTCAACTATATTTTTTAATTAAAGTATGTACATTGATTTTTTTTTTTAGACATAATGTTATTATTAAACACTATGGACTAGTCATGTATTGGTGTGACAGCTGGACTATAAAGAAAGCTGAGCACCAAAGAATTGATGCTTTTGAACTGTGGTGTTGGAGGAGACTCGAGAGTCCCTTGGACTGCAAGGAGATCCAACCAGTCCATGCCAAAGGAGATCAGTCCTGGGTGTTCTTTGGAAGGAATGATGCTGAAGCTGAAACTCCAACTCCAAAAGTTGGTGATGGACAGGGAGGCCTGGCGTGCTGTGGTCCATGGGGTCACAAAGAGTTGGACACGACTGAGCGACTTGAACTGTACTGAATGGACTACAATATAGTGTTAACATACCTTTTATATGGACTGGGAAGCCAAAAGATTTGTGTGGCTTGCATCACTACGATATTTGCTTTATTGTAGCATTCCGGAATCAAATTCACAATATTTCTTGGCATGCCTGTATGTACTTTCCTTTTTTTCATGAATCAAAAGAATTGGCTACTTTTATAATAAAAACCCACTGAAGATAACCTCTGTTTTTCAGTTTCCCTTCATGTGATAGGAACAGTATAAGCGAACTCGAAAAATCAATACAATGTCTGTATTTTGTGCACTTCTTTACATGTTTTTGGAAAACAACTGAAATATCTTCTCAGAAATCACAATGAAAACTAAATCAAAAAGATTATGGAAATTTAATACAAACAAAAAACTATGCTGTGCCTAAATGTGGCCAATAATATGGCTTCTAGTTTTATAAGCTTCAAGAAATTCACAATCAACAGACAGATATGCTGTTCAGTTCAGTTCAGTCACTCAGTCGTGTCCGACTCTTTGCAACCCCATGAATCACAGCACCCCAGGCCTCCCTGTCCATCACCAACTGCCGGAGTTCACTTAAACTCAGGTCCATCGAGTTGGTGATGCCATCCAGCCATCTCATCCTCTGTCGTCCCCTTCTCCTCCTGCTCCCAATCCCTCTCAGCATCAGAGACTTTTCCAGTGAATCAACTCTTCGCATGAGGTGGCCAAAGTATTGGAGTTTCAGCTTCAGCATCATTCCTTCCAAAGAACACCCAGGGCTGATCTCCTTTAGGATGGAATGGTTGGATCTCCTTGCAGTACAAAGTATTTACTCAGTCATAGAGTATATTCCTTTGTAGTCATTAAAATGACACAGAGGGGCATTTGGAGATATGGAAAGAATGATATTTACAGAGAATGTTCAAATATGCACATGTATAGACAGAATGCACTGGCAGCGTCTCAAAGCACTAGGAAATACCAAAATCACTTTATATATTGTGTTGCGATGACTAGATAATCCTTTGAGAGAAAGGTAGATATATACCCTCACACTAAAAAAACTTCAGAATGATTAAAAATGTTAGAATGTACACAACGACACTTTAATGGTACTAAAGGCAAATCTATTTCTATCATCTCAGGGATATTACTTTTAAAATCTGAAAAAACGTCTATCTGCTGCTGCTAAGTCACTTTAGCCATTGTTATAAAAAGTTCTCAATTTTGTTTTAACAAATTGATTTATAACTATGTGTATGCATATATAACATACATGCATTAATTGGCTTCCCTGGTGGCTCAGACAGTCAAGAACATGCCAGCAATGCTGGAGACCTGGTTTTGATCCCTTGGTCAGGAAGTTCCCCTGGAGAAGGGGATGGCTACCCACTCCACTATTCTTGCCTAGAGAATTCCATGGACAGAGGAACCTGAAGTTTACAGACCACTGGGTCACAAAGAGTCAGACACGGCTGAGTGAGTAACACTATATGCATAAATATATGCAAGATGTGTTTCTTCGTTTTTATTAATTTGCTATTGATAGAAACTATTGATAGAATCTATCTGATAGAAACTCTTCTCTATAAAGTAAACGTGTGATATCTAAATCTGGCCAGAGAAGTAAAGACAATACCTTAAAGACTAGACCAGCATTTTGACCATGTTGGCACCCACAATGCTTCCATGCACCTTCAACAGCCAATGAATTGTCTTCCTGAGAGCTACACAATCAGTGTAAACAGAAATTTCTGTGATGAACTGAAACTCTATAACCACTGGTTTACTTAAATTTTATTCATACACATTTTAATCACTTAGAACTTCACCAGTTTTACACACACCCAGTTTTTGTGTATATTTAGTTCTCAGCAATTTTATCACATTTATAGTTCCTATAATCCCTGCTATAGTTACAATACAGAAAAGACTCTTCACAAAGATCCTTTGCATTACCCGACAGTAGCCACAGGAACCCTCTTTCCTTCCTTCCTTCAACTCTCATGCACATAACCCTTAGCAACCACTAACCTACTCTCCGTGTCTATAACGTGGTCATATAGAGATGTCATAAAAATGTAAGGAAGTAAGGAAGTTTTAGAACATGTCTTTTTAATATTCTGTGTGACCAATGAGAGAACAAAACACTTTCACAGTATACTGGGGTTAGATGGTTGTACCAAGAAAAAGTATTTATAAGATTGTTTAAGTTACAAGCTGAATTAGGTGCTTTTACAAAGCAGTGCCGTTTTTCACTTGAAAGAATAAATAACAGCCGAACTGCACATACCTAGACTTTGACGCGCGACAGACACTTTATTGAAAAGGAACAAAGTGAGCTCGTCACAAAGAAAATGCAAAGTACTTGTTACCAACAATAAAATTCAACCTTTCAAATGAAAATTCACTCTTTAGAAAATGTGTAATTGTCAGCACATTCCCAACATGTCGACTTTCCAGATGAGAATGTGTTTTTTTAAATATTGTATAATAAACAGTAGGTGAAATATCTACATAACTCAGTCAAGCAATATTTTTCAAATGACCCATACACGATCATATACAAAACACACACACTAAATAATCAATTCAAGCGCAAGATGGACTAACAGATTTTAACGTGACAGAGCACTAGAAGCTCACTAATGTGATTCAGATTCCATACTGCAACTAATGTTTAAGAAACTACCACTTTCAGTTTCTGAGAAAGCTGTATAAAGTACGCCTGCCTCCCTTTCCCAATCACAGGGCTGTGAAGACTCTTCCTCACAGACTTCAACTGAAATAACACTGTATGTAACAGATTGAGGGCAGACGCAGACACAATTGCGATAACTTCTCCTAAGCCAGACACTTAAAAATCTGCAAAGCTTTGAATAATACAATCCTGCTCATCAACTTTATTTTGGAAAATGTTTTTTTATAAAAATACATTATTCATGTTTGCAAACTAGGTTTGTTTATTTGAAAATTCCTCACTTTTAATTTTTAATATAATATTAACAAATATAAGACAAAAAATATTGAGAAACCCAAAAATTTTTATTTAAGTGTATAAAGAAGTCTTGAACCAGAAAGTTTGAGAACATTGATTCAGATAAATGCTAGAACAGAAAGGGATCTTTTACTTCTTGCAAATAAAATGTTACACATGCATACTGCTTCCCTATCCTGAAGTTTCTTCCTTAAAACTAAACTTTTCCACATTAATGTGGTTTACTGTGAACGTAACATAATTTCCATCCATACTGCTTCCAGGAACGTTCCAAAACTATCTTCCTGAGCTCCACATAACCACATTCAAAAGAACATGAAATATATTGGTGTTTTTCTCTATTTCTCCCTGCCTCAACCCTTACCTGGTCTGGCACAATCTGGAGGAAGATATCCAATTCCGAGCTCCTCCTTTAAGACAGAAAGAAAAGGGCTTAACTGGCTCGCACCATTCTGGCTTGCCCGGAGTCGGCCTGAGGGGGCTAGCTTCTGTCTCCTGACTCAGATCACTGACAGAGACAGTGGCATGGCATGGGTATAAGTCTGGGTTGCTGAAAGGAGTGGCACCTGCTGAACACATGAAGGACACTCAGACCTGCAGGCACCTGGGCAAGAGGTGACAGGCAGAAGGACACAACAGAAACGGAACACTTACAAGAAGGCAGGGTCAGACTGACAAACCACAGCACCAGAAGGAGCCGTGTACACTGCAGGACTGGGGGGAAGCAAACATGCAAGCCCAGGGAAGATGTGTGCACAGAAAACGCCTGAGAAGACCTCCAGCCTTTACTGGGCTGAAAGCTGATGGTCTTCCCCTGTAAGAAGCCAGTTTTCAAATTTACTGGATAGTATGGCTGGTTTTTGAAATGCTCAACTATCAACAGAAGATTACAAGGCATATAAATAAATAGGGAAACATGGCACATTCAAAGGAACACAAGAAATCTCTAGAAACTGACCTTAAAGAGAGACAGACTTTGCAGTTACTTGACAAAGATGTTAAAACAATTGTCTTGAACATGCTCAGTTAACTACAGGAAAACACAGAAACCTAAAGGAAATTAGGAAAACAATATACAAACAAAATGAGGATATTAACAAAGAAATAAAAACTGTAAAAACAAGTTTACAATCTCTGGAATAGAAAAATACAATTGGCTTTTTAAAATTCACGTGAAAAATTCAACAGCAGATTCAAAGAAGCAGAAGAAAGAACTGGTGACCTTGAGGAAAAAAGCTCTGAAATTATACCAAGACTGAGAAGAAAATTTTTTAATATAATGAAAAAAAGTAAATAGAGTCTAAGGTACTTATAATAAGGGACCCAATCAAAAAGCTAATATATGCATTATAGGAGAAGACAGTAGGGGCAGAGGGTTTATTTGAAAAAAATCATGGCTGAAAATGTCCCAAATTTGAGGAAAGACAAGGACATACAAATAAAAGAGACTCAATGAAGTCTAAGTGAAATATATTATAATCAAACTCTTAGAAGGGAAGAAAAAAACACCCCGCTAAATAAGCATTCTATATTGCACAAGTGTGTCCTTCAAACATGAGGGAGAAATTCCCAGATAAAACATGAGGGAGTTCCCTCTCATAAGACTTTTCCTGCAAGAAATGTTAAACCGAGTCTTTATACTGGAAACAAAGGTACACAAAAAAATAACAAGAAGCCATATAGAACTAAGAAATTCTCGAGTAAAGGGAAATACATGGGCATATAAAAAAAACCTTTATTATTTTCATCTTGACTCATAACTCCACTTATTATTACTTTATAGGTCTTAAAAACATAAAAGAAATTATCAAGATATGCTACTGGATACATGATACACAATGACACGATCTGTGACACCAATGTGATAAAGTGGGAGGAGGCACAGGGGTAAAGAGCTGTTTGCAAGTAACTGAAGTTAGGTTGTTATCAGCTTGAAATAGGATGTTACAACTGTAGGATGTTGCACGTACTCCCCACTGTGGCCAAAGAGAAAATATTTGTAGAATATATGCGAAAGGAAATGACAAGGGAATTAAAACATATCACTACATAAACAAAATTAAATGAAAAGGAAGCTAATAAAGGAATAAATGGTTTAACACCACCACCAACAAAAAAGAGCTCTAAGTCATGTGGGAAAAAAAAACAAAATGGCAACTGTGAGTTCTTCTCTATCAGTAATTAAACCCAAGTATATTAAACTCCTGGGTTTGATCCCTGGGTTGGGAAGATTCCCTGGAGGACGGCATGGCAACCAACTCCAGTATTCTTGCCTCAAGAATCCCCATGGACAGAGGGCTACACTCCACGGGGTCACAAAGACTAGGACAAGACTGCACAGCCAAGCACAGCACAGATCAAACTCGTGTAACTGAAAGAAAGGTTGGCAGAATGGATTTCTAAAAAACAAGATTCAATGACATACTGTCTACAAAAAATTCACTTTAGACCTTAAAACCCACAGATTGAAAATGAAAGAAGGAAAAAGATATTCCATGCAAAGTAACCAAAAGGGGGCAGGGATAGCTATACTAATATCAGCCAAAACACCCATTAAGTAAAACACTGTCACAAGAGACAAAGGGCATTATATATAAAGAGAAAATGTCAATTAGCCAACATATAACACCTATAAACATATACTCATCAAGATCAGAAATTCTAAATTTACAAAGCATCCCCTGACAGAATTAAAGGGAAAAAATAGTTCTACAATAAAAGTAGGAGACTTCAAAGCCTCCTTTTCAATAATGGATGAAAGAACCTGAGTGGTGGGCAGGGGGGAATCAATAAACAGAACAACTTGGGACTTGCCTGGTGTCCAGTGGTTAAAAGTCTCCCTGCAATTGCAGGGAACATGGGCTTGACCCCTAGTCCAAGAATCTCCCATGTGCCACGAAGCACCCAAGCCCACGTGCTGCAACTACTAACGCCAGTGAGCCTAAGCCGGGCACCTCCACCAGAGAAGCCGCTGCAGTGAGAAACCTTTACACCAAGACAAAGAACAGCCGCCACTCGCCACAACGGGAGAAGACCTGATGCACAGCAAAACGTAACTAAATTAATCCACTGAGAAACAGAGAGGACTGGAACACTACTACAGACCGACTGACTCTAAAAGACACGAGCACTGCGGTGACACAGCACCGCAGGACAGGGTCCTCCCAAGTGCACGAGGAGTACTCTCCTCGACACAACATGCGTTTGACCACAAGACAATTTTCAATGGATTTTTTAACCTACATTTTCTGATTACAATGGAATTAAAGTAGAAATCAATAGCAGACAGAAAATAACAAAGATGTGAAAATTAAACAGTATAGTCTTCAATAACCAGTGAGTCAAAGAAGAACTCACAAAGGAAATTAGAAAATATCTTGAGACAAAAGAAAACGAAAAGACAGCAAATCTAAATTTATGGGATGCAACAAAACTGCACTAAACAGGAAATTTAATGGCTTCTGGTTCAAGATGGTAGAAAGAGGAAAACATGCTCTTCTCCTCCTGCGAGAACACCAAAATTGCAACTAGCTATTGAATAACCATCAACAGGAAGATGCCAGAACCCAACAAAAAAGATACCCCACGTCCAAGGCAAAAAACTGCAGTGAGACGGCAGGAGGGGTGTAATCACAATAAAACCAAATTCCATACCAGCTGGGGGGTGACCTACAAACTGGAGAACAAGAATACCAAAGAAATTATCCTGCTGTTATGAAGGTTCTGAGCCCCATGTCAGGCTTCCTAGCCTGGTGATTTGACAAAGGGTCTGGGAATTCCCAGGGAATCTGACCTTGAAGACCAGTAGGATTTGATCACAGGACTTCCAGAGGACTGGGGAAAACAGAGACTCCAGTCTTGGAGGGCACAAACACAATATTCTATGTACCAAGACCCAGGAAAGGGAACAGCAACACCACTGAGACAGAACCAGATCCACCTGCCAGTGCTGGAGGCCTCCAGCGGAGCCACAGGTCAGCAAGGGCTCACCCCAGGGATGAGGCGCTGGCAGCAGCAGTCCTGGGAGATGTCCCTTGGCATGAGTCCTCTTGGAGATCACCATTATCTCTACCACGGAGCCCAGAGACCCAAGGGCTGGTTTGCCACAGGCCAAAAAAATACCAGGGAGGGAGCACAACCCCACCCATCAGAAAATAACTGGATTAAAGCTTTTCCGAGCAAGGCCATGCCCAAGAGAAAAAGACCCAGTTTTTCTCACTGCCAGTGCCTCCCATCAGGAAGCTTACACAAGCCTCTCAGCCTCCTCCATCAGAAGGCAGACAGAAGACAGAAGAAGTACAATCTCACAATGACTGAAACAAAACCATATTACAGGAAGTTAACCAGCATGAAAAAGCAAAAAGTTATGTCCCAGATGAAGGGGCAACATAAAACCCCAGGAGCTGACTGTGGCTCAGATCATGAACTCCTTATTGCCAAATTCAGACTTAAACTAAAGAAATTATGGAAAACCACTAGACCATTCAGGTATGACCTAAATCAAATCGCTTATGATTATACAGTAGAAGTAAGAAATAGATTTAAGGGCCTAGATCTGATAGACAGAGTGCCTGATGAACTATGGACAGAGGTTCGTGACACTGTATAGGAGACAGGGATAAAGACCATTCCCATGGGAAACAAATGCAAAAAAGCAAAATGGCTGTCTCAGGAGGCCTTACAGATAGCTGTGAAAAAGAAGAGAAGCGAAGGCAAAGGAGAAAAGGAAAGATATTTTCATTTGAATGCAGAATTCCAAAGAAAACCAAGGAGAGATAAGAAAGCCTTCCTCAGCAATCAATGCAAAGAAATAGAGGAAAACAACAGAATGGGAAAGACACAACAGAATAGGAAAGACGAGAGATCTCTTCAAGAAAATTAGAGATATCAAGGGAACATTTCATGCAAAGATGGGTTTCATAAAGGACAGAAATGCTATGGACCTAACAGAAGCAGAAGATATAAGAAGAGGTGGCAAGAATACACAGAAAAACTGTACAAAAAAATCTTCATGACCAAGACAATCANCAACAGAATAGGAAAGACGAGAGATCTCTTCAAGAAAATTAGAGATATCAAGGGAACATTTCATGCAAAGATGGGTTTCATAAAGGACAGAAATGCTATGGACCTAACAGAAGCAGAAGATATAAGAAGAGGTGGCAAGAATACACAGAAAAACTGTACAAAAAAATCTTCATGACCAAGACAATCACAATGGTGTGATTACTCACCTAGAGCCAGACATCCTGGAATGTGAAGTCAAGTGGGCCTTAGAAAGCATCACTAGGAACAAAGCTAGTGGAGGTGATGGAATTCCAGTAGAGCTGTCTCAAATCCTGAAAGATGATGCTGTGAAAGTGCTGCACTCAGTATGCCNGTGATGGACAGGGAGGCCTGGTGTGCTGCGGTTCATGGGGTCGCAGAGAGTCGGACACGACTGAGCGACCGGACTGAACTGAACTGAGGTGTGAGGTGTTTTTGTTTTCTGTTTGAACAATTTCCTGAGGGTAATAAATACAGTGAAAGTCAAACTAATCAAAATTTAACAATATCAAGCAATAATATTAAAATACTTATGTAACAAGGCCTGGTTTTCAGTAATGATGACAGTTATAAATTGGTATTAAAGATTTTAGGGACGACCCTGGTGGCGCAGTGGGTAAGACTCTGCCTGCCAATGCAGGAGACACAGGTTCAAAACCTGTCATGTGATGGAAGATCTCACATGCTGTGGAGCCATGAAGCCCGTGTGCCACAACTACTGAGCGCATGGTCTAGAGGCCCAGTGCAGCCGAACACGAAAACAAATCAATGCCCCAGGAGACAAGAATGCACTCTCTAAAATTAATTCCCAATTTTTTTCTTTATATTTATTTATTTGACTATGCTGGATCTTAATTGTGGTATGTGGGATCTAGTTCCCTGACGAGGGGTTGAACCCAGGCCCCCTGCATTGGGAGCATGGTGTCTTAGCCACTGGACCACCAGGGAAGTCCCTAATTCCCAACTTTCAAAAAATGTTAAATATTCCAAAGCTACTGTAATACAGCAAACAGACATTTATTAAGCATCCAGCATTTACTTGCCAGGGCCTTTGCATCTGTTATTTGACTTAATCCTCACACCGTTCTGTGAGTTGGTATTGTTATACATCCACTCAACAGACGCCAAAATTCCACTTGGAGGGAGGTGTAACATATCCAAGATCATGTAATTAATATCTGGTAGAACTGGGATTCACAGTCAGGTTGCTCTTAAAAAAAAGAAAAAAAACCTTCAGTCTCTAAAAGGCAATCTTCATGCTGCAGCAAAGCCCGCTGCAGCTTCTTGCCCGGGGGACAGAGGAGCCTGGCAAGCTCGAGTCCATGGGCCACGACGAGCCGGACACGACGGGAGACTCAGCATGCAGGTGTAGCAAACTAGTGATTCTTTCCCATAGTTTGTGTTTTTGATGTGGGAGAGAAATTCTTTACCTCAAAAAATAAAAATAAAAAGAACACTGCGAGATCAATCTCTCTTTTAAGCTAGAGCCCTAGGAAACCTCTCCGGTGCTTTTTCGGAGTTCAATTGTTGGGCTGTGCTCGAGGCCTCTTCAAGACATACTCTAAGAGAGAGTTTATTCATTTCTGAATGGAAGCTCTTTTCAGCACCAGAAATGTGGCTGCTAGAAAATTAAAAAGCCTGTATTTTAAATGTTATCTAACAAAAAAAACTGCTTTTACTTAATTGTGGCTTTTGGACTTTTTTAAATGAATGTTTTAGGCAACGCAACCATTCATTAAGTCATAATATGTGTTTTATTCTGCATTAGGACCATCCAATTACTCTTATTCTTTGTTACCTCAAGAATAGATATTTAATGAGCGTTACTCCACACTCTGGAGTGCACTTTAATGTCCCTCATCACCCATTTCAACGCAGCTGTATTTGTCAGGCCACTCTTTCAATACAACTCTAGAAATATTTACAATAAACATAATTTTAAAATGAGACAATTTTGACAAGTAAACTGATTTAATATCATACTGTAAAATGAGATATTTAATACAAAAATGAACCTTAACAGCTCACATTACGTTACTTTAAATACCAGAGATACAGCATTTCTTTGTACCTAACCACCATGACTCTATATAAAAGCTTATTTGTGGATTATATAGTCGGATAATATACAGACTAGAAAATGAGATCACCTGCTCAGAAAAGGTAATAAATCCTGTAACAATATGGTACTGAACTGGTTTTTAAATATCTAAATCCCTGCCAAAATATCCATAAAAGACTTTCTGGTTTCAGAATTCAATCTTAACTCATGATAACAGTACTATTGAGAAAAGATTCACAGACCCTTCCTCAGTATAAGCCTTCCTCAGAACAAGCTCTCAAAGCATGTAACAACAGAATACTTGGCTCTTTTATAGTTAGCTTGTACCTATAAAATAAACCTCTACTGAATTACACAAAGTCAACAGTACTAGTGAGAAAAAAGCTCCCCTGTTTACCCAAATAAAGCACTGCAAAGAGCCACTAAGTTACACTTTTAGAAAATTTCATTTAGAGCCATTTCCATCCCCAAAGAGGCATTCCATTCCTTACATTCAGCTATTGTATATGGGGAAATAAAAGTCTTACTGTTTTAAAAAATTTGAAAAACACTGTACTGCAGCTTTAAATCCACAAATAGTTGATATGTTGGAAGCCAAAACGCCCTGCTCTTACGCTGCTTGTATCAGAAGGGTGAGTTATTCCAGGGGCCCCCAACCCCCAGGACCTATGATGTCAGATAATGTGAGCTGCAGCTGATGTAATATTAACAGAAATACAGTGTGCACGTGCACAGTACGTGTAATGTGCTTGAACTGTCGAGAAAACGTGCCCCCCCCCAACACTGCTTCGTGAAAACAGTGTCTTCCGTGAAACTGGTCCCTGGTACCAAAAAGGCTGGGGACTGCTGAGTTATACCTCTTAGACAACTTTGATTTTATCATCAAAATTAAATGGTATATATTATCAATGTGGTAAAAACTATTTCAGTACAGACTGTAATGCAAAATATATTGTCTATAAAAAGTTAACAGTCCCCAGTAGATACTAGATAGAAATAACTTCTCCATCACCAAAGTCACTGTCCCTCAGTTGAGAAATTCATTATGTTTGTATGTGGTCTAAAATATGAGGATGCTTTCTGCTCCTTTCACTGAAAAGCACTTCCAGCAAAGAAGACCTGGAAGTCTCATTTAGGCTGTGGGTAGCCCCTGTTCCACAGCTCTGTTCTCAACATTAGACTCACTTGGGCCTCATCCCAAGCAATTAAGAGAATCTCTGGGGAATGGGTCTCAGGAATGAGAAGATTCAAGAGGCAGCAAGGATTGAGAATCACTGTCTCTTTTTTATTTCTAAGCAGTGACGTATATAGCAGAAAAATACTGTACTAAGTTTACCACCACACTTCTATACTCTTTACAGTTACTTCAGCATTTAAATTCTGATTTTTTGCTTCTCATAAAACAATGATGGGCTCATATAACAGGATGGCTTTCACAATACACCTTGATCTCACACACTGTGTTCCCACAACAATAACTATACTATTCACAACTTAGCTCTTCCCTACAAGGCATAATAAAAACCGGTTCTCTGCCCAATCCCAATGCCAGTCTCCCCAAGGCTATTGGGCTAAATGTACTGATCTGCCTAAGGAGAATTCAGTGCCTGCTTCACTGAATTCCCAGATATCACAAGTATTCCATAACTTGTGCACTGATGGCTCTCTGCTTCCGAAGTTAACAACAACAAAACTTGTTTCATGTTGATTTTTTTAAAATCACATCATACTGTTTCATAAAAACAATGTTATAAGTGGTGGTTGCAGTCCCAAAATTATTCATGAAAGACTCAGTTCACGTCAGTTCAGTCGCTCAGCCGTGTCCAACTCTTTGCGACTAAAGCCTAGTACGCATAAAATGAACCTGAGTATTACGATGAATCATGAGAAAGCTAGGAATAATGGATGTGACAGTTGGACTATAAGGAAAGCTGAGCGCTGAAGAACTGATGCTTTTGAACTGTGGAGCTGGAGAAGGTTCTTGGGAGTCCCTTGGCAAGGAGATCCAATCAGTCCATCCTAAAGGAAATCAGCCCTGAATATTCCTTGGAAGGACTGATGCTAAAGCTGAAACTCCAATACTTTGATCTGATGCAAAGAGCTGACTCATTTGAAAAGACCCTGATGCTGGGAGGGATTGGGGGCAGGAGGAGAAGGGGACGAGAGAGCATGAGATGGCTGGATGGCATCACCGACTCGATGGACATGAGTCTGAGTAAACTCCGGGAGTTGGTGATGAACAGGGAGGCATGGCGAGCTGCAGTCCATGGGGTCTCAGAGTCTGACACAACTGAGCGACTGAACTGAACTAGGAACAATGTCAAGAGGTGGGATCTGGAGATGTGGACTGAATTCTTTACAAACAGAGCTGTTAGGGAACTGTTGCACAGAAACAATCCCTTGGCCACGCCTACCTGCCTGAGCAGTCTTACAATCGGAAGTCCTGACAAGGAATATGGTGCTGCCACTGAAAACTCACTGGGAGAATTCACAAAAGGTTTAAACGAGGGAGGAGATCCAACCTCTCAGAGTCCTTCTCACTGTAATCCATCTTGGGTGTGAGATACACACCCCACCAGGAAGGACCCTAATTCAGACTATGGGCCAATCAAGATGACTGGCCAGAGACAACCCAGAAACTAATACCATTACCATAACTTGGGTGAGCCACGTGGCAGAGCAGCTCTCCTGGGTTCCCTTACCCTGCTGCTTTCTGCACAGGTGCCCCTTTCCAGTAAAGCCTTTTGCTTTCAGCACGTGTGTCTCCTCAGGCCATTCATTTCTGAGTGCTAAACAAGAGCCCACTTTTGGACCCTGGAAAAGGTCCCTCTTCCTGCAACAATTCTAGGAGGCAAATCATTTCACTTTTCACAGTTAACACCCCAAATCTACAAAATAGAGATAATAGTGGAGTAACTGAGAAATGCTCTAACCTGTAAGGTAATCTATCATTAAGACACTATCCTTAAATACATAATCTGATAAGAGGAATACACAACAAATACTAGTTTACACAGTTATAATTCAAGTTACATTAGGAAGGAACAGCTTTTAGTTAAAATTATTTCTAAATCTTTCCGGCACTCAAGGTCCTCCTACACTCACTGTCCCTTATCTACAAGAGTTGCTATTTTTTAGGAGAACCTGTCCATCTGATTCCTACCACATTACATCTACTTTTAGAGCGTGTTACAGGAATAGCTTCTAGTATGAGATTGTCTCTTTCAAAGACCCTCTCAGGATGGTCATTTTTCAAGAAATCTATATTCTTTAAGGTTTTTTGGAGCAATTCAAACTAAGCCAAACACAAAGGTTTGATGAAGGATGCCTTTTGTATGCATCCAGCTTTTTGATAACTTTCATCTTTGTAAGCTGTATAAAGTTTTGTAATACCCTTCTAATATACACTTCAACAGTGTTTTTCCTCCTTTGGTTTCATACTTTTTAATTTCACTGCTGCTGAAGTTAAGAAGCAAATCGCTCAAAATCAAAGAGGAGATGGTAGAATAAAGTCTTCCAGGTCCTTAATACTTATTTTCTTTGCCTGTTGGCCAGCCTCCAGTCCCTTTGCTACTTTCCTCCCTTCTTAAAATGTTGCCAAATGGTTATGTAAATAAGCCAGCTGGCTTCTGAGTCATCACTTCTGTATTCAACTTCTCCAACTTCCAAAGTGAACCCTGATACACTCTTTGAACCCTTAACAGTCTGGAATTTTTCAGTGTCTTTTTTAACAGGGCAGCTGGACTTTCAGTGATTTTTTTCTCACTCCTACTGGGTTTTTATTGGCAGTCGCTGGTCACATACTAATAACCATTTCCATCGTTCTTTCCAATATGTCTGTCCTTGTGATAACTCAATACATTTTTCTCTAGACTTGCTACTGTTTTCTAAAAGAAGAAAATCTCCATATGTGTAAAACTTTAAAGTTAAAACGAAAAGCAAGTTAGCCTACACTGCATTTAGTGTAAAGAGGTAACTGCTGACTTGGTGATGGTTTTCTGGATCTGTCATCAAAGACATAGGCAACAAAAGAAATAAACAAGTAAATCAGATTTCCTCAAATTTAGAAACTTTCATGCAAAGGACACTAACAACAGAGTGAAAAGGCAACTGATGAGAGAAAATAGTGCAAATCATGTATCTGATAAGGAACTGAGATCCAGCATGACTCCCCCACACAAAAATCCAAGTAAAAAATGGGCAAAGGATTCGGACATTTTCTCCAGAGAATATAAACAAATGGTCAATAAGTACATGAAAAGAAGCTCAGCATCACTAATCACTAATAGCATNAATCATGTATCTGATAAGGAACTGAGATCCAGCATGACTCCCCCACACAAAAATCCAAGTAAAAAATGGGCAAAGGATTCGGACATTTTCTCCAGAGAATATAAACAAATGGTCAATAAGTACATGAAAAGAAGCTCAGCATCACTAATCACTAATAGCATGTAAATATTTTACACACACATACTCATGAATTTTCTTTCTGACACAATAATCAAGTTTGCTATCATCAAAAAGAGTATTCTGAATGACAGCAGACATGAGTTGGCCATTTAAGGAACAGTCAATTACTATATACAAAAGTCTTGACTCCTGGTATAAAAGCAGACAAAGCAATGTGGCAATTTATAGCTACTGTTTACAATCAACAATAGAAGACATAAACTACGTATGAAAATAAAACCTACAATCCTTAAATTACAGCATAACAGTTGTGAAATAAAGTCATTTTTTTCTATGGCAAGACGAGAAATTTAAACAAAAAGCCTTCCCTGCCCTATGGCCTCCTCTCCCCCTCTGTGCATTATACACCTGCACTATATATCACCAAACCTCCCCATCAGCAGTAACACCAGCTCAGCCATAAACAGCAACATTCTCTTAGCATCAAAAAGACAACTCTTAAGAGACAGCATTCCCTGTAAATTTTGTAAGCGGTCAGTGATGATGTGGATTATTTAAACTGTCAGTGAAAGGTCATCTGACGTACAGCCCTGTCTCAAAAAACATATGTAACTGCGCCTTGACTTCCTGGTGGCCTGGTGGCTCAGTTGGTAAAGAGTCTGCCTGCAATGTGGGAGACCCAGGTTCGACCCCTGGGTGGGGAAGATAATCTGACTCCAAAATATTTATTATCTGGTCTTTCTAGTTTGCTAATCTATCAAGGCTGGCAAATTTATCCCTGTTGAGGTCCAGATAGAAACTATTTTAGGTTTTGTAAGGCATACAATCTCTGGCAACTATTCAACTCTGCAATTGCAGCACAAAAGCAGAATTCAGAAATAAAATTAGTATGGATGTATTCTTGTAAAACTTTACTTACCAAAACCATGAGAGGGTCCAGATTTGGCCCTTGGGTCCCAGTCTGCCAACCCCTAACATATACAATTACTAACTGACCTGTCCATTTCTCTCAGATTTCAATCTCCCACACTGATTCGAATTTGACCACTTCCATTTTTTAAAGTTTGCTTTATATATATTCTAAACCAATTATTAAGTATTTATTACATCCTCTAGAAATTATTTATTGTAGCAATTATTTCTCACCCATACAGCTTTTTGCTTTAAACTGCATATTGACTTCTAAAAGTTGCTTACACCTGCTTTCTTATTAGCATTTTCCCTTAATGCTTTCCTGCTTTTGTTTTTAATCTTTTTGTGTCATGTTCAAATGCATATTCCTAGATTCCAGTTTTTGACAAATTGAGTGAATATTTAATAAAGGAATTTAATGTCATTATTATTAGTCATCTAAGATGATATGTTATAACATTTACTTTGTTTCTTTTTATTTTTTGGCTGGACTAGGTTTTGGGGGCTGCACGGGCTTCTCTCTAGCTACGGTGAAAGGGGGCTNGATTCCAGTTTTTGACAAATTGAGTGAATATTTAATAAAGGAATTTAATGTCATTATTATTAGTCATCTAAGATGATATGTTATAACATTTACTTTGTTTCTTTTTATTTTTTGGCTGGACTAGGTTTTGGGGGCTGCACGGGCTTCTCTCTAGCTACGGTGAAAGGGGGCTACTCCAGTTGTAGTCAGTGGGCTTCTCACTGCGGTAGCTCCTCTCGCTGCAAACACAGGCTCTAGGGCGCACTGGTTTCAGCAGCTGTGGCTCCTGAGCTCTAGCGCACAGGCTAAGGAGTCGTGGGACATAGGCTTAGTTGCATGGCAACATGTGGGATCTTGCCAGATCAGGGATCAAACCCATGTTTCCTGCATCTGCAGGCAGATTCTTTACAACTGAGTGACCAGGGAAGCCCCGTATTTACTTTGTAATATCTCCTTTCCTACTTTTTGTTAAATTCGTGGGATTTATGGCCTCATCTTATTCGTTATTACTAAGGTAACTAAACGTTCTTTGGGGCTTTCCAGGTGGCACAGTGGTGAAGAACCCACCTGCCAATTGAGACACAGCAGATGAGGGTTCAATCCCTGGGTTGGGAAGACTTTCCCTGGAAGAGGAAATGGCAGACCACTCCAGTATTCTTGCCTAGGAAATCCCATGGTCAGGGGAGGCCTGGTGGACTGCGGTCCACAGGGTCACAAAGGGTCAGATACGACTGAGCACACACACATATATCCTTTTACCATTTATTAGTGCCCTTTACTTACCCACTGTCTTTCCCTTTTACCATTTACTTGTGCCCTTTACTTACCTACTGTCTTTCAGTTCTAATCTAGGCTGTAAGTAGGAGGGTGCTCTGACCTCCTGTCAGGACAGCTCCAGACACCAGTTCCACTAACATCTCGAGTCTCTGAAAGCCACTTAGAGATCCAGCAGCAAACGCCTGCACCCCGGCCATCGAAGCACGAGCCTCAGCTCTCACCTACTGAGTTTCTGATGACCGACGTGCAGTGAAACATCTTCCTCACCTCACCTCAGTTCTTTAGGGAACTAAGCGACAGTTCCCTAAAGAACGTTTCCTCTAAGCTCCTAGGTTCTCACGGCACCACCACTTCTCTTTCACTGCCTCAGCTCTGAAAAGGCTGGCTGCTTCTTACAGTTACCAGTCTCTGGACTACTCTGAGAACCAATCAACTAGTTTAAAAAATTCATGTATTATGTCCCCCAGCATTTGAACTGGATAGTATGATTTCTTTTTTTCTGACAATACTTTAACCACTGCTAACTGCTTCACCTGCTAAGCTAACTAGACTACTGTGTTCTCAACCATTCTAAATAGGCAGGTCACAATTCTGGAACTGAACTGTAAAAGACAGGCAATTTTAATCATGATGAAGACTAATAAAACGTAAAGTAATATACAGAGGCTTGACTAATACAATGCAGTACCTGAAAATGGAGGATCACTGACAGGGAACTGACAAACAGATTTATTTTGCCATGAAATACAACAAAATATTGGCCACACAGATTTTTCTACATATCACCTACTTAGGTACCTATGGAACAAAGTATTTGGCAGACAGTAAAGAGACCATAAAAGAGCAGAAGAATTCAGATGGCTTGAGAGTTTATCATTCCTTAGAAAATGAATGAGATTCATTAACCAATGAAAAATGTAAAATCAGATCTACCTATTCCTGTTACTTAATTATCAGCATCACTGGAAACCTGGAGGAAAAAAGAACAGTAAATAAATATATGTATTAAGGAAAAAAGGTTATTAGTTTGGTATTATAAATTACAACATTTTATCCTAGTAACAATCAATGTATAATCTGCATTGTTTATAGTTTACTGATTCTACTTGTTTTAAATATAACTTAAACTCTCCTTAACTCTTCTTTGAAAAATTTATAATGACCATGAAGCCACATGATGTGTGTGCTGCCTGCTTTTCATTGAGTATCGAGTCACTGATACCCAAGACTCTCAGTTCTCTAAAGATTCTAGCTTTTCTCTTTCGGTCATGCTGTGAGGTTTGCTGGACTCTCAGGTCCCTGACTGGGGACTGAACCCGAGCCCTACGCAGTGAAAGTGCAGTGAAACTGCTGAACCACTGGGGAATTCTCAAGATCCTAGCTTTCTTATATTTCAAGTAAACTTTCTCATTTGATTGCAGAGTACATCATGAGAAACACTGGATTGGAAGACGCACAAGCTAGAATCAAGACTGCCAGGAGAAATATCAATAACCTCAGATATGCAGATGACACCACCCTTATGGCAGAAAGTGAAGAGGAACTAAAGAGCCTCTTGAAGAAAGTGAAAGAGGAGAGTGAAAAAGTTGGCTTCAAGCTCAACATTCAGAAAATGAAGATCATGGCATCTGGTCCCATCACTTCATGGGAAATAGATAGGGAAACAGTGGAAACAGTGGCTGCTATATTTTTCTGGGCTCCAATATCAGCGCAGGTGGTGACTGCAGCCATGAAATTAAAAGATGCTTACTCTTTGGAAGGAAAGTTATGGCCAACCTAGACAGCATATTAAAAAGCAGAGACATTACTTTGCCAACAAAAGTCTGTCTAGTCAAGGCTATGGTTTTTCCAGTGGTCATGTATGGATGTGAGAGTCGGACTGTGAAGAAAGCTGAGTGCTGAGGAATTGATGCTTTTGAACTGTGGTGTTGGAGAAGACTCTTGAGAGTCTCTTGGACTGTAGGAGATCAAACCAATCCATCCTAACGGAGATCAGTCCTGGGTGTTCACTGAAGGACTGATGTTGAAGCTGAAACTCCAATACTTTGGCCACCTGATGGGAAGAGCTGACTCATTTGAAAAGACCCTGAGGCTGAGAAAGATGGAGGGCAGGAAGAGAAGCAGATGACAGAGGATGAGATGGCTGGATGGCATCACCAACTCGATGGACATGAGTTTGGGTAGACTCCTGGAGTTAGCGATGGACAGGGAGGCCTGGCGTGCTGCAGTTCATGGGGTTGCAAAGAGTCGGACACGACTGAGCAACTAAACTGAACTGAAAAATAAATAAAGTCTATTAGTTTTTCAGGCACGTCTGACTCTTTGAGATCATGTGGACTGTAGCCTGCCAAGCTCCTCTGGCTCCTGGATTTTCCAGGCAAGAATACTGAGGTGGGTTGCCATTCCATATTTCAGGGGATCTTCCCAACCCAGGGATCAAACTACTGTCTCCTGCTTAGCAGGCGGATTCTTTACCTGAGAAACCTTCTTCCACTTTCATGCAAATTAACCCTCCCCAATTAATCTGGTTAAGAACATAAACTTACATAAGAGATTAATCTTGGAACAATATTCTACATGTCTTTGGCACCTCCCCCTTTGCTGACCTTTCTCCCAATAGTCCTGTCAGCCTGCTTCTCCCACAGCTCTCTGAATTACATAAATGACGCTATGAATGAAGGTGCCTCCCTCCCTTACCTGCAAAAAGAATTCATACATTGAAGCCCTAATCCCCTAGGAGTGGGATGGTATTTGGAGAAGTGGCCTGCAGGAGATATCAGATTTAGATGAAGTCATGGGGTCCATGGGGTCCCTCATGATGGGAGCAGTGTCTTTGTAAGAGATACCAGAAAGCTTGCTCTACTCTTTTCTCCACCACGTGAGGAGGCAAGGCGGCCTTCTGCAATCCAAGTAGGAGGTTCCCATCGGGACCCAAAAGTCAGCCAGCACCTTGACCGTGGACTTCCTAGCATCCAGAAATGTGAGAAATGTCTGTTGTTTAAGCCACCAAGTCTATGGTATTTTGTTTCAGTAGCGTGAGCTAATTAACCAAGGCAAGTGGGAAATAAATTTTTACAGGAAAAATCACAAGCACTCTGAACTGAATAGTCAGAATACTCCATTTCCTGATTCTCTTTAAAATTATTCTATTTGTTACCCACCGATTTACTGGCACCTGCTAATTTCTATAGGTGAACTGAAGTTGCAATTTTCAAAACCATAAAACACTTAAAAATAACGTCACAGCTATGTAAAAAATCAGACTGGTGGCACAGAAGTGAGATTCTCTTCTTAAACTAAGGGAAGTAAGTGAAGTAACGAGGCAAATCTACAAAGAAAGCTCCTGAAGAGATTCTGCACCACCTACTAACACAGCTGGGTGGTAGCGAGAGGAGTCAAGAAGTGCTTCCCAGAGTGCGTATAGAGAAAGTGACTCCTTAAATGTGAAAGAGACAGAATCCTAAACCTTTTTCCCTTCACAAAACTGAGATGAAAATAATCATCAACAAAAACCTGAGCCTATAGCAAAGACAATGAAAGGAATGCTTGTAAAATCACTCAGTTCATCCTCATTGGTTCTTACAAAATTCATCAATTTTCTAAAGCAGTGCTGAATGAATGTAGAACTCACTTTTAAAACTTTTACTCTTTATACTTAGATATTTCAAAATACAGATTCTAGTCTTTTTTCTAGTTACATGGAACATAAAGAAAAGCATAATCAAACAAACCCGTAGGCATGGGAAGCTATTAAGACTGCATAAAGGATGAAACTTAAACATCTGGTAAAGTCCTACTTTATAAATATGGTTGCAACTGCTTTTGTTAATGAAGAAACAAAGATAAAAGAGTTAAAATTCCTTATCGAATATGACCACACTAAGATAAATCTCAACAATTAGAGGAAAGGGCTTACCACAATTATGTAGCATATTTGAGATTAAACCACAGGTATAAATGATTAGATAGAAGACTTTATAACTTACTTTCATACTAATGACACTTGTACAGGCATATTAATTTTAAACTATTTAGTGACTGTGCTGGTGAATTTTCAGTAAAGTATAAAGTTTTAAGTACATATATTATCAACTAAACAACAAACAAAAGAAACAGGATTCTGGCAACAGAGTCAACTAACGCAGTTTCTAGAGTCTACATCAAATTTTCCTGGGCCACAAACGCAGCTTCCAAACACCACTGATGTCAAAGACTGCTTTAGACAGCTGCAGTATGCTCCGTGGGAGAGGACAAGTATAAAAAACAAGAAACTTTGCTTCAGTTTCTTTTTTTAATGAAAGTCAAAATACATCTATTTCAACAATGAAATGTGAAAAAGATTTTCAAGGCTTCCTCTACTTATCCTGCTTTAAGCAAGGTTGATTGTCAGAGTCATCGAAGTCAGAATTTGTCATATTCATGAAAGACATTTTTTAAAAAAATCACAAAAAATATAAAAACTTGTTTGCAATAAATAAAATTACTGTTTAGCTTAAAAAGAAAGAAAAAGCAATTTGCAAAGTCTGAAACAACTTGTCAGTCAACAACCATGAGGTAACACTGAGTATTTTTCCTTAAATTTCTGAAAGAAAAAGGAAGTCTGGAAGTTGGATAAAGGAAAATGATTATAGGGACCATAAGTCATTTAATCACATTATTCTGTAACAACGAAAACAGTATGAATAAAAACAGCAAAGTTAAAACAAGAATCATGATCAACCACTACTCCTAGGTGAAAAAGTCCTTTGCTCAGTATTTCCAGAGACAATAATCTAACCAGTGGATCACACACTGTCACCTCCTCAGTCCACTATACAGCATGATCAAGCTGGTCTCAAAAAAAGAGAGGAACCAAATGAAACTTCTAGAACAGGAGGTGGGAAACACATACCATTCCACTTCTCCACATTATTCTGAGCGTGTCTTCTCAGTGATTACTGTGAGCACAGCTTAAGAACTTAGACAGTGACACCAAGAAAAGGTCTAGTCATTGAACCTGATAGTCAGTGCCAGTTTGGGCTCCTGACCTTGTAATTTAGCTCCATTACATGAAAATTAACCAAGTTAAAACACATGCATACCAACAATCAAGTAACAAGTATGAAACATTGTTTTGCTGAACTAATTTTAAAATATTCAACTATCAAACTTCTGATCTTTTTAAAAATACACAAAGCGAAACAGAACGCAAATCTGCCTAATTTTAATTTTAAAATATAGAATTCAAAATTTTTTCCCATTAAGAACTGGGTACTCTGAAGTAGTTTCCTGAAAGCATGGAGATCTTAAAGGGAATTCAGATCTCATTTAATATAAGCCTCCTATTTACAAAGAGGAAACCTAAGCATTACAGGAACTTCCAATAGCTGAACTCTGAAATAGCACTATCAAGACTGGGATAACTGTCTAACACAGGGCTCCTGACTCCCAGGAGAAATGCATTTCTTTACTAATTTGGAAATCTGCCTCAGAAGATACTGTTAAATTCCAACATTATTCCCACAGTAAGGACATTCTCAGTTTAGAAACTGTTCAAGTACTGCCATTTCAAGGTAACTGAAAAGAATCCACACCTAAAAAGACTCTGTGTCTGATAATTTTCCACAGCTGGACAATTTCTTTTGAACTACAAGTTCTCTAATAGTCAATAATTATATATATATAATAATCTCTAATAATTATAGATATAGTAGATAGAATATCTAATCAGATATATATTATAGTCCCTATAGATATCTATAATTAGATATATTATCTAATATATATTACATATTATTATATAATAATCTCTAATAGTCACAGTTTCTGACTTTCATTCTATGAGATCTCCTGAGGGAACAGCGTGAGAACGATTTAGATGTCACATAACAAAGGAAAACGTACATAAAGTCTTAAAACTTGGTAAATGCACAAGTGTGTGTACTTGCACACACATGTGTAAAATCCTATCCTGAAGAAAAAGAAGCAGGTTAAATAGGCCGTCACTAAGAATGGCAGGAAGAGACTGGGAGCAATTTTCTACCATGTCCCTCTTTTATGTTTCAAAGTATGAAATTCACTTTTCTTCGGCTTAGCTGCTTTCACTCAAACCATGATCAACTGATTCAGGCCAAACATTGAGTCACAGACACAGGTTGCTACTTGGGACAAAAAGATGTGACTGATAGAAGAAGGGGAGACTGTCACTTCTAATAGGGCATGTGGTTACAGAAGCTTCTTTAATCTTTTCTGCAGTGGATCTGAGATCAAACATTAACAGTTCTGTGTATAAGAATAAACCACACTATTTCCAATAGAAAATGACCAAGCCTGGCCTGTACTTTTACCCTGGAAGGGATAAGCAAAGACCTGGAAAGACATCTCATTTCACACTAATACCAGAACTGTAGCCAAATTAGGTGAGTTAAGACACACACGAACGCACACACCCCCCCACACACACATTCTGAAAAGAATCAAGTTGGAAAGGCACAAAAATACGAAGTGTCACTTATTGAAAGCATACATGTGTCCTCTTCTGAGGCAGGATTTTATATAATCTTGGTACAAACCATCTTGAAGAGCCGTGCAGAATTCTAATTCTCCCCTATATAGCAATGAAGAAACCAAGTTCTAGAGATACTGAATAATTTACCCAACATCATATAACCAGAAACTGACAGATCAAGTTCCAGAACGTGGAGTCTATTTGACTCTAAGCCTATAAAATTTTTCCCACTATTTTGAAGGCTCTACTTTCCATCAAGATCCACAAACATGTTAACTATTAAAACCTAAGGAGATTGAGTTTCCCACAAAACACCGCAATTTTCCAGGTATGTCAATTTAGAAAGATTTCCTCAACTCTATCAACAGACAAATGTCTATTAAGACATTGTTAGGAGACAAATAAATCCATTATAAGGCTGCCTCCCCTGTCTGAAAGACGGGTATAAAAGCAGGTAGTGAATGAGATGTGATGTACTGGGTTCATCCATCAAATCAGGAAGAATGATAACAAAACAGACCACAAAGGAAAAGCAAGGTAACATCTGGTCACCCTTCTTCTTGGGATTTACACACTCTGACTTCTAAAAGCAACTAATAAAATGGCACACAGAAAGGCACTGGTGGGTCGACAGCTGAGACCACTGCTAGATCGCAGCAAAACGCATACTAAGCATCTGCAAGCTGCCCTCTTTCAGAACACTTAAGCACTTTGGGCAAATTGATGAGGCCAAGTCACAACCGGAAACAGTAAGAATTTGAAATGGAAAACTAAGCTATTCCACTTACATGCCAGTTATTGACTGCTTGCCTTTCAGCTCAAAATTCAACTTGTTTGCCAAAACAGTGAAAATGGATCTGGCACAATGTAAATGTTTCTCAGTAAAGGACATGGTAAAGACACTGCAAGAGGGAAGGGTTTTGCTTCCCACTCCTCCCAGGATACAGCAGCCAGCAGTGCCCAGTGGCTGACAGCTACCCTGGGTATCCCCTCAGGCTGCTGTGCAGCAGAGTGCCTCCACTAAGAAACTGCCCTGTGCAGAGTTTCCCCTCAGTACCTTAGAAGGCAGAATTCTGGCACATTTCAGAGAGCAGATTTCTAGTAAGTTCCACTGATGCAGTACCACTTCTCTACCATTCAGAGAACCCCATCATGCCGATCTCAGCCCAAGGGAGCGGGGCGAGGGGGGGAGGGAGTGATGTGGCGAGGGGGGTGGCTGAAGCAGTCTCCTACCTAGCACTACGATGCGAAAAAAGAGGCATACGGTAAAGACCTTTTTTTAGATTTTGGAGAGAACACACACTACATTTGAGTGTGAGACACCTCAACGGACCTTCAAAGTGATCTGGGAGATTTTCAACTTTGAGGAAAAGAAACAAAGGAGCCTCTGCAGTAAGTTGAGGATGCAACACAAGCTTCTCTGCCACATGGGACCTAGGCTCCAGGCTCAGGCTATCCGAAGTGTCCGTGGCAAGCAGAGTTGCTTACGGAGCCTCGATTCATCGTGCTCCACAGCAGCTCTTGGCTAAAGGAACTGGTGCTGGAGACGCGGGCTCTCCTCAACGCTCCGTAGATGGCGTTCCAGCACGCTCCACTGGTATGACACTACTGACACTGTCTATTCTCTACCATTCGGTACGCCGTAGCCATGCACTCTCCGGTAACAGGCTGAAGAAGAATGTTCAGGGGAACTCTAACCTGGCCCAGGAAAAGCACCTGCTCTATACATTTGTTATTTCTGCATCCTTTAAGGCTCTCTCTCACCACTCCAATCCCTATTATACTTAATCACCCTTTATATGAAACTTTCCCTACCCAAACTACTGCCCAGTGTTTCTTTTCTCGTGAGACACATACCAACACACTGTATTAAGAGCTTGCATGGCTCGCTTCCATACCATGAAAAACAACATTGGAAACATCTTAAACGATTTAGAATTCACTTTGACATGCTTTACTTTTAAAGCTCAAAATTAAACAGGAGTGACAGCAGTAGCAGCTGTGTTAGTCGCTCTGCCGTGCCTCTCTGGGGCCTTAGGGACTACAGCCCAGCAGGTTCTTCTCTCAGTAGAACTCTTCAGGCAAGAATCCTGGAGTAGACAGCCATTGCCTTTCTTCAAGAGATCTTCCCAACCCAGGGACTGAACCCAGGTCTCCTCCACTGCAAGCAGATTCTCTACCATCTGAGCACGAATGGTGCTATTTCACTTATGGTTTGGCATACTGTACATTCTTTCACCAAACATTCTATAAACTATCGTTCATCAACCCCTAGCTTATAATCGCCAGTCTTTACACTATTATCAGTAATTCTTCCTCTTATTATACAAGCCCTTCAAAGGAATAAAAAGATAAAGGCCCAAATTGAAAACAAGTCACAAAATTAATTTTCATTATTAAAAGGAACGGTTATTAGCTATAAATATTAAAAATCTCTAATAGCATGATTCAAAGTTACTGGCTTGACTATGTCTACATTCCAATACCGTAATTCTATACCAATGTTAACCACAAGGAAGAGCAAATAAACATGTAATGGTGAGTTGGTGCAAACTGAAAGAGCTCTTGGGAAAGGGCTTAACATGCAGGGAACCCACGGGGACACATTAAAACAGTGGATCAGTGTCATCTGTGCCTGGTAACTGGAAATAAACTAAGGAGTTCACTACTCTTTAACAGTTCAACAAACCTTTAAGCCTAGCAATTTTAATAACCTATTTACAAAATCACACCAACAAAAATGAAAAGGCATCATATCTTTTACAAAAGTAGAAAATAACCACCAACAATCCACCAATAGTAAAAAGAAGCAAGACAACCAGATTACACATTGAAATGCAAACAAATGCTTTATGGGATTTTAAAAGAACTTTAGAATTATATTCTAATTTCCAAAACAAAACAAACAAAAAACCCTATTTATCACTGACAGTTTATTCTGAATAACTCCAGAAATGAACTAGCCACTATTATGAGAAGTGTGTCTAAAATATGTACTAAGACAAAACAGAAATAAGATAAAATTGAAATTTCTCTTCCACAAACGTATGTTTGCTTAAAAGTTTGTTTTAGAAAAATTCGGCTTTTAAATGGAAATTTATTTTAGGAAATTTAGGTTTTTCTTACTTGAGAGAGTCCAGGGGACGATGCATGTCCCGGGGGCGTTGCCGCAAGATTTGGATGCCCCTTGTTTATCTCATGTGCTGAGTAAGGGGAAGGGGTCGGGGGTCCCGGCTGTCTTGCCACCTGTGTTACCTGTGAAAAAAATCAGTATTTAGTAAGAGTATTAGTAACTCAGTATTAATAAATATTGCAGAAGTAGCTAATTTTTAAAAAATGAAATTCTCTCACAAATTATATTAAAATAAGAATAAAATAAGACTAAAGGCTTAAAATTTCAAAATTGAAAAAATGAAATTAGCATTAAAAAAGAGAAATGAATATTTTTATCCACTTGATAAGATTCTCAAACCATACTTAAAATTAAAAATTTTAAAGGCAAAAAATAAACGAAAAAAGCCAGACTAGAAACAACATCCTATAGGATGCCACTTATTTGTTATTTTGTAAAAGGACCAAAAAGGAAATATCAATAAATGATTACAAGAGCAAATAATAACTACAAAAAGGGCACAAGGATATTCTAGGGAGTGACATGACTAATTTCAGATCATGACTGTAGGCAGATTACATATCTCTTTGTACCTGTCAAAACCAATGGAAGTATACACAGAACTGTAATAAGGTGAATTTTACCTTACATAAATGATACCTCAATAAATCTGACCAAAAAAAGCTACTTATACAGCATAATCGCATTTTTGTTTCTAAAAAAGCACATCTAAATATACATACACATATTTCTACATGCGTATTTATGTGTAAATACGTGTGCATATATGAACATATGTATCAGTTCAGTTCAGTTCACTCAGTCATGTCCGACTCTTTGCGATCCCATGAATCGCAGAACACCAGGCCTCCCTGTCCATCACCAACTCCCGGAATTCATACAAACTCATGTCTATGGAGGCGGTGATGCAATCCAGCCATCCCATCATCTGCTGTCCCCTTCTCCTCCTAAGCCCAATCGCTTCTAGCATCAGAGTCTTTTCTAATGAGTCAACTCTTTGCATGAGGTGGCCAAAGTATTGGAATTTCAGCTTCAGCATCAGTCCTTCTAATGGGCACCCAGGACAGATGTCCTTTAGGATGGACTGGTTGGATCTCCTTGCAGTCCAAGGGACTCTCAAGAGTTTTCTCCAACATCACAGTTCAAAAGCATNTCTGTGTATTCCTGCCACCTCTTCTTAGTATCTTCTGCTTCTGTTAGATCCATACCATTTCTGTCCTTTACTGAGTACATCTTTGCATGAAATGTTCCCTTGATATCTCTAATACACATACTAAAAGTATAAGCTAAGCTAAGCTAAGTCACTTCAGTCGTGTCCAACTCTGTGTGACCCCATAGACGGCAGCCCACCAAACTCCCCCATCCCCTGAGATTTTCCAGGGAAGAATACTGGAGTGGGTTGGCATTTCCTTCTCCAATGCACTAAAGTGAAAAGTAAAGTGAAGTCGCTCAGTCGTGTCCGACTCTCAGCAACCCATGGACTGCAGCCCACCAAGCTCCACCATCCATGGGATTTTCCAGGCAATACATCATATTAAAAAAAGATTTATAAAGAAGATACAAAAAGATCTTAACAGAAACCATGCAAGTGTTTTTTTTTATATTATTTTTATATTCTCATATAGTTCCACAGTCATGAACCTGAACAATCAAAAAAATAGCATATGTATTTATGTAAATAAAAATCATGTCTCCCCCACTTTTTATGGATAATAAAGTACCCATCAGCCTTTGACAGGTATGAAACCACTTTACTCTGGCCCCTTTCTAGCATCTAACAATCTTACCCAACTCTATCACAGTCTAACCCATCATAGCACTTAAAATTTGGCTAACCTCCACGAAAAAGGAGCAGTTCTGCAGTTGTGTGTGTTAAATCACTTCAGTCATGTCTGACCCTTTGCGACCCTACGGACTACAGCCCGCCAGGCTTCTCTGTCCATGGGATTCTCTAGCAAGAATGCTGGAGTGGGTTGCCATTCCCTTCTCCAGGGCATCTTACCGACCAAGGGATGGAACCCTCATTCCTTATGTCTGCAGCACTGACAGGCGTGTTCCTTACCACTAACACAACCTGGTAAGCCCCATCTTCCCATGTGAGACATAACTTCCTGCTTTTTCATGCTGATTAACTTTCTGTAATGTGGCTTTTGTTTAAATCTCTGTGGAGCTGTGGCTCTTCTGGCTTCTTCTGTCTGCCCTCTAAGAGAGGAGGTGAAGAGGCTACAGTGAGCTTCCTTATGGGAGGGACTGGTGGTGAGGTTATCTAATATAAAAGAATTCATTCTCCTTAGGGTGAGTGGAGCCATGAATCCTTCACAATCTGATAGAAACAAACTTATTCCTATAATCATATTTTTAAATACATAAATAGATTACAAAAACCAATTATGTTGAAATATGGGTATTAATACATTAAGAAAAAACTGCGATGTAATATACATTCTGTATTACTGTACTGAAAACAGTAACTAATGGCAGTTGCTGGCCACATTCATAACTCAAAGAAATGATAACATTTACTGAGATATTTTACCCCAGTTCTTAGATCCCTTGAATTCTACCACAGAGTTAAAAACCCTACCCAGGGAGAAATAAAAAGTGGTCTCTAAATGACATTAAATTTTCCTAGAATTCACTCAGCCAGTCAAAAGCTATGAAGAAAGTCTACTCCTTGGTAATTTAAGCCTAGAATCCTTTGCATGCATGCATGCTAAGTCGCTTCAGTCATGTCTGACTCTTTGCAACTCTATGTCTACAGCCCACCAGGGTCCTCTGTCCATGGGATTCTCCAGGCAAGAATACTGGAATGGGTTGCCATGCTCTCCTCCAGGGGATTTTCCCAACCCAGGGACTGAACGTGCATCTCTTATGTCTCCTGCACTGGCAAGTTCAGTTCAGTCATTCAGTAGTGTCTGACTCTTTGTGATCCCATGGACTGTACCACATCAGGCTTCCTTATCCATCACCAACTCCCAGAGCCTGCTCAACATCATGATGATCAACTCACTGATGCCATCCAATCATCTCATCTTCCATCGTCCCCTTCTCCTTTTGCCTTCAATCTTTCCCAGCATCAGGGTCTTTCCCAGTGAGTCGGTTCTTCACAGCAGGTGGCCAAAGTACTGGAGCTTCAGGTTCAGCAACAGTGCTTCCAATGAATATTCAGGACTGATTTCCTTTAGGACGGACTGGTTTGATCTCTTCTCAGTCCAACAGATTCTCAACAGTCTTCTCCAGCACCACAGTTCAAAAGCACAATTCTTTGGTGCTCAGCTTTCTTTATAGTCCAACTCTCACATCCAAACAGGACTTCTGGAAAAACCATACCTTTGACTAGATGGACCATTGTCAACAAACTAATATCCCTGCTTTTGAGTATGCTATCTAGGTTGGTCACAGGTTTTCTTCCAAGGAGTAATAAGTGTCTTTTAATTTCATGGCTGCACTCACTATGTGCAGTGATTTTGGAGCTCAATAAAGTAAAGTCTCACACTGTTTCCACTGTTCCCCCATCTATTTGCCGTGAAGTGATAGGACCAGATGCGGTGATCTTTGCTTTTTGAATGTTTTCATCCAGTTTTTTACTCTTCTCTTTCACTTTCACCAAGAGGCTCTTCAAGTGCCTCTTGCCTTTCTGCCATAAGGGTGGTGTCATCTGAATATCTGAGGTTACTGATATTTCTCCTGGCAATCTGGATTCCAGCTTGTGCTTCAACCAGGTGGGCATTTCAGATGATGTACNTTTGAATGTTTTCATCCAGTTTTTTACTCTTCTCTTTCACTTTCACCAAGAGGCTCTTCAAGTGCCTCTTGCCTTTCTGCCATAAGGGTGGTGTCATCTGAATATCTGAGGTTACTGATATTTCTCCTGGCAATCTGGATTCCAGCTTGTGCTTCAACCAGGTGGGCATTTCAGATGATGTACTCTGCATACAAGTTAAATAAGCAGGGTGACAATATGCAGCCTTGACGTACTCCTTTTCCTATTTGGAACCAGTCTGTTCCATGTCCAGTTCTAACTGTTGCTTCTTGACATACATACAGATTTCTCAGGAGGCAGGTAAGATGGTCTGGTACTCCCATCGCTTTAAAAATTTTCCAGTTTGTTGTGATCCACATAGTCAAAGGCTTTGGCATAGTCAATAAAGCAGTAGTAGATGTTTTTCTTGAACTCTCTTGCTTTTTCAATGATCCAACAAATATTGGCAATTTGATCTCTGGTTCCTCTGCCTTTTCTAAATCCAGCTTGACCATCTGGAAGTTCTCGGCTCACTTATTGTTGAAGGCTTGCTTGGAGAATTTTGAGCATTACTTTGCAAGCATGTGAGATGAGTGTAATTATGCGGTAGTTTGAGCATTTCTTTGGCACAGTCTTTCTTTGGTATTGGAAATGAAAACTGACCTTTTCCAGTCCTGTGGGCACTGCTGAGTTTTCTAAATCTGCTGGCATACTGAGTGCAACACTTTAACAGCATCATCATTTAGGACATGAAATAGCTCAGCTGAAATTCCATCACCTCCACCTATTCTGTTTGTAGTGATGCTTCCTAAGGCCTACTTGACTTCAGACTCCAGGATGTCTGGCTCTAAGTGAGACACCATCATGGTTATCTGCATCATTAAGATCTTTTTTGTATAGTTCTTCTGTGTATTCTCAGCAGGTTAGGTCTGGCAGGTTATATTGGCAGGTTATGTCTATCTAAAACAGACATGAATACTTAGAGGTTCAGCTGCCCGTTCCCAAAGCTAAAATAAAATAAGACTCATGGAGAACTAGTACACTCAAAAGCTTACAGGTTAAGAAGAGACACAAATATGAAAAAAAAAAAAAAAAGGGGGGGGGGACCAACGTTTAAAACTGAAATTAATTGTATTTCATTTATTTACTGGTTTTTTTTTTTTTTTTGGCCATGTGGCATGTGGGATCTTAGTTTCCATACCAGGGATCAAACCTACACCCCTACCACTGGAAGCATGAAGTCTTAACCAATGGACCTCTGGGGAAGTCCTTCTTCCTCATTTTCAAGTAGTTTTATGATTTTCTTGAAAACATTGTTTAAATTTCAAGTCAAAATTACATTTATAAGGGCATGAAGTTTACCATGAAATGTTATAGCATTTATAAATTTCATCAGGGCAATTTTTCAAAGGATAAAAATCAAAATGCTATCTAAACATCTACTTTAGGAAAAATTAAAAACCAGAATGAAGAGTTCTTACAGGCAAATCTCTCACTAACAAGGCTTTATAAATTTATATTCTTATTTCACATACTTTAGAATTAAATATTTTGATATTTTACTAAAGCAAAGCATCAAAATTCTCAGTGAAATAAGTTAGCTATATTAAATGTCAGGTTAATTCTCCAATTCATTATGATAAAACAAAGATTAAATTTACCCAGGTAAAAAAAAATCCTCATGTGGGAAAATGTTTTTCAAATTGCTGATTAGGGGCTTCCCTGCTGGCTCAGCCAATAAAGAATCCATGTGCAATGCAAAAGGCTTGGGACAGATCCCTGCATTGGAAACATCCCCTGGAGAAGGGAGCAGCTACCCACTACAGTATTCTGGCCTGGAGAATTCCACGGACTGTATAATATATGTATTTAACTCAAATAAAACAAACAAACACCCAAAAAGCCAAATGTTTCCTGAAATTAATAGTAAATGAATATTAAAATATAATCACTATATGTCCATGCTACACAAAGCAATCTAGAGACTTAATGTGATCTCTATCAAACTACCCATGACATTTTTCACATAACTAAAACAAATACTTCTAAAATTTACAGGGGACCATAAAACACTTAGAATTGCCAACACAATCCTGAGGAAGAAGATCAAAGCAGGTAGCTTAATTTTCTCAGACTTCACACAACACTATGAAGTCAGAACAATCAAAACAGTGTAGTACTGGCGTGCGCGCGTGTGCATACCCACACAGATACATGGACCAACGGAACAGAATAGAGAGCTCAGAAATAAACTCACACCTATGGCCAATTAATCTTCAACAAGGAGGCAAGAATATACAATGGGGAAAAGACAGTCTCTTCAGCAAGTGGCACTGAAAAGTTCGGGAAAGCTGCATGCCAATCAATGAAGTGAGAACATGCCCTCAGGGTACACGTAAAAACAAACTCAAAACAGCTTTAAGAGTTATATATAAGACAAGACATAAAACTCCTAGAAGAGGACACAGGCAAGACATTTTTTGAGATCATATTGTTATAACCTATGTCCTTTGAATATAGTGGCAAGAAGTGCTCATTTACTGAGGGAAAAAACAAGTTTTCTCATTATTTATTATTAGTACCATCTCAACTGTGAAGGCTGGGAGTAGAAGTATAAAATAGCTAATTATGATAACTAATTAACTACCTCCAAAGCTACAAAGAATTTTCTCTTTTACACAATACTTTATTTAAGCAAAATTAATCAATTGCCAACATCCGCTGGATCATGGAAAAAGCAAGAGAGTTCCAGAAAAACATCTATTTCTGCTTTAGTGACTATGCCAAAGCCTTTGACTGAGTGGATCACAATAAACTGTGGAAAGTTCTGAAAGAGATGGGAATACCAGACCACCTGACCTGCCTCTTGAGAAACCTGTATGCAGGTCAGAAAACAACAGTTAGAACTGGACATGGAACAACAGATTGGTTCCAAATAGGAAAAGGAGTACATCGAGACTGTATATTGTCACCCTGCTTATTGAACTTATATGCAGAGTACATCATGAGAAATGCTGGGCTGGAAGAAACACAAGCTGGAATCAAGATTGCCGGGAGAAATATCAATAACCTCAGATATGCAGATGACACCACCCTTATGGCAGAAAGTGAAGAGGAACTCAAANTCAAGGCTGTATATTGTCACCCTGCTTATTTAACTTCTATGCAGAATACATCATGAGAAATGCTGGGCTGGAAGAAACACAAGCTGGAATCAAGATTGCCGGGAGAAATATCAATAACCTCAGATATGCAGATGACACCACCCTTATGGCAGAAAGTGAAGAGGAACTCAAAAGCCTCGTGATGAGAGTGAAAGAGGAGAGTGAAAAAGTTGGCTTAAAATTCAACATTCAGAAAATGAAGATCATGGCATCTGGTTCCATCACTTCATGGGAAATAGATGGGGAAACAGTGGAAACAGTGTCAGACTTTATTTTTCGGGGCTCCAAAACCACTGGAGATGGTGACTGCAGCCATAAAATTAAAAGACGCTTACTCCTTGGAAGAAAAGTTATGACCAACCTAGATAGCATATTAAAAAGCAGAGACATTACTTTGCCGAGTAAGGTCCGTCTAGTCAAGGCTATGGTTTTTCCAGTGGTCATTATGGATGTGAAAGTTGGACTGTGAAGAAGGCTGAGTGCTGAAGAATTGATGCTTTTGAACTGTGGTGTTGGAGAAGACTCTTGAGAGTCCCTTGGACTGCAAGGAGATCTGACCAGTCCATTCTGAAGGAGATCAGCCCTGGGTGTTCATTGGAAGGACTGATGCTGAAGCTGAAACTCCAATACTTTGGCCACCTCGTGTGAAGAGCTGACTCACTGGAAAAGACCCTGATGCTGGGAGGGACTGGGGGCAAGAGGAGAAGGAGACAGCAGAGGATGAGATGGCTGGATGGCATCAGCGACTCAATGGACGTGAGTCTGAGTGAACTCCGGGAGTTGGTGATGGACAGGGAGGCCTGGTGCGCTGCAATTCACGGGGTCGCAAAGAGTCGGAAACGACTGAGCGACTGAACTGAACTGAATCAATCATTTCTTGGTATGCAGAGACGGACAGTGTGTTTGCGTGTGCATGCACACTGTATTTCAAAGATTTCATGCCGAGAAATATTCATTTTTTATGCATATTATAGTTTTGCATTGGCAATAATATAGAAGATCCAGAATTTTCATTCATATGCTTGTGGAAATATAGATTGGTAGAAATTCTCTGGGAAAGAACCTGGCACTAGCTAGTACCTTTGAAAACAGGTCCACCCTGTAGCTTACGTCTTATTTTGCTTTTCTCTTGCCTCTCTTTTTTCTTGGAGGATAATGGCTTTATAGCACTGCTGGTACAGCACCTCTGCCACACAGCCTAGCTCTCTGTAGGTGCACATTTGTGAGAAAACAGGAGAGCGTGCATCAAGACACATGTCCAGAAATATTCACAGCTGCACTGTTCTTACTACCCAAAACTGGACAACACAAACATTCATTAGCAGGAGAATGAATCAGTAGTATTTTCCTGTATGGAAATCACATTAAAAACTAGAGCAACATTTCATAATTTGAATGACTCTCATAAATGAGTGAAAAAGAACACAGAATACAGAATATGATTCCAAAAATGTTCAAAAACAAAATTTGACTATACTAATTTAGAAATACATAAATGAATGGCAATACCGTAAACAAAAATAGGAAATTTTTTAAGCCATCTATACTAGGAAGAGAAGAAGTAGAGATCAGAAAAGGCCATATCATGTTTTATTCTTTTAAACCTGGGAGGTGAGACAGTTTTTGCTTTAAAATTATTTGTTAAACTCTACATTTATGTTTTATGCACTTTCCCGCATGTGTAATTCTCTTCAACTCCCTAAAAAAGATTAGAAACAAAAACAAGCAAATTACCTAGGACCTAGGTTAAAGTATTAGTTACAATGGTATCAATTATATGGCTGATCTACAAGAGTAGAAAGAATATAAAAAGAAAATAAACTAAAAGTATATCTCAGGACTTCCCTGGCAGTCAGTCGTTAAGATCCCTAGATGGGGAACTAGGATCCCACATGCTGCAGGGCGTGGTCTAAACAAAAAATAAATGAAAGGAAAAAAGAAAGAAAACCTCTAAAATTTTGACTGAGTAAAAACTTCAACTAGCTAGTATATTTCATTCAGAAGTTTTACCTAAAATTATTTCCTATAAAATCAATGATATTTCTTGTTTACTGAGTAATATAACTAGAAGAATCTTTTGAAAATGTAAAGCTAAACCATAAAGACAATGGAAATTAAGATTAGTCAGTAAGTATAAAGCTGATTAAATAGAAAGTTGATTTGTTCGGCACTCAATTATCTGATTGGGTAAAATATTCCAGCCAATTAAAAGCCATAACACACAAACTGAGATTTCAAATCATAGCTATTTTAAAAGCAAAGCTTCCTGAACATGATCATTCTCTTGACCCAAGAGGAATGGAAATACTGTGCTGGAAACGTATGTGGGGAAAAAAAACAGGCAGGTGTAGACAACAGAGAATGAGATCTCCAGGGAGCTGGAGCGAATGCCCGTCCCCCGCGTGGAAGGACACGCTCAGCAGGAGCCAAGCGCCACCATGCAGAATTCCCTACAAGTCATGCAGTATCTTCCAAATTTTCAAGAAAAACTAAAGTTAAACATTTTTAATAAAATGTTCCTGACTTCCAAAACACTGTGCTAGCCACATAAAGCACATTGATACATGAGGACAGGCAGCCAGAGCATGAACCTGGCTCCAGGCGCACCTCAGGATCGTCACTGAAACATAAACTTTGTAGGCTTGGCTTTTCTTTTTTCCTTTGGATGAAATGAGGAACTGTTTATTACTTTCAACAACAACAGCCGAGTATCTCTGTACCACACTTTGCACCTAGGGTTCAGGATAACACAAACAAGGCCGCATGCTGTGTGTTCAGGTGGTGACTTGCCATTACCTGAAAGGAACCTTGAACTCAGGGAACTTGAATCTTTTATAATGGACAGTAAGTAAGCATGCTGCCTTTTGCTCCAGAAAGAGAAATTATCTCTTTCATACAGTAAGCATGCAGCCCATTTCCTCTGAATGTCTTATAAACAGCTATAGCATTCTTTCATCTCTGTCACTTTATGTGGTAACACAAGGAACAAGGTAATAAAAGAAAAATGAGAACAGTAATGCTGTGATGAATTTATTCAGAATTTTCCAGTCAGCAAAACTACAAAGAATAAACTTTCTATTTTAAGGAGGTACTCACATATAGCCTTATGACTGAATTCTAGACAGGTATGAATGAATGTAGATATCCTCTTAAACATTATACACACACATGTAAAACCTATTTTTACTCACTGCTTCTACATATGCATATGCTGCCCCATATATGCAATAAACACTCAGCACTTAAAAACATAACAACTGAATCCTTACCAAAAGAACTGCAAAACATTCCTGTCAAGAAATAATGTTTTCAGAAAAAAAATTCATTCCTATAAAGGTAAACACGATACGTAGTTTGAGAAATCATCCCTTAATTTTTTATCCCAAGATGAAGTTTACTTAGTGAAATCATCAAAAAGCATTTGAACAGCTGCAACTCCCACATGGAAATGATCAAGTTCAATTTGGGGTAGACTGGAAGGATTCCACAGCTTTCCTTCAGTTCAGTTCAATTCAGTTCAGTTCAGGCTCTCAGTCGTGTCCGACTCTTTGTGACCCCATGGACTGCAGCATGCCAGGCTTCCCTGTCCATCACCAACTCCAGGAGTCGGTGATGCCATTCAACCATCTCATCCTCTGTTGTCCCCTTCTCTTCCTACCTTCAATCTTTCCCAGCATCAGGGTCTTTTCCAGTGAGTCAGTTCTTTGCAACAGGTGGGCAAACTGGTGGAGCTTCAGCTTCACCATCAGTCCTTCCAATTAATATTCAAGACTGATTTCCTTTAGGATGGACTGGTTGGACTGCCTTCTTACGTGGCTAGTGTCAATACTCTATCAGAATCTCAAGCAGCTTCTCCACCCCTCCTGGTGAGTTTTTCATACCATCCTACTTCTTCCTTCAGATTATTTATTTCCCAATATTTAGAGATATTTTTAATGACAAATACTGGGAAATAAAAGCTGACTTAGTCAATTAAAAAGGAACACTACAGTGAATACTAGAAAAATTTACTAAGTATCATGACATTTTTTTCAAAGTCAGACATTATTTCTGCCAAACTCCTCCCAGGAGGAGGAGAAACCAAGAAAAAGAGAAAGAAAGAACATTACTTTCCTCTTTGCTCTGCTCTTAGCTACACTTATTAGGTTGAACCATATGGAATTTCTGAAATTCAAGGTTTTTTCACATGTTTTAAAAAGGCAATTTCATATAATTCAAGTAATACTTAAATACTCAAGCAAATAGATGCTACCATTGACACTTCTATCATGGACTCTCTAAGTACTGGGTTCAATTCTGAGGATTGTTTCTGTTCATATTTATTAATAACTGGCAATGGAAACATGTGAAAGAAAAACAGATCAGCTACTTTTTCAATGTTGACTACCTACCACAAATCACTAACAACAAAATAAAAATAAGAAAAAACACCTGCCCTCAGAAGCATGTCTAGAAATCAAAGGTAACAAACAGAGGATACCATGTGCGAATCCTCTCAGCCAGAGGGCAAACTGTGGTGGGCAGAATTCTAAAACGGCTCTCAATATTCCTCTCTCTGGTGCACATACCCTGTATAATTCCTTCCCCTTAATATACCAGTGAACATGATGGAATATCACTCCTGTGATAGGTAACTAAACAGTTGACTTCAAGTTAATCAACAGAGATTCCTCTAGGTGGGTCTGAACTTTTTAGCTGAGCTGGTTAAAACACGGTGAATCAGAGAGATATTCTCTTGCTGTTCTTAAAGACTAAGCCTTCCAGATTATGACAGGATCAGAGAGCAAGGAC
The DNA here is from genome assembly GCA_006410615.1 of Neotragus moschatus. Lineage (NCBI taxonomy): Eukaryota > Metazoa > Chordata > Mammalia > Artiodactyla > Bovidae > Neotragus > Neotragus moschatus. The sequence goes on from SJYA01000223.1 coordinate 542,506, forward strand.
CTGAAGGTAACCTGAGAGGACCTGAGAGCAATTCCTAGCCAACAGCCCGTAAGAAAACAAGGATCGAAGTCAATAACCACAAGGAAATAAAGTCTTCCAATAATCCGAATGAGTACGGAAGTGAATCCCAAGCCTTCCATGAGATGATGCCCTGGTAGATGAAACGAGAAAATGAAGGAGAGAAGGAAAGGGAGAGAGATAGGGGGAGAGAGGGGAAGAGAGAGAGAAAGAGACGGGAGGAAGAGACAAAGAGTAAGCCAAGAAAGAGTGTGTGTGTGTTGGGGGGTGGGGGGAACAGTGAGACAAAGAGACAGAGAGAAGGAAAGAGAGGAGGCCAGGAGGAGGAGGGAGGGAAGGTGCAGCTTGGGCGGAAAGAACCCGCCTACAACGCAGGAGACTCCGGTTCAATTCCTGGGTCAGGAAGATCCCCTGGAAAAGGGAAAGGCCACCCACTCCAGTATTCTGGCCTGGAGAATCCCATGGTCAGAGGAGTGTAGCGGGCTACAGTCCAAGGGGTCACAAGTGACTCAGACATTATTTAGTGACTGAGCATCCTTCTTCCATTAGAAACTGAGGTACTGAAAATAAAATGGGAGAACACATGACCATACCTAGCTTCAGTTCTATCGTTTAATAGATGTATTACTATGGGCAAATAACTCAAGAGTCCCACTTTCCTACCTTGTAAAATAGAAATTATAAGAGGGATGAATGCAAGTTTACAGACACATTTTGGAGAGTAACAGAGCGCTTGATACACAAAACCTGGAAGCTACTAATATTTCTACCCACAAATGAAACATGAGGTTTATGAAGACCTTTATAGAAACAAACAAATTATTTTCAAATATACAGTTTAACTCAACATCTAGGGTATCTTAATCATGGGTATCATGAGTCTGCATTTATACATAAGATCAATAACTATTCTTGGAATACAAAAGCATTAAATTAAGATAAAATAAACGAGTTTTACGTCATTTTAGTTATAACATCAGAGATTTTATCAGTTGAGGCACATTCATGAGGTAACGAAGCTCTTAATTCACTTAAATCTGGCTTTGTTGATATCACCCACAAAAACAACTTAGCAAAAAGTACAGAAGAACAAACAACAGATCATGAAATCTCCATCAAAAACAAAACAAAATTAAAATGCAATACTGAATCACTGACTAAAAGAATGACTAATACATTGACTGCCTAATAAAGTAAATTCCTGTATCTTCTGATATATCCCTTAAGGAAATGATTACTGGCTCTAAAAGGGATTCCCATCCTCCTCAGAATCAAATTTTTATTATTCTTAATATAATTCAGGTTTGGACAATGCAATGAATAAAATCTTGAGACAAGACTTGACAACATACCTAAAACTCTACATGTGGATTAGATACAGAAAGAGTTTCCCTAAGGTTTCGTCTGTTTTATTTACAGGCCACCTGGGAACTCCTGAGACTCTCACAAGAAAGATTCATGGAGACTATCATTCTCCTTTAAAACAAAAACTGCTCCTTTTCATCTTTAGCGTGCAACTTGTTCATCAAGTATCCAAACTGCAGGCTTTAAAGATGTGTTTAGTTGTAACAGGACCAAGAACCTAACTATACTGCGAGGAAGTGGAAAAAGAAAGACCGTGAAAGAAACTGGAACACCACTTACTGAAGCAAAGTCAATGGATAATGACGAATCAAACAACGGTAAAAAAAACTGTATTACAGATAACAGAGGCAAGGCCAGAGGAATTAAAAGCAGCTGCCTCTGACGGATAAGAACAGAGCTGACGAACAGGTTCTTTCTTTTCATAAACGCTTCTATATTATTAGCTTTGTAAAAATCATATGTACTCCACTGCTCTGTGTTCATTAAACAGATGGGTAAATGTTAATCAGCTATTTTACACTCGTGAAGAAATTAGCAAGATAAAGATCAAAAAGGCAAGGGTGCTAATCACAGTATTATTTATATTATTCATGAAAGCAAGAATACCGAAATAACACAAATGTCCCTGAACAAATGACTAGTTATATAAATCATAGTACAAAAGTAATATTCTTATTTTAAACATCCCCATTCCTAAAAGGGCCTTCTTCCCAACACAGCCAAAAGATTAGTTCTGGTATTTAAACACAAATCACAGCCCAATAAACGATGTGTAATTCTATCTTGACATGAAATGACAAGCATGATATGCTAGGATAAAAATGTAACAAAAATCTCCTTTAAGTTACATGTGTACAACTTAGTTTATACGAGTATATTTTACGTATGTCTATATAGGTAAAAAGCATATGAAGAATTCTCTCCACATGTAAAGGTTTCTCTGGGAAATAATGGCTGATTTTCATTCTCTTTACTTTATTTTCTGACTTTTTTCCTAATTGGTATTATTTAGCCAGCAAAAAAGTAAAGCAATGAGTCACTTGTTCAAACATATTTATAACAGGTAAAAAAAAAAAAAAAACACACATAATTCCTTGGGGAATGGGTATCTGCATCCCTAAAATACATATTTAGAAAGACTTTTTAATGAGAAGTTGCCAATAATTTTAAGAGGGATATTAAATTGTGGCACACTGATTTCAGCAGTATTTTTTTCTTAAGTACACAGCAAAACAGCTGGAAGAAACATGTTAAAGTGAGTGGAATGGCCCTTNAACCACCTAAGTTATTATCTCCTAGAGTGGAAATAGATATTTAATTGAGTGGAGGAAATGAAAGTCGCTCACTTTTAGATATGGCAACTATTTAAAAATATTTCTGTAAAATGCTTCCTAGACCACCATTGGCCCAAATTCGTGGCAAACATTCCCGTGTGTATATATAGCTGTTTTTATAAATGTCATTCTGTAAGAGCTAACTCCTTCAAAAACATGTTTATCTTAATTAGGAAAGTCAACAGACTTCTAATAAGAAGAAATGGGTATTTCTCTCTGTGGTATCAGAGGCATCAAAAGATCCAGTTCTTGCCAAACCAATCTTTCTTCCTGCCTGCCTTTCAGACTCAGGTGACTGTAGACAGCTGAGCAGGCATTTTCCCCAAAGTCTCTATTGACCTGGCTCCAATCTTTGCTCTGTCCTGCATCCCTCTCTCTGTGTCACTCTTCCCTTCTGAGTTTGTTTTTTTTTTTTTTTTTTTTTTGCAGGCACACGTAAATTTTATAGTGAGCAAATATGCTTTTGGAACTTGGCAGTTAGGTTTCCAGATTGGCCTATAAAGTCCTACTCAAGCCAGTGATGTAGCAGAGGAAGGTTTATGCGGCCCTCTCTGGCCCTGCAGCCACCAAGACTAACCGCCACAGTGACTCTCATCATCTCATTATTTGGGCAGGAACAGGACTTATGGAGCACTTATGAGAGAACTCACACGTAAGTGGCCATTTACACATTTACATATAAATATTACACCATATTATTAATTCTACCAAATCTCATTATTTAGCATATGACTCAGGTGGCCAGTGCTGCCTTACAGTAATATAAAGGGAGCAGGCCAAGACAGTAAGTCGATTTTTATTTCATTCATTGCTAATAGTAGCCCAGAGAATCGTCTTAAGCTTCCAAGGTCCTTTCTTGACTCAATATTAAAATGCTAGGAAGTTAGGGATGATCGCCTTGGAGAAAGGAACACAGTGATGCGAAGTTCTCTGTCAGTCAAATCATTTATTAAACTGCCTTTACTTATAATAAATAACATTCTACATAAGCAAGAAATTAACTCCTTAATTTTCCAAGAAATACATTCTTTGTAGGCCATTTGCTATCCTTTTTCTCAGAAGAGGAACCACTGAAAGCTGACATGAGAAGGGATGGCTTTTATCTGTTCAAGAGTCCCACTACTATTAAAGCTCTTAACTTTCTACCACAGACATGGCTGGTGAGCTGGGAGATGACCAGTACAGATTTAACAGCTGTGATGGCAACAGTCATTTCCCACTGTACTACTTATGGGCTGTCTTTCTCCTGATCTTCATTTACTGATAATGAACCATTCATCTAACTGAACAAGGTAACTGAATTCTGCTTTTAAATCCAAGATGAGAACTACGAACAAACATAAATACAATCTCATTATCAAAGTCACAATATTAAGCTGCTCTGTACACCAAGTAACATGAAACATGTGCTATACACTTCTATTGAGGATGCGTCCGAGACCATCACTTTCTATACAAAAAGTCTGAAACAAGTAACACAAGCAGAGGGTAAACTGATTAAAGTTACCTTACAAGCAGGCCTAAGCATTACTAAAATATCACGGGTTACAAGGACCAACTGTATAGCCTAGGGAACCCTGCTCAATGGCAGCCTGGATGGAGGGGAATTTGGGGAACAATGGATATATGTATATTTATGGTTAAGTCCCTCTGCTGCTTACCGGAAACTATCACAAAATTGTTAGTTGGCTATACCCCAATGCAAAAATAAGAAGTTTTGAAAAAAAGAGCATTGGTTTTTCAGACGGAGACCTGGGTTTGAATTCTGGCTCCACCACACAGAAATTATACAATCAAATTACCTAAATTCAGTTTTTTTCTCTGTAAAATGAAAAATAAGGAATACCTTGAAGATTCAGTGAAGATTCTCTGAACACACTAAATAAAATGCATCACAATGCCTGTTATATAAAAAGCATTCCCAAAATGGCAGCTATTGTAATATTTCACTGTTTAAAACATTTAAACTGTTTTATTTAAAATAGAAAAGCACCAATACAGTATACTAACTCATATATATGGAATCTAGAAACATGGAGATGATAACCCTGTATACGAGACAGCAAAAGAGACACAGATGCATGGAATGGACTTTTGGACTTTGAGGGAGAGGGAGAGGGGGGGAAGGTTTGGGAGAATGGCACTGAAACATGTGTGCTGTTGTATGGGAAATGAATCGTCGGTCTATATTTGGTTCAGGATACAGGATGCTTGGGACTGGTACACGGGGATGATCCAGAGAGTTGATGTGGAGTGGGAGGTGGGGGGGTTGGTTCAAGATTGGGAACTCATGTACACCTGAGATGAAAAAAAAATAAAAATTAAAATTAAAAAATAAAAAATAAAATCCTAGTATTAGGCGCGTAAGTGTAAATCAAACAGTTTTGGGTTCAAAGGATTCCTATTTTGATTCCCATTTTACAACAGGAAAGGGGAGTGACTGGGACTTGCACTAACCCTAAAGCACTGGTTCTCAAAGTGTTGTCCCTGCGCCAGCGGCAGCAGCATGTGGCTACCTGTGGAAAATCCACATTTGTAGGCCTCGCCCCAGACTTACTGATTTGGAAACCCAGGCTGGGCCCCACCAGGTGATGCTGATTCAACTGAGGTTTTAAGAAGCAGTGAGCTAAATACAACACTGGCAAGTTTTCACCAATATTCACAGCACCTGGCATGTTACACCTGCTTAATGTGTTTAGTCCACGAGTTACAAGATAAATTAGAAGGCAGACTATTGGATATATATACACACACACACACATCTATGCTACATTATTGCTGAGTATGATGGTACAAAGAAAACACTATTATTTATAAATATCGTTAACCCTAAAATGTGCTTTTTTCTCCAATACAAGTAAAAAAATCACTTTCTTGACTTAACCACCTCAGTCTCGTCTTTCCTTTACCCTGCATTCCCATCACACTTCATGAACAGTTCATATTAGATTATGATATAACCTTACTTTCTTGGAATCCCTGGAAAAGTCAGTCATTCCTTCTACTGTACAATTTCATATTTTCCAGATAGCTAGGAATGAATCTCTTTAAATAAGGAAAATTTATTTTTCTCTTATTCTGGATGGAAGTCTTCAGCACATTAAATACAATCTGAATTTTTTCTTGATCATACAAATTCATCTTTACGAACATCGAGTTTTACGCAAAAACATACTTTAAAACAATGGAATGTCACTAAGCCCAATGTGCACACTTCTCTGCATCTACAATTGCTGTCATGTAGTTAGCTATGACTCTAACTACTAGAGCCTTCCTTCCTATCTTGGAATTAACTCTTTCTAATAATCTTAGATGGGCTCCAAAGCTCAAGAGACAACATTCTGATGTTTTTTTCTTTGTAGTTTTCCAAAACATACCTTTTTTCACTTGTATACCTTCTCCTTATCTTTAGAAACTCAATCCAAATCTCACCTCTCCTGAGATAAATTTCTCATTGCCCTGTGTCCCTGGCTGAGTTTCAAGCTGCAGCCCCATGCTTGCAAGAACAGCATGACATTCTCTGCCTACCTCTAATTCAGCATTAATCACACGTGCACTTAAACGACCAATCACCTTCAACTTTCCCACTAGGCTGCAGGCATCTTCAAGGCAGAGAGCACTGTACCCCTTCTGCTCTGCACAATGCCACACAAGCAGATGCTCAAAGCAAACAAAAACAAAGTCTGATGAATGAACAGGTAGGGTTTGAAAGAAATCCCTTAAGAGAAAAGCACAAAGACCCTGGTGCATGGTCAAAGACTGAGGAGTTTGCTTTTGTTTAGTGTTATTTTTTGGTTTTGGCTTTCTTCTCTTCCACTGAAAGGGTAAACAATTCCCTTCTTCTAGTTCTTTTAACAGTTCCACTCCTGTGAGCACATTCTGTCTTTCCAGCCAAAGTGTAAGTGAACCCTCTCTATCACATTTTCTCCCACAGAACTTAGCCCAACACATAAAATACATGAAGAAAGAAATCCACCCCAAACTTGGTCTGGGTCAAACTTTTTTGTGTTATTTATCAGCTTCCTCTGAAAAACAATTAGCACTGGCCAATGCCTGACCAATATTTGGAAAGATTTTAATGAGATGAAGACCTGCCATAAAGCTGAAATATTCTCACCCAGCCCAGCTCTCTGAGTCTAATGATCTTTAATCATACATTTCAGTATTACACCTCTTTCCTTTACTATGCATGTTTTCACCAATACCAAACTCTCCTAATTGGTCTATACAACTTTTTAAATAAATATTTGAAACACGCTCCTGATTAATTTTTCTGATTTTTTTTAGACAGGTTAAGTAGGTCCTTTCTCTGGCCATCCAGTGGTTAAGATTCCACACTTCCGATGCAGGGAGCATGGGTTCGAGCCCTGGTAAAGGAATCATGGTCCCTCATGCTGCACCGTGTGACCAAAGGAGGGACAGAAAGGCCACTGAACAGATACTCATTAGGGGACCACTGACCAAAGCTGCCTGCTCCAACCAGACCCCACGGTGATGATCTGGATGAATTCTCTTACAACAGGAGGGCCTGGTAAAGAAGGTGAAACTAACAAGCTACCACCGACTGGAAGAATTCAGAAAAGGTCAGAAGGAGAAAGGAGATGGCAGTCCATATGTCCTACCAACCTCCCAGAATCCTTCTTGCTGAAATCTATCTTGGCTAAGTGATGCGTGGATCACCAGGAAGGACTCTGAGTCAGAATGACTGGCTAGAGACAAATCCGAAACTAATCCCATCACCAAAAAACCTGAGACTGCAAGCCACAAGGCACAGCAGTTCTCCTGGGTTCCATCACCATGCTGGTCTCCACCCAGGTGCCCATTCACAATCAGGTGTGTATCTCCTCACTCAATTCATTTCCAAGTGTTAAACAACAGCCCACTCTTTGGCCCTGGAAGGGGTCCCCTCTTCCTGCAACATACTGAACAAATAAAGAAAAAAAAGGTGCTGCTGATTTAACAATCCTAAGAATGAAACATATCCAAGGGTTCGTTGGGATTTGTAAGAGCTGAAGAAACTAAACATCCTTCTCTTGACCATTCTGTATTCTATAAGGCAATTAAGCAAGCAAAGAATGACACGACAGACAGAGATGCTAATCCTTCACAAGCTCTTGCCTGTGAGATCACCTAACAGCGGAGCGCTTTTAAAAGATTAAAAAGGGAATGATGCAAGTTAGATGTTTCCATGTCTATCAAAACATATGGTAAAAAATGACCTCTCTATTCATGCCACCAGCTTCACAGCAATAATAGTTGTGTAACTTGAAATAATAATGTTCCTTGTTTCTTTTTCACTAAAACAATTACAACTTCATTTACTACGCAGTTACTTAAAACAGTCCAATTTCCTATGACTCATTTTATTTTAAACTGGCCCCATCAGCTGTGTTCTTTTTCAAATAGTAGGGCATAAAATACTTTATGAAATGGCCCTACAGAGAGCATCTCAGAGTTTAAAGAAACACATTTTCAACATTCTCTAACATTAAAGAACTTGATTACTATATCTACTATTTTCTTCTTTTACAAATTCAAAGGCCATTTCTAGCTGACATTTAATAACAACAGAACACGTTTTACCTTTAAAGTTAATCCTTCTGAAGGAGAAAAATCAGTGAACATATATTAAATATTATTTTAATTAGGCATGTGGTTTAACATTTAATGAGTAACTCCACATTAAATATTAATGACAAGGAATCTTGACTTTCATAAATGTCATTACTCAGCAGATACCAAGACAGGCAGCAAAATGGATCCAGAATTTTTAATAACAAGGATATAAACGAGCTAAACGTATACCAATGCTTTAAAAAAAGGTTCCCTCAAGATGGAACAGTGGGTAAAATCTTAATGTACAAAGTAATAAATGAGCTATTTCCCTACATTGAGAATCATGAAAAGAGTACAACATGGCACCCTTGCAAGGGGAAAGTTGGTCCAGACTAGAGCAAGGACTCTCACCAAAGTGAAGGCTCTGTAGCCAGCTTCAAAGGATACTTGAACTCTTCCAAAACTGTGGTAAAAACTATTTTCGTACGCTCACTGTTCTGCAAAGCACATCCAAAGCTTTCACAGATGATTAGGAGTCCTAATTCCCCCAAAAGTGAGTACTGCTATTATATCTTATGTGAGAGTTCAACAAGCAGGCAGCTTCCCACCCAGTAAAATATAGTACTTCACAGGAGCTATGAATTCAGATAGATGTGTATTCAAATTATGTAACTTCAGAGCGTTCCATCTCCTTATTTGTAAACGAAGGTTGCCATAACGATTAGGCAAGTCACTGTATGTACAGGACTTTGCACACTGCCAGGGGCCCATAACTACTAATAAATGCCCAACTAAAACAGGAGATGTACTTACCTCATACCTCTGTAATGTGGATTAAATGAATTAATACAGGTGAAGTGCTTAGAAGAGAGCCTGGGGCACAGTTAGTACTGACCAGGTGTTAGTGATGATAATGAAGAGAGTGTTCTATAAAGTACTGTCAGCTTCCTCAGGAAGAACCGCTCCGACCAGATTTGCCCAATTTTTATATACCCAGGTATATATACACCTGTGCATTTTCAACTGCATGGAGAGTGGGTGCCCCTGAACCCCATTTGTTAGAGTTAACTGTACACTTCATGACTCACTGCACTCCAGAGTAGAATTCTCATCCATCTCAAAAGATTTAACCGGAATATGTTCACCTTTCCTCACCTTCTACTAGTACACAGTCCAAACTTTCTCCCCATCTGCACTTTATAACTTCCTAGAGCTTCAAATAATGTATTAACCATCTCATGTGATAAAATGAAAACTCTTAAAGATAAGGATCATACTATCTACCACTGTTAGCCTAGATTATCTGACACAAAAACTTGCACACAATTATTATTCAATAAATATTTACTGAACTAACTGTCTCAATATCATTAATAACTCTACCACATCTACGTGTTTAAGCCCTAAAAGCAAGCTCCAAGAAGTCAGAGGCTTTTCAGCTGTATTTTTAATGCTGCAGAAAAGTAACTTCAAAAATGTCTTAAATTATTACAACAGTTAACAATTCTACATTTAGAAAGAAAGGCAATACACCAAATAGACTGGGTCTAATTAACATACCAATTTTTAACAAAGACAAAAAATACAGTTTTGGTGGCATCTAGATTTCATAAATATTTAATGATGCTGATTGTGAGATTTATCTAAAGAAAGGAGGCTAATACTAGCGACGGGTAAGAAACAGATTTTATGAAAGTAAAACTTGAAGGTATTAGTAAAATATGAGTCCAGGAAGAGCAAGGAAATGATGAAACTTACTCAATCTAGACTATCTTAAAATTTTTTTGTAAAACTGAAGATGATCTTTCAAAGTAATACAAGCCTTAGAATGTGCTAATCGTATGATCTAGCAATCCTACTTCTAGGTATATATCCAAAGGAAATAAACAAGATATCAAAAAGATATCTGCATTCCTGTATTAACTCCAGCATTATTCACAATAGCAAAGCTACGGAAACAACCTCAAAGTCTATCACGAGCTGTGCAGAGAAAGAAGATATTGTTCATATATGTATATACATACACGGCTCAGTGCAGTTCAGGTGCTCAGTCACGGCCAACTCTTTGCGACCCCATGAACTGCAGCATGCCAGGCCTCCCTGTCCATCACCAACTCCCGGAGTTTACTCAAACTCATGTTCATTAAGTCGATGATGCCATCCAACCATCTCATCCTCTGTCGTCCCTTTCTCCTCCCACCTTCAATCTTTCCCAACATCAAGGTCTTTTCAAATGAGTCAGTTCTTCAAATCAGGTGGTGAAGGTACTGGAGTTTCAGCTTCAGTCCTTCCAATGAACACTCAGCATTGATCTCCTTCAGGATGGACTGGTTGGACCTCCTTGCAGTCCAAGGGACTCTCAAGAGTCTTCTCCAACACCACAGTTCACAAGCATCAATTCTTCGGCGCTCAGCTTTCTTCACAGTCCAACTCTCACATCCATACACGACCACTGGAAAAACATAGCCTTGACTAGACGGACCTTAGTCAGCAAAGTAATGTCTCTCCTTTTTAATATGCTGCCTAGGTTGTTCATAACTTTCCTTCCAAGGAGTAAGCAGCTGTTAATTTCACGGCTGCAATCACCATCTGCAGTGATTTTGGACATACACACAATGTATACAGATTTCACACCAAAATTAAAAAAAAAAAAACCCTCTTACAACAATAAATGAATCCATCAAAGTAGCAGAATACAAAGTCAACACACAAAAATCAGTTGAATTTCTAAACACAAATAATCAAGAAAAAAATTCCACGTACAACAGCATCCACAAGAACACTTAGGATTAACTTAAAGAAACAAAACATTCGTACAATGAAAACTACAAAACATGGTGGAAAGAAAGACATAAGTAAATGGAAACACATCTCATGATCACAGACAGGAAGACTGCATATTGCTAAGATGGCAGTACTATGCACAGTGATCTACAGATCCAACGCAATGCCTATCAAAAATCCCAGCAGATATATACAGAAAAATCCATCCTAAAATTTATATGAAATTTCAAGAGAGTCCAATGGATATGGACGCCAATGGCATCAGTTACAAAAGGGAAAACAGACAAGTTGTATCTCATGAAAAAAAAAAAAAAAAAAAAAGTATCTATCAAGACATTGCCAACAGAGTAAAAACGTAGCTCACAGAATAAGAAAAATATTTGTAAGTCATATATGTGATACAGGATTAGTACACAGAAAACTACTAACACTTAACAACAAAAAAAGAAACTTTACTCAAACATGGGCAGAAGACTTGAACAGACATTTTGCTAAAGAAGATATACAAACGGCCAGGACACACATGAAAAGATGCTCAACATCACTAATTATTATGCTACTGAAAATCAATACTACAGTGAGATTACCACCTCATACCCATTAGAATGTCTACCAGCAAAAACAAAAACACCACCACCCAGAACACAACAATGGCTGGAGTGGCCGTGGAGAAAGTGGAGGCCTCGTGCACTGTGGGTGACCACGTGAAATGTTACAGCCACTACGCAAAATATCGAAAACAGAATCATCACATGAGTCAGCAATTCAAGTTCCAGGCACATAACCAGAAGGACTGAAAGCAGAGTTTCAAAGAGGTGTCATGGCAGTATTTTTCACAATAACTATCATGAAGAAGCAAACCAAGTGTCTACTGACAGAGGGACAGATACGCAGAACGTGCTATACACATAACAAAGGGACATTGCCCAGTCTTAGAAAGAAAATGCTGACACAGTCACCAATATGGAATGATGCTAAGTGAGATAAAAGTGAAAGCGAAAGTCGCTCAGTCACGTTGACTCTTTGAGACCCGAGGGACTATACAGTCCATGGAATTCTCTAGGCCACAATACTGGAGTGGGTAGCCTTTCCCTTCTCCAGGGGATCTTCCCAATACAGGGGATCTTCCCAATCCAGGTCTCCCACACCGCAGGCAGATTCTTTATGAGCTGAGCCATAAGGGAAATAACACAGTCACTAAAAAAGAAAAATACTGTATGATTCCACTTATATGCAGAAGGTACTTAAAGTAGCCAAATCAGACAGAAAGCAGAGTGGTGGTTTCCAAGGACTGGAAGAAGGAAGAATTAATAGCTGTTCTTTAACAGGTATAGTTTTATAAGATGAACAAAGTTCTGCAATGGATGGTAATGGTGTCTGAATGACAATGTCAAAATATTTAGTACGACTTAAATGTGTACTACTGGGAGGTGACTGTGGCTCAGATCATGAGCTCCTTATTGCCAAATTCAGACTTAAATTGAAGAAAGTAGGGAAAACCACTAGACCATTCAGGTATGACCTAAATCAAATCCCTTATGATTATACAGTGGAAGTGAGAAATAGATTTAACGGACTAGATCTGATAGTGAGCCNAGAGAAGAGAAGGAGGGAGGAGGAGAGAGAGACAACCTGCTGGAGATTCCAAAAGAGGAGGGAGTGGTCCTCAATAACTTTAGATATGCAGATGACACCACCCTTATGGCAGAAAGTGAAGAACTAAAGAGCATCTTGGTGAAGGTGAAAGAGGAGACTGAAAATGTTGGCGTAAAGCTCAACATTCAGAAAGCAAACATCATGGCATCCGGTCCCACCACTTCATAACAAATAAATGGGGGAACAGTGGAAACAGTGGCTGACTTTATTTTTCTGGGCTCCAAAATCGCTGCAGATGGTGATTGCAGCAATGAAATTAAAAGACGCTTGCTCCTTGGAAGGAAAGTTATAACCAACCTAGACAGCATATTAAAAAGCAGAGACATTATTTCGCCAACAAAGGTCCATCTAGTCAAGGCTGTGGTTTTTCCAGTGGTCATGTATGGATGTGAGAGTTGAACTATAAAGAAAACTGAGCGTCAAAGCACTGATGCTTTTAAACTGTGGTGTTGGAGAAGACTGTTGAGAGTCCCTTGGACTGTAAGGCGCTCCAACCAGTCCATCCTAAAGGAGATCAGTCCTGGGTGTTTATTGGAAGGACTGATGTTGAAGCTGAAACTCCAATACTTTGGCCACCTGATGCGAAGAGCTGACTCATTTGAAAAGACCCTGATGCTGGGAAAGATTGAGGGCAGGAGAAGAAGGGGACAACAGAGGATGAGATGATTGGATGGCATTACCGACTCCATGGACATGGGTTTGGGTAGACTCCGGGACTCAGGGAGGCCTCGCATGCTGAGGTTCACAGGCTCGCAAAGAGTCAGACATGACTGAGCAACTGAACTGGACTCAACTGAACTAGGTATCACAGAGAGATTGGATCCTTGACGACCCTTCCACAGATAGCGAACGGGAAGCTCAAGTTTCTTACATCAAATGGCTTTGTATTTGCATACACATCCTCTCCTATCCTTTAAATAATCTCTAGATTACTCTAACACCTAAAACAATGCAAATACTATGTAGATAAGCTGCCAGCAAATAAATACTCATGTTTTGCTTTTTGGAACTTTTTGAAATCTTTTTTTTTTTCCCCCAAATATTTTTGATCCATGGTTGTCTGAATCCAAGGATGAGGAACCCTTGGATATGCAGATATAAGCCAAAAACATACAATATGGTAAAACTTCACAATTTGTTCTTAGGAAGCATGCCAATAAGACAGTTATTAATGAATATATTTCAAACTAGCTCATGCCTCTTTAGTTTTATCATTTCCTCTCTACCATAGTACATACTGTTCTTACTAGCATTTAAAAATACTGGCTTTNGCAGATATAAGCCAAAAACATACAATATGGTAAAACTTCACAATTTGTTCTTAGGAAGCATGCCAATAAGACAGTTATTAATGAATATATTTCAAACTAGCTCATGCCTCTTTAGTTTTATCATTTCCTCTCTACCATAGTACATACTGTTCTTACTAGCATTTAAAAATACTGGCTTTTTTGTTCTTTTGTTCATATGATCCATCACCCTAATGTAATTATGGGTAATGAGGAATCATGACATAAGCATCCCTTTCATCCCTGATAAATGTTCCAAGGAGAAACTCAGAAAAGCCAGATGATAATAAAATAGTAAGCAGGCCAAAATGTAAAATTGAAGGCACTATAGGAGTCTCACTTTTGCTACCTCTCTGAATATCAGCAAACAACTTAACCTAAAATGGCTGACATAATCCCATACAGCCTCCCTATCAGACACAAAAGAGTGAAATCTTTGACTGCATCATTTTTAAAGGCTGTCCAGGTATCTTTTACCTTTCAAGGAATTTTACCAACTCAATTAAAGTGACATACAGGCACCATTTGGTGAGCCATGAGGAGGTGAATTGAAGGTCAGCTTTATTTTATGACACAGAAATTATCCTAATGGACCAGGACAATAGAGGACTCAAGACCAATANGGTATCTTTTACCTTTCAAGGAATTTTACCAACTCAATTAAAGTGACATACAGGCACCATTTGGTGAGCCATGAGGAGGTGAATTGAAGGTCAGCTTTATTTTATGACACAGAAATTATCCTAATGGACCAGGACAATAGAGGACTCAAGACCAATATATAACCTTGGGGTGGAGAAAAGGGGCGACGACACAGCTGGTCAACTACCTTCCTGCTCACTGTTAATGTGCACAATGCTGCAAGAGTGAGGAAGTGATCTGAATCACTAAAAACGGAAAACTGATCAAAAAGTAGACATCATGTTTTAAGGTAGCTTTGTACTCTCTAAAAGCCTTTGTCCTTTGAGAATATGCACTTCATATAACTGACATATCAACTTTTTAAATTAACTGAAGGACCATATATATGACAGTACCTTTTAATACCAGATGTCAAATCTGATCTAACTGAAAAAAAAATTCAAAAACTTTAATGCAAAGCAATTCATGTCAACTGTGCAACAGGCACTGCGTCACAGGATTTTTATTATCTCCTCTCTAAAGGACTAGGTTTACAATGTCACGCGTCCTCACTTATGTACCATGTCTACACTTTAATGCAGTAGCTGCATTTCTAGAAAGTTATTCTGTAACAGTAACCCCAAATCCAGAAAAGGGTTAAAATTCAATAAATTACTCACTATAAGAAAAACTGGAAACAACCTAGGGCTTATTAATTCCTCACATAAAGCATGTTCACATGTATCCATTTTCTCAACAAAGGCCCTTCCTCTCACCAGCAGTCACCCCTGTACTAGTACCGTGCTCAGCTGCTCAGCTGCTCACGCGCTGACTTCTGACACCCTCCTTTAGTGTTCTTCTCCCACACCCCACAGCCAAGGTCTCATCACATCCTGACTCTCCTTTCAAACTAAACAGCCAGCTCCACTACTCATCTTTCACGGCCAACTTACAGCAAGCCACTATCATTTGCCTGTATTACAATTAAGCTCTTAAGTGATCTTCACGCTTCCCCCTCACAGCCACGGCCACCTAGCCTCACCAGTCTACCCTCCACAAAGAAGCCAAAGTAACCTTTAAAAATAAAAAGTCAGTTCCTCTGCTCTTAAATTTCCAGTGGCTTTCTCTCACATCTACATTAAACTCTGCAGTCTCAGCCCTGGTCTGTACCTGAACATAGTCCAACCTTCCAGACCCATCTCTGCACCTCAGCACTGCTGTTTCTTCTACCAGAGATGCACTTTTCCTAAAATCTGCAATCGCACACCCTCATTTCTTAAGTTTCTACTTCAATGCCATGGTTTTCAGATAAAACTTCCCCGGGAGCCCTAACTAAAGTAGGATGTCTAGCCATTCCCCATCCCTTTAGCTTGCCTCGTTTGCCTCAAGGCATTTATTACCACCCAATAGGATATCTCACACACATACACACATACATACATGTAACTATTTTTCTATCTCACAAAAATATAGGCTCCATAAGAACTGCAGGTTTAGTTTGCTCACTACTATATTCCCAATACCTACAACAGTGTCTGACACATATTAAAAGCTTAAAATTTAATCTGTCAAACCTTGATTGAATGTTAAATTCTTAAAACAAAACAACATACAACATTTACTATTTAAGACATGTTTCAAACAGCATAAGAAAAGCTAACCTTACAACATAAAGTGACAAATGAGAATAAAATACCTTATATAGAGCCTACAACAGAGAAAAAGGAAAATATACCAAAAATTGGTTAGAGTAGAAGCCTCTAGAAAGTCAATCAAGATTACTCGAAATTTTCATTTTCTTCTTTTTCCTAAATAAGTTAATGTTGAAGGTATCCCTTCAAAATTAGAAAAAATTATATGTTAAAGAGTTATGCCTAATAAAATTCTACAGCCTTTAAGCTCAGAACTTTTTTTTTTTTGGCCGCACTGTGGAGTATCTGAGATTTCAGTTCCCCAATCAGGGACAGAACTCATGTTCTCTATAATGGAAGCGTGTAGTCTTAACCATGGATCAGCAGGGAGACTCCCTAAGCTCAGGACTACAAACAAACAAACAACTCTGGCCTGGAGGAAGTTGTGCCAGAAAAAAAATTTGAAGACTATTTTTTAATGTAAGTTGAAGGTTCCCAATTAGTAGAGTGAGCAGTTAGTTCATCATCCAAACTGAGTCCATTTTAGGAGTTGTAGAGGGCTCAAAATATAATTAACAGGTTGTTCAGCTGATTTATACAAGTGTAAACTGAGACTCGTTTTGAGCAAACCAGAAAAACAATTACCTCACTCATTACCCACATAACAAAGTTCTATCTCTTTAGGATGACCTTAAAACCTTCAAAACCCACTTTCTTCATCTCTACTTCTGTTACAAGACCAGATACACATCCCATACATGACTGACTACTTAGCATTCCACTAACCATGCCTCTAATTCCTAACTTCCTAGAAGGCCTTTTCTTCCTTTTTCTGTCTAGAAGGTCCTATATCTTCCGGCTTACTGCCTCTTTCTCAATGAAGCATATAATAGCATGTTTGTATCTCTAACTTTGACCACCTGATGCGAAGAACTGACTCACTGTGAAAAGACTCTGATGCTGGGAAGGACTGAAGGCAGGAGAAGGGGAAGACACAGGATGAGATGGTTAGATGGCATCACCGACTTGATGAACATGAGTTTGAGCAAGCTCTGGGAGTTGGTGATGGACAGGGAAGCCTAGTGTGCTACAGTCCATGGGGTCACAAAGAGTTGGACACGACAGAGCAGCTGAAGTGAACTGATATCTCTAACTACGGTTCTTAACCAGAGTCTTATGAATGGTCTGATGAACATCCGTGAAGTTCTGAAATTATTTGCAAACACTGGGTATATGCTCTTTTCTTAGGAGAATGCACTACGACCGTTTTCAGATTCTAAAAGTAATTTATAACCAAAGAGGATAAGAATGATTGCTTTATTGTATCAGTTGTATTACAATTATTTATTCTCACTACATTATGAGTTTCTTTAAAGCACCCTATCCTAGAAATAAATGGTTTGATGAAATAAAACTTTAAAAAGGTATGTCCAGGAATTCTCTGGCTGTCCAGTGGTTCAGACTCCGCATATTCACTGCTGAGGGCTCGGGTTCAATTCCTGATCAGGAAACTAAACCCTACAAGCAGTGCAGCACAGACAAAAAATTTAAAAACTCCACAATTCTCTCCTAAATCCCCTTAGACTTACTGTAAGATCCCTGAAATCCACTTCTAATTTTATTATAATCATCCTCTTTCAAATTTCCAGTCCTGTATGAATTTAAATCATTTAACCTAAATATTTAAATTCCTTCCCATTAAAACCACTGTTTTCTAAACGTTCTGCATTTTTACATGCAAAGATTGAAAAAGTGTAAAATTAAAAATTTAAGGCAAAAAAGTAAAACTTATTAAAATTGAAGGGAAAATAGTAAAAAAAAAAAAAAATTTAAAACTCAGTATCCTAGAAGAACCACAATATTTACGGAAGGCAGAAAAGGGAGGAGAACAAACACAGATGCGTGAGCCGATCTACCTGAACAGAGTGTTTCTCTCAGTGTCTGCTTTGTACAGTAAGATGACAGGGGAAAGATCTATTCACATTACATTATATACATCTAATTCTATTTGAGGTTTTATTGCACTTTTTAAACGCATATCATGTACCAATTAACACTGTTTATTAGAGCAAAGGTTCATGTGCAAAAAACACACAGCATTTGCCCAACAGCCCTGAGGCAGGTACTCACCGCGCTGTACACTGCTGAGACAGCAGGAGCAAAGAGTCGGTCCTCGAGGGGCTGCTGCACAGGTCCTCTAGGAATTCTAGAAGAGCGAGTTAAGGACAAGAGAACTCAAAAACGAACTGAGCAGTAAGAGCAACTTACAACCACAAAATCCCGTCACCGACCCAAGCTTTGTCATCCAATTAGTGGGGCTATCCGCTTACTTCTCCAGAGAAACTGGAAAACAAAGTATTTCAAATTTCCTAGTGTGATTAGATCAATCTCTCCAAAAGGGAGTCCCATGATAACCATTCCATGGAAACTCAAAACAAATAAAAATCATACAACAAGCCTCCTAACTAGGCCCGCGATGAGGCTCTACCACCTTTACTTCTTAGAGAAAAAGACTAAGGGAGTATAAGCAGGATATTCAGGAAGATAAGACTAATTCATCAACATGGAAATTATTGACAAAGATCAAGTCTGTTCCAACGACACAGGAATGGCAAATACAACTGTTTCCTTCTGTTTCTATTTTAGCTACTACTTTTCCCATCTCTTCATTTTTTCATTTCATCAACTCTTCATTTCTTAAAAAAGAGGCTCTCACCACAATTTAGTTTAAAATATTTCAATGTTGTCAGGATACTCTTCAAAAGAACGTCATTTTATTCAGCTTCAAAACTGAAAGATGTAAGTTCTATTTGGTAAGGTGATATTTCACCTCTTTAAGCATGACAACAAAAACAGAGTGGCACCAAAAGATTAACAGCTATTATCTCTGGGTGACAGGTTACAAAATTGCATTATGTGCCTTTTCCACAATAAAATAAGTTATTTTTATAATTTAAATGTATTTCAAAAGACTACAAATGTAATAAACCCAAAATGAGACAGTATCCTTTCTTCAACAAATTAATTCTCACATCATGTTCCTTTTTAATCCAGTGAAACAGGAAGACAAAGTGACAGCTGCAAAAAATAACTGTATAAGAATGACTACAAGTTGTGAAGGCCTAAAAGAATCATCAGAAGTAAAATTATTTATATCTAAGTTGCAACAGTTTACTGAGGTGAGAGAGGGAAAACCAAACCAAAAAAAACCCAATGCTTTAGTCATTCAATATTAATAACATTGTTACTAGTTTTTAGAGAGTTCTTTAAACTCAGCAACCTCAGACAACAGCTGGATACCATGTCAACCTCTCCTACACACAAAGAACTGATTTAAAATGCTGCACTGAGAAATAACAAAGGTAAACCATTCCTAAAGGAACTGCTTCATCCAAAAAAACTATATATATATTTACAATGTAGAAAACCTAAGTCTAACAAGTTTCAGGGCTTCAGTTCAATTCAGTTCAGTCACTCAGTCGTGTTTGACTCTTTGCGACCCCATGAATCGCAGCACACCAGGCCTCCCTGCTGCTGCTGCTGCTGCTAAATCACTTCAGTCGTGTCCGACTCTGTGCGACCCCAGAGACGGCAGCCCATCAGGCTCCCCTGTCCCTGAGATTCTCCCAGGAAGAACACTGGAGTGGGTTGCCATTGCTTCACCAACTCCCAGAGTTTACCCAAACTCACGTCCATCGAGTCAGTAATACCATCCAGCCATCTCATCCTCTGTCGTCCCCTTCTCCTCCTGCCCCCAATCCCTCCCAGCATCAGAGTCTTTTCCAATGAGTCAACTCTTCGCATGAGGTAGCCAAAGTACTGGAGCTTCAGCTTCAGCATCATTCCTTCCAAAGAAATCCCAGGGCCGATCTCCTTCAGAATGGACTGGCTGGATCTCCTTGCAGTCCAAGAGACTCTCAAGAGGCTTCTCCAACACCACTCTCACATCCATACATGACCACTGGGGGGCTTAAGTCCTTTCTATTAGCTTGTCAATTCTTTCAGAATGAAGACTATTCCTAGCAGAAATAAAACTTACTTTGAATTATGGTTCTGCATTGTGGCCGCATGAATGGTAGAAAACATAAAACCTTTCTTTCTTCTGCAAAGCCAACTGCTATTTTTTCAAGCTAGGGTCAACTGTCACTATGTGGGAATACGTTCTAAGTGAGTTATCAGTAGTAGGCCCCAAGGGCTGAACCATACCTTTTCATCTTACGAGGAAAGGTTAAGGCCCAGGATTTCTATTAGTCACTTCACTGGCTAACAATATTACTGTAATTACCAGACTTCTAAAGAGACATATATTTGGTCAATGTTCCAGTAACAAACATTCTTTTCCCTTGTCACAAAGAGTAGTCACTTCATTTATTTCTCTCTGAAAACTACCAACAGAATTTTATAGATTAATATTAAGTTTATTACAAGTTCCCATCAAGCTCCGTATCTCCAGCATGAATCGCTGAATGCTTCCCTGCCTTCCGGCTCACTATTACAAGCAAACAGCTCCTCACAGTACCATTTAAATTCTAATTCAAACAATGCGCAGTGTGCAGTAGGCATGTGCAATGCTCCAGAACACAGTGTTTTTATTTCTCAAATGTCGTGACTGAAATAAGAGTACTAGACCCACTTGACATTTCTGTGATTCAAACTGCTATGATTTATATTATGTCATTAGGAAATACAAGCCTAATCATTAGCAAGACTGGACAACTGATATGTAATAACTGAATTAATAAGACTTAAGCAGAAATATAATTGCAAAAAAGTTCTAATTCCCCATTTTCTTTCTAATAAAAAATTAACAAGATTAATTTCAGAAACAAAACTTGAAGCTTAAAGAGTATTAAAACATGATAGAATTTAAATTGATTATTATAGTACTCACGACATAACTCTCCACACTAAATGTCAACTAGGCAGATAGATTCTCAGAGACCAAATTTCATCAGGGAAATCCAAGGATCTATAAGATTACATAATGATCTGAACATTCCCTACTGTACCATGAAGGAAGGAGGGGGAACTATAATTAT
Organism: Neotragus moschatus; assembly: GCA_006410615.1. Taxonomy (NCBI): domain Eukaryota; kingdom Metazoa; phylum Chordata; class Mammalia; order Artiodactyla; family Bovidae; genus Neotragus; species Neotragus moschatus. The sequence continues at coordinate 563,799 of SJYA01000223.1, forward strand.
TTTTAGCACAAATGTTTACTAACATTTCAAGGATAATGAACTCCACCAGAATGAGTTTCTAAATCTACAGCAATCATACCTGAAACTGGGTTTGACTCAAAGTCAGAACCTCCTCAAAAAGTAGATTTTGACAAATCAGAAAACAAGTAGCTGAAACAAGCAGTGAAAGCCAATAGGAATATTCCTCCAGTGTGCTGAAATACTAACAGTCCACTTACAATTCCCAGGTGAATGTTCCTGAACTCTGCCCCACAGCACTATAAGAAAAGCTGCCATCCAGACGCACAGCATAAGCAATATTCTTAAAGAAACAACCTCAAGTTAACCCTGTCTCATTGCGAAAGAAAGCAAGCGTACAAATTCCTTTGCACAAACACTGCTTTAAAGAAGACACAGGCAACTAATTTCAACATACAAATAAACAAAAATATCTTTTCTGCATTCTTATTTAACCTTTAAGGCAAAATAGTTTCGTTAGTTGATTTATGCTTTCTTTACTTTCTCATTTCTACCTACTTTTGATAATGAAAAGGATAACTTCTATAACATACAAGAATAAGGGCAAAATTTCTAAACTATACTGTATTTCACAAGATACCATACACGATTTCTCAAAACAAACATTGTTTCAAATGCAGCTGGCTTTGGAAATTTCCCTTTAATATTAGCTCTGACCCATAATGTACATGTCTTTCAAAAATTAAATAAACCAGCATATTTTGAAAACAACCCTAACAAAAGAAAACTAAACCTAGCTTTAAAAAGTAAATGCACTAAAGTGAATAAACACACTGTCCACATAATTTTTAATTCTAAGAAAAAATCCTGTGTCACTAATGATCCAGATTAGTTCAGAATGTTTTAAAAATAATTTAAGAATGCACAAAATTATTTTTGAGTTTTTCAGATCTGTCACATATAGAAACTGATTAACCATCTATCTCCTCCTGGGACTAGATAGACAAAGGCAAAAAATAAATAAATAACTGGATGCTCACCTCACAACACACACAAAACTTAACTCCAAACTGGATCAAAACCCTAAATGTAGAGCTAGAAGTATAAACTTTTTAAAAGTAAATAAGGGAATAAATCTACATGACCACGTATGGGGCAATGAATTGCATAGGTATGGCAGACACCAAAAGATGAGTAACCAAAAAAAAAAAAAAAAATCCAGATAAATTGTACTTCAACAGAAATGAAACTTTTGTACTTCAAAAGATACCATCAAGAAAGTGAAATGACAACCCACAGAATCGGAAAATCATTTGCAAAGAATATGTGTGATGAGAGACTTTTATCCAGAAAGTATAAAGAATTCTTACAACTCAGCAACAGAAACAAAACCCAACTTTTTAAATGGGCAAAAGATGGGAACAGACATTTCTTCAAAGAAGATATACAAATAGCTAAAAACTACATGAACAGATGCTCAGTGTCACCAGGGAAATGCAAATCAAAACCACAATGAAATACCATTTCATACCCACTGGGAAGGCTATAGTAAAAAAACCGGTGTGGGCAAGAATACAGAGAAACTGGAACCCTTACACACTGCTGGTGATAACACGAAATAATACAGCCACCATGGAAAACCACCAGACATTTCCTCAGAAGCTTAAACATTAAGTTGCATTATGAGCCAGCAACTCCACTCAAGTGAGTAGCATATACTCAGTATAGAATGTCCTGGAAAAACTTGTGCATAAATATTTATATATACATATGCAGCATTATTTATAATAGCCAAAGGTGGAAACAAAGCAACTGTCCATCAGCTGATGAAGAGTATGCACAAAATGCAGTACACAGTGGAATTTAATTTGGCAATAAAAAGAAATGAAATACAATTGACTCCTAAACAATGTGCGGGGTACAGACGTCACCCTGCCAGCACAGTCAGAACACCACTTGTAACTGTACAGCTGGCCCTCCGTGTCCCCAGCTCTATCCTCAGATGCAGTCAGCCAAGACTGTGGAGCAGTGTGGTCTTTACTGAAAACAGTTCACCAACAATGGGCCCAGGGACTTGAAATCCACGTTATTCAAGGGGCAACTGTACTAACTGTTCATGTTACAACACGGATGAACCTTGCAAACAGCCAAGTGGAGGAAGTCAATCACCACACACTGCCTCTTATATAATTTTCATGAAATGTTCAGAATCAGCTATAAAGACAGAAAGGCTAGCGACTGCTTGGGACTAGGAGCAATGGAGTGATATAAATTGAGGTATGAACTGAAGGAGTCAAGAGGTGTAAGTTTCTTTCCAAGGTGATGAAATGCTCTAAAATTGACTGTGGTAATGGCTGCATGTATCTGTGAATGCATGAAAAACCACTGCACTGTACACATCAAATGACGGAATTTTATGAAATGCATATTTTATTACAATAACGTTTAAAAAATATTAATCCTTTCCTATGCTGGGAAAGGCATCATAAAAGATAAGGGTGAGAGCTGTTCCACTAGAGACAGTAGGAAAGTAAGAGAAGCAATTCCAGAATGAAGCCTTCAGCTGACAACAGCAAAGCATTCTCAGATAATTTCTATTTCCCTAAACAGTATCAAAGACTGAGCATCTCAAACCCAAGCATGAAACTATGCTATAAGAAAAGATAAAAATAGATAAAAATTAATTAGAATTTGACATGCTCAAGTACAGGCACCAAACATGCAAAATATCCTAAAAGAACATCTTGAATGACCCAAGCTGGCAACTACAGAAATCTGAGGCCACAACTTTAGTAACTGTGGTATGGACAAAAGCAAAACAGAAACTGTATTCTCAAACCTAAACAATACGGACATATCTACTTCTACTTTAACTGAGGAATCTATGACAGAATATGATTCAAAAAAAAAAAAAAGATACCAAGGCTGAGTGCTGAACAATTGATGCTTTTCAGCTGTGCTGCTGGAGAAGACTCGTGAGAGTCCCTTGGACTGCAAGGAGATCCAACCAGTCCATGTTAAAGGAGAGCAGTCCTGGGTGTTCATTGGAAGGACTGATGCTGAAGCTGAAATTCCAATACTCTGGTCACCTCATGCAAAGAGTTGACTCATTAGAAAAGACCCTGATGCTGGGAAAGATAAACCAGGAGGAGAAGGGGATGACAGAGGATGAGATGGTTTGATGGCATCACCGACTCAATGGACAAGAGCTTGAGCAAGCTCTGGGAGATAGTGAAAGACAAGGAGACTTGGCGTGCTGCAGTCCATGGGATTGCAAAGAGTCTGACACAACTGAGTGACTGAACAACAACCAATGTTTTAATACAAATTTTGCTTCAAAGCCGTTTATATTTGCCACTAGAAGTGCACTGAAATAAAACTAGCAATTTCAATATTTTTTCAATTCAGTTTACTATTAAGCTATTATTAATAATTCAGGTCCAAAATCCCTCACTGTAACTCAGAATTTTTCCACTGTTAGACAGTCAATGCAGTGGTGAGCTATCCCTTATAGTATATAACATCTTCAGCAAGGTCTTAGGCAGCACTTTTTAATCAAACACATTAATACCTCTACTACAAAATACATGAATATTCAATTTTCTGTATTTCTGTCCAGAGTTTTTGCAAATTTCAGAAAAAACTCATTTCCCTAAGCTGCTTTGATTTTAGATTGCAAGCCTATACCTTCTTTCCCACTGTGTTTTAGATTTTAAAATCGCTAGAAATCATCATTTTAATATTAACAACCGGAACCATTACATTGTGTTTTTTAAAAAAACAAATACAGAAACATTAGTCTCCAAGTGCTTAGCCAGAAATGCTCTTGTTCTAACTCTGGTTTTCTACCTCAGAACACAACTCACCACATATAACGAATTGATTTCCTGACAAGCACGTTTAAATTTACCCAGAAACATACTCTACTTAGGGTTTTTGTTCATTTTCTTTACATACAAAAAAAAGACCAATACTGCCCCCCCAAAATGGCTGTTGATCATGCTGTTAATATTTGATAATTCTGTTTTTAGTTTTTTGAAGAACCTCCATACTGTTTAGCATAGTGGCTAGACCAACTTACATTCCCACCTGTTGAAAGTGAAAGTCACTCAGTCGTGTCCAACTCTTTGCGACCCCATGGATGTCCATGGCATTCTCTGGGCCAGAATACTGGAGTGGATAGCCTTTCCCTTCTCCAGGGGATCTTCCAACCCAGGGATCGAACCCAGATCTCCTGCACTACAGGCAGATTCTTTAGCAGATGAGCCACAAGGGAAGCCCAAGACTACTAGAGTGGGTAGCCTGTCCCTGCTCCAGCGGATCTTCCTGATCCAGGAATTGAACTGGGGTCTCTTGCACCGCAAGTGGATTCTTTACCAACTGAGCACTCAGGGAAGCCCTTCCCACTTGTTGGGGGGTTCCAAAAAGGAAACAATTACAGATGTAACAACAGGAAGGAATCTCAAATGCTAATTAAGTGAAAGAAGCTAAACTCAAAAGGGCTATGCATCCATTTACAAACACTCTGGCAAAAGCAAATCTATAGGGGCTACTACGGTCTAGGGAAGAGTTTATCTTCAAAGAGAAAACACTATATGGTCCAGCAATTGCACTCTTGTGCATATATTCAGACAAAAAAAATATGCACTCCTATCTTCACAGCAGCACTATTTACAATAGCCAAGACACATAAGTAAACTAAATGTCCATGTACAGATGAACTGGATAAAGATATGGTATGTGTATACACACAAACACACACAAGAAAACTATTCCGTCATAAAAAAAGAAAAACCAAAATAATGCCACTGCAGCAACATGGATGCAACTAGAGATTATTATATCAAGTGAAGTAAGTGAGAAAGAGAAACACATATATCGTATTACTTTATGTGGAATCTAAAATACTACATAAATGAACTTACCTACAAAACAGAAACAGATACACAGACAGAAGAGACTTATGGTTGCCAGCGGCAGAGCTGAGGGATGGACTGGGAGTCTGAGATTAGCAGATGCAAACTATAATATATAGAATGTACAAAAAAGGTCCTACTGTATAGCACAGGGAAACATATTCAATATCCTATAATAAACGAAAATGGAAAGACTATATATAGCTGAATCACTTTGCTGTATAGCAGAAACTAATACAACACTGTAAATCAACTAGTCTTTAACAAAATTAAAAAAAGAAAAGAAGCTACTGAAGGAATGTAACTGGGTGATGAATTTTTTCATTTTCAGTATGGCGGGGCTGCAAAACTCTGGATTTGTCAGAATTCATAAAACTAAATGAGTTTCTCCAGAGGTTAAGCAATAAAGCACTAAATGACTCAGCAATTTTGCTCCTAGATATATATGTTAGAGAAATAAAAATGCGTGCACACAAAACTAATACATGAACGTTCTTATCAGCAGTATTTACAATAGCCAGAAAGCAGAAATAATGTTTCCATCAACTGATGGATGGACAAAACTGAGGTGTATTCATACAATGAATTTTATCTGGCAATTAAAAGAAAGGGAAATCCTGATACATACTACAACAGGGATGAACCTTGAAAACAAAATGCTAAGTGAAAAAAAGTATACAAAATGCTAAGTAGTCACAAAGTATAAAAGCAAATGACTGGTGGATGCTTAGGCTGGAGAGGACAAGTGAAAATGGGGGAAGGAGGGATGCTTGCTAAAGTATATGTTTCTTTTTGAAGTAATCTAAAATTAGGTTATAAGGCCATGGTGATAGTGAAACTACGTAAATATACTAAAAATCAAGAAACTGCACATTTTAAATGGGTGAATTTTACTGTATGTGAATATCTCAATAAAGTTGTTATTTAATTCTTAAGTCTTTAAAATATTGAAACTCCATGATGGGGCAAGCACTTTGTCTATCCACTCTATTCACAGACACTAGAATACTGCAAGAGAGTGATAAACTCAGAATGCTTCATCATCATGATCTAGTCCATTAGACAGCTTTTTTTTAACACTGTGATTTTTTTTTTTTTTTGGCCATGCAACACAGCTTATGGGATCTTAGTTCCAACCAGGGATTGAACTCTGCCCCCATAGTGAAAGCTCCAAGTCGTAACCACTGGACCACCAGGGAATTCCTTAGTCCATTAGACTTAAAAGAAGTATGGCTCATCCTAAAAATCTACATAGCAAAGAGAAATTTAATGCAACAGTAACAATAATAAATGGACTTCCCTGGTGCTCAGCTGGTTAACAATCCACCTGCAATGCCAGAGACCTTCATTGTGATCCCTGGGTTGGGAAGATCCCCTGGAAAAGGGAAAGGCTGCCCACTCCAGTACTCTGGCCTGGAGAATTCCATGGACTATACAGTCCATGGGGTCACCAAGAGTTGGACACAACTGAGCGACTTTCACTTTCACTTTCTGGGCTTCCCCGGTGGCTCAGATGGTAAAGAATCCATCTGCAGTGCGGAAGATCTGGAGGTTCAATACCTGGGTTGGGAAGATCCCCTGGAGAAGGGAACTGGCTATCTACTCGAGTATTCTGGCCTAGAGAATTCCATGGACAGAGGAGCCTGGTAGGCTACAGTCCACGCGGTCGCAAAGAGTCAGACACGATTGAGTGACTTAAAAAAAAAAAATAAGTAAAGCAGGTACCCCCACAGAAAAATGGGTAGCTTATTTTGTGCAATGAACTGAATTTCCTTCAATGGCAGGATCTTATACTATTCTGAACCCTGCACAATAACCATGCAATATGGAAATCTGCTCAGGCAGCTTCTTGACACAACTCCTGACAAACTACTCTCTCCAGTAACTGCTGGGAAAGATCCTTCTCTACCCACGTTGAACAAACCCAAGCCACAGCACACTTACTTAAACCAGTGGATCAATACTGCTTGTCAATACACCAAAGGGGAGATTATAGTACCTTGAAATGAGTCAAAGTATGTGTGTACACTAGACAAACAATAACAAAGAAATCCACATTTAACAGAAGAAATGACTTCACAAAATAAAGAATCATCAACAATGAGAACCACAACAAGTTATCCTTGGCAGGTCCTTAGTGCTCTACAGACCTAACATCAAATGCAGAGCTTCAATAACTGAGTACACTCTACTCCACAGGAAAACTCTTATGTTAATAGAGCACCGCTGATATTAATACATCTTTTTGTCTCTTCCAGGCAAAACACTCACTTCCTTTTAACCACTTCTGGAAAGGCAGATATGCTATAATCCTGTCAGAGTAAACTGGAAGGGAGACAATTTTTTATTACCAATGCAATCATGCCTTGTATAAGCTTTCTTTCTTTACTTCAAAACTAAGCTTCTTAATACATTCATCCTGTCTGTAATAAATATTCTCCACTTGTGTTTTCTTTCTATCTGAAACAGTCACAAAGTCATGTCTGATTCATTCTGTACATACTGTAAGTAATCATTTGAATATAAACACAATACACCTGTACCTATTTAATTTCATCATACAGGTTCCAATTTAATTTCATTTCAAAATCTAATCTGATAGTCAATTTTTTCATCTAAATTCTATAGTAGTCTTTACAAGGATAAGAATTTCATCGTAATTTAAATCACTGGTGGAAAATTACTAACCAGGTCAGAATTAAAGAAACAGCACTGTGATACTCCAGAAACCCCTTCTTGGCCAGAGGCAATGGAGAAAGATCCCTTGTGAGTCAGAGACTATTAGCGGAATTCCAAAGAAGCAAACTGGAGGGGGAGAGCTCTAATTTTCTGTATAAACTTATAGAAGTCCCAGGCTCACACTCGGAGTTGTACATAAATGGGACAGTTAAAAAGCAGCATTTTAAAAGCTCTGAAAACAAATCAAGATTAAAACCACCCCCTAAAGAGAGACAAACTTGAGTCCTGAGCCTAACCAAGTTAATTGTCTATTAAAAAAAAAAAAAAAAACTTTTAATCTCAATTCTCCATGGATTGTAAAGGACCCAGAATCTACAAAACACAAATTTTTAAACGTTCAGGATACAATCTGAAATTACTTAATATATAAATACAGTAAAATGTAACCAATTATCAAGAAAATTAAATCAAATCTAACAGGGTGACTGCCTAGAAAAATACTCCACAAATGATTCAGAATTTATAACACTTAACATTTAGTGTCTAGGACACAATCCAAAATTATCTGACATACGAAGAACCAAGCAAATTTAACCAATTCTTAGAAGACAATTAATACATGCCAATATTGAAAAGACTCCGATGTTAGAATTACCAAGCACAGAACATAAAAGCAATTATTTTAACTATGCTCCAAGAGGTAAAGGTAGACCCATCTGAAGTGAAGGGAGAGACAGAAATCAGCAGCAGGTTGATACAAACTATAAAAAAGAACCAAGTGGAAATTTTGGACCTGAATGATATAATATCTTTTTAAAAAATCACCAGGTGGTATCAGTAACAGAATAGAGATGACAGAAGGGTCAGTTAATCAGAAAATAGATCAACAAAAGAAATAAAGAAGAAATTAATTAACAAAAATAACAAGGAGATAAGGAGGCAAAGGTGAAAAACTACATATGGAAGTTTACAATGGTAAATTAGAAGTTGTTATGTAACCCATGGGCCAGCAAGCTTTTTCCTAAGAGCCAAATAGTAAATATTTGTGCATACATGGTATCTGTATGAGCTTGAGAGACCTATCCTCTCAGTACTGCTCACCTACACTGCTGCAATGCAAAAGAAGCTACAGATAACAGCTAAAATGAATGGCTCTGGTGTGTTCCAATGAAGCTCATTTACAAAAACAGGCAGTGGTTAGTGGGTCATAGGTTGCCTAAACTTAATCTAATAAAAGAGCTTTCCCCAATACTTCGTACAAGACTATCCATTTAAGATAATAAGAGCTCAGTTACGTAATATCTTGGAGAAGGCAATGGCACTCCACTCCAGTAATCTTGCCTGGAAAATCCCGTGGACAGAGGAGCCTGGTAAGCGGCAGTCCATGGGGTCGCTAGGAGTTGGACACGACTGAGCGACTTCACGTTCACTTTTCACTTTCATGCATTGCAGAAGGAAATGGCAACCCACTCCAGTGTTCTTGCCTGGAGAATCCCAGGGATGGGGGAGCCTGCTGAGCTGCCGTCTCTGGGGTCGCACAGAGTCGGACACGACTGAAGCGACTTAGCAGTAGCAGCATGTAATATTTACAAATCTTAAGTTTCCAAACATTAATTAAATTCACCCATGAAGAAGATGGAAGAAGAGTTATAGCACTATGTTAATAGACTGATGCTATTGAGATTCTTGAAATTATCATTAGCAAAACAATGGCATTATCTGAAAAACTTAAAGAGTGTATATGGTTTAAACTCAGACTAGTTTTTAATAACTAAAACAAATTCTGATATGTCAATAGTCACCTATAATTGCTATTTCTGTAACAATTACAGTGAATCCTTAACTCATTTTATTCCATAATCTCAATCTGTAGTAGCACTAATAACAACAACAAAAGGGAAAACAAATGAAATGTCGGAAGAAAAAATAATTTTAACATATTCACTCATATTAAAAGAAAAAGACATACTCCATTTCAATTCTCTTTCCTATCTAAACCACCTTCAACAGTACTAAAAATTAATATTAAAATTAACTTATCTCATACTGTGCTTTTCATTCTGAATTTACTGTTCTAAAGAAAAAATATTTGCATGTATTTCTTAAAAATCTGTATTTATAAAAACACACTCCCTATAGTACACTGCCTCACTAATGCTCTTTCCAATGCTTTTTTTTTTCCTTTTTTAAGACGACTGTAGAAAATTATAAAGAATTCTCAAGGATACACTGAAGGTCATTCACTTCACCTGGAGCAGGAGGAGTGAACAGTGACTATAAGGACTAGCTAACAGTAGGGAAAAGGTGAAAGAGAAGAGGAAAGAAGAATGAAGACCCATCTCCCATTTTTTCAAGTGACCAAAATCCTACTTTCCTGCCTAAGAGCAAACTCACCACAGAATTTCCAAATGCGCTGTGCTTTAGAGGCCCTGCAGTCAGACAACCCTGGGTTCCATTCCTAGCTTTAGCCCTTAGTATACTGTGTAGGCATAGTTAATATCTAAACAGCAGCACCCTCAATTATAAAATATAACAGTAAAACATCCATAAATTGCTTTGAGGATTAAATAAATCCGTACAGGATATACTCCCTGCACAATGCCTGCCTGGTATTTTAAATTCAATCCCTGTTAATTTCCTATTCCAGCTCCCAAATTATAAGCAATATGATATAAATGGTCTGAAAAGTGGCATCAGAAGGACAAATGCAAGAAGCTGGCTTTTAAGCAGCTAGTCACCGCAAACATACATTTTCAACAAATATTTTTTGAGTAGCTACAAAGTAGTAAATGGTGCTTACATACTACTGAGGGTAGATGGACAGAAAGTCAGTGAACAAACCAGATAATTTAAATGGTGAAAATGGTATGACAATAAAAAGAATCATATGACAAGTGAGTAACAGAAGAGATAACATCTAAATTGAGATCTCAAGGATCCAAATTATACATTCTACAAAAAGCAAGGGAAAGAGCATTGCAGCAAGAGGGCATCGTATGCAAAGGCCAGCAGAGGAAAAAGGCTGTGCTCAAAGATCATGAAACTAGACGGAGGTGGGGAAGAGACCAAGAGTTTGGGATTAGCAAATGCAAACTATTACAGATACAGAATGGATAAATAAGATCCTACTATACAGCACAGGATATATTTAATATCCTGCACTAAAGCATAATGGAAAAGCGTGAAAAAGAATATACAAATACATGCATAACTGAATCTCTGATGTACAACAGAAATTAAAACTACACTGTATAAAGTAAAATAAAGTAAAAATAATTGATTTTACTACAGTGTAAATCAACCGTACTTCAATAGATTTATTTCAAAAATGATACTGAGACTAGAGTGAAGGGAGTGTGTTGGGAATGGTAATCACAGTTTGGAACTCAAGCAAGAGCTGCATCATTTCAACTTGAGTAGGGCCTATTAACGGCTTCTCTGGTGGTTCAGCTGATAAAGAACCTGCCTGCCAACGCAGGAGACGCAAGAGAGGTAGGTTTGATCCCTGGGTCAGGAAGATGCCCTGGAGGAAGAAATGGCAACCCGCTCCAGTATTCTTGCCTTAAAAATCCCATGGACAAAGGAGCCTAGCGGGCTACAGTCCATGGGGTTGCAAAGAGCCAGACATAACTGAGGGAGCATATGCACGCACACGCACGTGGCGTGTTAAACAATATTAACTCAAGATCAACAGGCGACAACGGCAGAGCTTAAACAGAGGAAGGGCACACATGAACAGTACTTTTTGAAGACCATTCTACTGATGAAAAAATGAAATAAGAAGACTAGTTAGGAGACTGTAGCAGTTGTCTAGAGAAGAGATTGTGGCCTGGAAGAGAGCAGGATAGTAGACATAAATGGAGAGAAGGCCAAGCTTAAATAGTAAAAGCAACAGGGCTTTCTACTGCATAAGAGTAGAGGGACAATGGAAAATAACAATCCAAGAATGGTTTACAGATGTTCTACCTTGAGCAGTTAGGAAGAGAGCAATACGATTTAGCAAAACTGAGAAGGATCAGGTTGAAGTGGAGGCGTAAAGGAAATCAAGAGGTCTGAAATGCCAACTGGAAATCCAAGAGGAGATGTAAATATACCAATCGAATACATGCATTTTCAAGTCAGGCTAAAAATCTGATCTAAAGATACAGAAATGTGAAAGTCATCAACATGAAAATAGTAGTTAGACTCAAGAGAAAGACACAAAGGACCACAGCCATGAGGGTGAGACAATGGAAGAATCAGCAAAGGACCCTGCCAAGGTAGGAGGAAAGCCACCAGATTCAGAACCCCAGGAGTACCCCATTATTCATGGAAGTGCAATGAACACTACATCCATAACACTCTTAACTGTTGACACGCCAAGACCAACTTGCCAGCCCTCCAGGAAGTCTTGAGAATCAAGTTTTAGACCACATGGGATGCTACACTCTAGCCAACACATTGCTAAAGTAGTCTCAGCATTCAAAAAATAGTGTTATGAATATATGGAAATTATCTCCTAGAACTGAAATAAAACATTTAAGGCATTTAACTCTATCTGGCAAACAGTGAACCTCAACAACCATCAGCTATCATGGCAGGTATTTTAAAAACTCTCTTATTTTGAAAATGTCTTAGTGTTTGGAGTCACAAGTCTCGTTGACTAACGGGGGAAATCAACACTCTTCTACTAGCAAAACTTGTATCTAAAGTCTACCGTCCACTTGAAATTTTTTGAGTAAATCCTATTTTCCCCTAAAAAAAAAAAAAGATTTGATAAAAAATGGCAATATAAAATACCAACCACCACCACTTAGAAAATAAATAATTCTCCTTCCCCTACAGTCATTCTTAACAACATCTTAATAATAATGAAAACACCTTTAATCGATTCACCTACTTGCAAGCACACAGCTAACGAGAACTGCAAAGTGTTCTGCAACTCTGTCTCACCGGACTCAGAGTCACCCAGGAGGGCCCCCGAGTGACACACACTGAGCAAATAAAAACTGCACACGAACTTTCAATCACAAAGCCAAAAAATGGATTACCTTTAGATTTTGGCTAAAATAATGCCAACAAGATTACAAATTTTAACACCATTACAATTTACTTTCCATATTCAACAAAAACTTCCTGACAAAGGAACTTCTCTGGCCATCCAGTGGTTAAAACACTCACTGCTTCCACTGCAGGGGACACGGGCTCCATCCAGACTGGGGACCTGAGATCGCAGCAGGCCCTGTAGTGCTGGGGGCGGAGGGGGGTGTTCTGGCAGAGAAAAAAATCCTACAAACTCACAACTCTAAACATAACTCCTTAGGATATCAAACCCATAAGAAGTCACCATTGTTTTATTTGGTGACTCCAAGGTGTGGCGTTAACTACATGTAGGTAATATTTTTCCTTTCTTTCTTAAAACAGTCAGGGGCATTTCAACATAAAATTCTTGAAAGATTTTATGTTCTTATGTAGAATGCACACAGCCAAGATGACTGCCTTTCATAAATTCCAGGCCAAAGTAATTATTACACATCCAGTGTCACATATTTAAATTTACTAGTCTTTAAAAAAAATTTTCTTTAAACCAATCATGTTCTTCAAAGATGACTGATTTTTAAAAGTAATTTTGAGCATCCAGCCAGCACCACCCCCCACCGCCAGTGTACTACAGTATACAAACATCCCAATTACTCCGTTACTCCATTTCCAGTGGTTACAGCTCCACACAAATTCTATTCTTACGCAAAGATGCATATAATTATTCTATCAAAAGTCAATGTTACATAAAAGTCAATGTTACATATCAATAAATTCTACTGCATTAAGCAATTTTTTAATTCAAGAAAAAAATTACACTGGCTAAAATGGGTCAGAGAATTATCTGGTGGTCCAGTGGTTAGGACTTGACACTTTCACTGCCTTGGCCTTGGGGTTCAATTCCCCAGGATCAACTAAGATCCTGCTAACCGTGTGGCACAACCAAAAAATTAAATACATAAAACAGTAAAATGGGAAGATCTATATACTGCCTCTACTACGACGCAGCAGCGGTCTAATCATTAACTAGTGTGCAGTCTGACTGCTACTACTCAATTTTAGCCTATAAATTCATTCAATTTCCTCTATGCAGCTTTAGTAATTTCCCTAGGAGCCATCCGCAGTCCCCCTCTCCGCAAGCCATGGGCACCACTTCAATTTAGATCTTCACTTTCTAGTTGCACTAGCTGCCTAGGCTTCCTGAGGAGAGTCTTCCTCTTCACTTTATACAGAAACGGTGTCACATCAACAGTCCTGGACAGCACTGTGGTTCATCAATGAACAGTCAAGGGCTCCCCAACTGTGTTTTTTTTTTTTAACTCCAAATGCTGTAATTTGATTACCACAACAATTTGGGAGCTGTCCTATGTAATTTTTATTTCCCATGCCCTAAAATAAAACCTCTCCTAAGGAACAAATGCTAGGCTCTTCCCTGTTTGATCCTGCAACTGCCAAAACCTGGAATGTCTTCCCTTCTTTCCTCCACTAATCTATATCATCCATTCAACTCCAAACTATTACCTGGATTAAATTCCACGCTTCCTGGCTTTGTATAATAAGAGGTCCTACATTGCTGTCTTTCACTTAGCTTCAGTTATCCTTATTATTTGTAAAAGGAGGTAATAATACCTCACAGAATTACTGTAAGGATTAAATAAATAATCCTTATAAAGAACTGAGTACATGGTAGGTATTTCATAAACGGTACCTTCTGTGAAAGACTGCTCTCTTTCTTATTATTCCTTATGCTGACATCGTTTCTCCACCTAGACAAAAGACTTTTTTATAAGACTTCCTCATTGAATAGTTCACACAAGCAAATTAGTCCGAAAGCTAATTAGAATCCGACGGAGTTTGCTTCTCTTCTTCTCTTGATAAAGGCTTTTAGGGTAGGGATTACCCTGCCAAAATACATCTCGGTCCAAATAACCACAACGATCACTTTCTCATATGAAGAATGGATAAAAGGATATGGCACTCAAGTCGGTCCAAGCAGATCCCAAAAGAATACAGTATTACTTCAATCATCAAACCAATGTAACTAAATATGAATACTAAATCAAAGTACCTAAATCCTAAATACCTTGCCTCTCCTCCAGCCAGCCCAGACGCAGGCACCACAGAGTACACTCAGGAGAGGCACCAATAATGCAGAGGATCCAAGTTAAGTATGCAGCTGCTGCTAAGGCACTTCAGTCGTGTCCGACTCCTTGTGATCCCGTGAACTGCAGCATGCCAGGCTTCCCTATCCTTCACCATCTCCCAGAGCTTACTCAAACTCATCTCCATTGAGTCAAAGAGGCCATCCAACCATCTCATCTTCTGTGGCCTCCTTCTCCACCTGCCTTCAATCTTTCCCAGCATCAGGGTCTTTTCCAATGACTCAGCTCTTCATATCAGGTGGCCAAAGTATTGCAGTTTCAGCTTCAGCATTTGTCCTTCCAATGAATATTCAGGGTTGATTTCCTTTAGGATTGACTGATTTGATGTCACCCCAGTCTAAGGGTCTCTCAAGAGTTTTCTCCAACACCACAGTTCAAAGGCCAATTCTTTAGGTCTCAGAGTTTTTTATGGTCCAACTTCACATCCATATATGACTACTGGAAAACCATAGCTTGGACTAGACGGACCTTTGTTGGCATAGTAATGTCTCTGCTTTTTGATATACTGTCTAGGTTGGCCATAGCTTTCCTTCCAAGGAGCAAGTGTCTTTTAGTTCCATGGCTGCAGTTACCATCTGCAGTGAGTTTGGAGCTCAAGAAAATAAAATCAGTCCTTGTTTCCATTGTTTCCCCATCTATTTGCCATGAAGTGACGGGACCAGATGCCATGATCTTTGCTTTTTTAATGTTGAATTTTAAGCCAGCTTTTTCACTCTCCTCTCGCACCTTCATCAAGAGGCTCTCTATTCTTCTACAATTTCTGCCATAAGGGTGGTGTTATCTGCATATCCAAGGTTATTGATACTGTACTATATCAGCAACTAAAGCTGTCATTTCTTTGCTCTTGTTATTTTAATGAGATAATTGTTTTAAAGGCGAAATAAACTTTTTGTTAGAGCTTACTAATAATTTCTATTTCTGCTTCATTGACTACACTAAAGGGAAAGGGAAGGAGTATGTTAATAGTCTTTCTTGATAATTGTGCTTTTTCTTTTTTATTATTACACCAAAACTTGATTAGTGTTAGTTTTTACAGGTTATATGCAATTTGAAATCTAAAAACCAATCTTGATTCCAGCTTGTGTTTCACCCAGTCCGGTGTTTCACATGATGTACTCTGTACATAAGTTAAATAAGCAGGGTGACACCATGCAGCCTTGACATTCTCCTTTCTGGATCTAAAACCAGTTCGTTGTTCCATGTCCAGTTCTAACTGCTGGATATTCCTGACCTGAAAACAGGTTTCACAGGAAAGTAAGGTGGCCTGATATTCTCATCTCTTTAAGAATTTCCCACAGGTTGCTGTGATTCACACAGTCAAAGGCTTTAGTGTAGTCAATGAAGCAGAAATAGGAATTATTAATAAGCTCTATTAAGGGGAAAAAGTTTATTTCCCCTTTAAAACAATTATCTCATTAAGATAACAAGAGCAAAGAAATGACAGCTTTAGTTGCTGATATGGTACAATTTGTGTTTCTAAACTTCATGACCATCACTGAGCGCAGGCGGCTGTGAGCCGCCAGCTCACTAAGCGCGGCCCAGACGAGCCACCCCACGTCTAAGAGACAGCAGCCGAGAGTCCCAGGCAGTGATGGCGCAGGAACAGCTGGGAGGAGCCACCCCACTTCCCACTCAGCGCAGCCCAGAGGAGCTACCCCACGTCGGAGGACAGAGATAGCGGCTGAGAGCCCCGGGCTGTGGCGGCGCAGAAACAGCTGAGAGGAACCACCCCACTTCCGAGGTCAGGGGCAGCGGCAGAGAGTGCCAGGCTGGGACGGCGCGGGAACAGCTGAGAGGAGCCACACCATGTCCGAGGTCAGGGTCGGGGGCTGGGAAGANAGAAAAGAAAAAAGAAAAAAAATTAAAAAAAAAAATTATAAACTTCATGACCTCAGAATTTTTTACACTTAAAAGTTAGTGAGGAATTTTAAGAGCTTTTGCTTAAATGGAGTATATCTAAGTACATTTATCACATCAGAAAATAAAACTGAGAAAATTTTGAATATCTACTATTTTAAGATAATAAACTAATTATATGCAAACAGTCAAACATTCCAGCTTTAAAAACAGCCATCTAAGTTTTCTTGGAGAAGAGTGGCAGCGCCTCACGCTTTTGGAATCACTTTTGTGTCGAATTTAGCAGAGGGCCAGCTAATATCTCAACATGTGATTCTGGAGCAATCTGTTGCAACATGTTATTTTGAAGTCTGTGAGGAAAAGATGGTTTCAGACACAGCAGATGTGTGGTGGGAAAGGGAAGGAGTATGTTCATAGTCTTTCTAGATAATTGTGCTTTTTCTTTTTTATTATTACACCAAAACTTGATTAGTGGTAGTTTTTACCAGTTACATGCAATTTGAAATCTAAAAACCATACTAATTAACTTTTCATACACAAATGCAGTAAATTTAATTCAGATTACTTTTCAAGATTTTTAAAAATATTTATTTATTTGGTGGGCTTAGTTGCCCCCCAGCATTATGAGATCCTAGTCCCCCACCAGAAGCCGAATCTGCATGCCCTGCACTGCACGGCAGATTTGTAACCACTGAACCAGCAGGGGAGTCCCCCTTGCTTTTTAAGCGGATCTTCACCTATCAGGCGTTTGTAACATCATGCATTGATCATCTGGAAATACTGGCATGTTAAGTTGTGCAGATTTTCCAGATACTGACACATTTCGTTGTACAACATTAACAGTCCAATCTGTTCAAAAAATAAATAAAAATCAAATCTGTTAATATTATCATTGATCTCATCAGAAAAGTCTATTAAACACTGGGAAGCTGTCAAAACTCATGGTGACAGATATAAGTCCAATATTTTTTCACCAAAAACCTCTAATTTTATCACTGGTAACAGTTTTCCTCAAAGAGGAAGGCACAATGGTTTATTTTTGAAACTACATCTCCTAAATATGCAAATCTGAATAACCAGAGTTTATCATTCTTTCAAGTAGAAATGGTTACAAGGAAAAAAGTGGTTAGCTTTGCCTGCAACTCACTCACTCAAGTGGTTTTCATTAGAACCATTACTGAACAATTATGCAACAAAAACTACCAGACAATTGCGCTCATTTCACAGGCTAGCAAAGTAATGCTCAAAACTCTCCAAGCTAGGCTTCAACAGTACATGAACCAAGAACTTTCAGATGTTCAAGCTGGGATTTAGAAAAGGCAGAGGAACCAGAGATCAAATTGCCAACATTTGTTGAATCGTAGAAAAAGTAAGGGAATTCCAGGAAAACTACTTCTGCTTCATTGACTACACTAAAGCCTTTGACTGTGGATAACAAGAAGACTGTGGAAAATTCTTAAAGAGATGGGAGTACCAGACCACCTGACCTGCCTCCTGCGAAACCTCTATGTAGGTCAAGAAGCAACAGTTAGAACCAAACATGGAACAATGGACTGGTTCCAAATTGGGAAAGGAGAACGTCAAGGCTGTGTATTGTCACTCTGCTTATTTAATTTATATGTAGAGTACATCATGCAAAATGCTGGGCTTAGATGAAGCACAAGCTGGAATCAAGAGAAATATCAATAACCTTAGATACACAGATGGTAACAAGAGCCTCCTGCTGAAAGTGAAAGAGGAGAGTGNACGTCAAGGCTGTGTATTGTCACTCTGCTTATTTAATTTATATGTAGAGTACATCATGCAAAATGCTGGGCTTAGATGAAGCACAAGCTGGAATCAAGAGAAATATCAATAACCTTAGATACACAGATGGTAACAAGAGCCTCCTGCTGAAAGTGAAAGAGGAGAGTGAAAAAGCTGACTTAAAACTCAACATTCAAAAACCGAAGATCATGGCATCTGGTCCCATCACTTCATGGCAAACAGATGGGGAAACGATGGAAACAATGACAGACTTTATCTTTTGGGCCTCCTAAATCAGTGCAGATGGTGACTGCAGCCATGAAATTAAAGACACTTGGCTCCTTGAAAGGAAAGCTATGACAAACCTAGACAGAATATTAGAAAGCAGAGACATTATTTTGATATTAGAAAGCAGAGACATTATTTTGCCCGCAAAGGTCCATCTAGTCAAAGCTATATTTTTTCCAGTCGTCATGTATGGATATGAGAGCTGAACCATAAAGAAGTCTGAGTACCAAAGAATTCATGCTTTTGAACTGTGGTGTTGGAGAAGACTCTTGAGAGTCTCTTGGACTGCAAGGAGATCCAACCAGGCATTCCTAAAGGAACTCAATCCTGAATATTCATTGGAAAGACTGATGCTGAAGCTTCGATACCTTGGCCACCTGATGCAAAGAGCCGACTCACTGGTAAAGACCCTGATGCTGGGAAAGATTGAAGGCAGAAGGAGAAGGGGACGACAGAGGACAAGATGGTTGGATGGCATCACCGACTCAACGGACATGAGTTTGAGCAAGCTCCGGGAGATGGTGAAGGACAGGGAAGCCTGGTGTGCAACAGTCCATGGGTTTGCAAAGAGTCAGACGTGGCTGAGCTAGTGAACAACAAATAAAACAGAAGTATTCTACACATACCTGCATTCTATTGCACAGAGTATTTAAAAATGTACACGAGGATAAAGATCTAATAAATCCTTTAAAAAATTTTTTTACTGTTTCATCAAAGATATTAAACGAAAATCAAAGTTTTGTTTTTGTTTTCTGAGAATCTGTGTTGGTAGAAGAAAAACAATCCTTACTAATTTGGTACTATCGTGCTGAATCACGCTAAGGCACGAGCAGTTTGACAGACACCACTGATTTGGCACCATCAGTGAACATGTCAATAAAACGAAAAAGTCAAAAGATACCTTAGAACAATTATTAAAACAGGTCTGCCTTCTGCCTCTAAATAGTACTGCCTCTAAATCATACTCTCTCTCACAGTGCCTGCTGAAGGCAAGAGCAGAATTTCAACATTGCTGACATCCAGAATATTTCCTAGAGCAGAGTAAATCTAGGTAAGCAAGCCAGAAGCACAGAGATCCAAGTACATAAGGACACCCAACATATGTAGTTATGCTAAATTAATGCAAAAATGGCCATCAAATGATGTCATGAAAAAACTCCAAAGGGCTTTTCACTCACAAGGACAGAGAACTCACTGACATTCTTTTGGGAAAAGAACAAACTGATATGTATGCTGGAGTATATATCCTGTTAGCCCACATTTAGCAAAATCCTAAAGTAAATGTAGCAGTGGCAGCTTTGTCTACCACGTCCCCACTGCCTCAACCCACTGTCAAGTCGTTCTCCTTCTCAGCCTCTTCCTTACTACCTTACACTCTGCTGCTGCTGCTGAGTCGCTTCAGTCGTGTCCGACTCTGTATGGCCCCATAGACAGCCTCCTACCCGGCTCCTCTGTCCCTGGGATTCTCCAGGCAAGAACACTGGAGTGGGTTGCCATTTTCTTCTCCAATACACGAAAGTGAAAAGTGAAAGTGAAGTTGCTCAGTCATGTCCGACTCTTAGCGACCCCATGGACTGCAGCCCACCAGGCTCCTCCGTCCATGGGATTTTCCAGGCAAGAGTACTGGAGCGCAGTGCCATTGCCTTCTCGATCTTATACTCTAGGCTCTTCCAAAACAACCTTCTCCCTTCAGTGTTGTTCAACCACTAGGAAAGCAAAGACTTCACGTTCCTCCTTTCTCCCAACCCTCTTTTCCTTTTCTCTAGTTTCAGGTTTAGGTAGAGAAGCATCCAGCTTATGAGATATCCATCTGAAATGGAGATGGCAACAAAGTCACTGGCAACAAGTCAGTCCAAGAGCTCTGGACTGAATCAAATGCATTGCACACAAGCCCTTTCATAGATAAACTAGAACCAGTAATTCCAGCCAATACCTAGGTTTTGAAGAACATGAACATACCTCGCCCCAAAGCTCAGAATTTTAACTGAAACAGACCAAACTCACTGTCAGAGAGGTTTAGTACACCACGCTAGAAACACTGATCTCAGGAGGCAGTTTATTCACATCAGTGATCTCAAATATAAATCTGATTTTAGCATTCCAGTTCTTCCACTTACTACCTGTATGATTTCTTAGAGGGTTACATTTAATATCTCTAAGCACAGGATTTCCATCTGGAAAATGAGGGCGATAATAGTACTTACTTCACAGAGCTGATACAGTTTGTTTAGGGTATTTAACCCAGTGGTTAATATACAGTAGGTACACAATAAATCACTGCTACCATTAAGACCTCTAAGAGCAATTATTCCTTCTAGTGTGAAGGTCAAAATAACATACCAATATAGCAGCTGAACCAATGACAAACTAGTAGAAATTTTCCTAAGGTTTCAAGCACATATTTATATACCAAATTATATATCATAATTATGACTATATTTTCACCATGTTTAATACCCCTTCTTAGAAGGTGACTATCTCTGGCATCTAAAAATTTAGTGTATCTACTTGTTTAATACTGAGCTTATTACACAGAATTTAAATTGGTCACAAATACTTTCCAGCAGTTACTGCGTTGTGTCAAGGGTAACACACTAACAAATAACCTGCCTAGGGGAGAAAGTTGTGACATAAGGAAATGAAAAATTATAAACTTTCATAAGGCACAGATTAAGAATTCTAGGGTTCAATAAAATCCTCTAAAATCTCTCAAGAATACAAATACAACAAAGCTGTTGTGTACTGTCTGTTATTCTCTATAATTTTCTATATGCATAAAATATTTCAGTGGAAGATTAATCACGTGTAGAAAGAGAACACTCTCTAGTAAATTAAAAATAAAACAGAATTAAAAATAAAACTGTAAAATACAGTCCAGGTCTATCTGACAAAGTTTACATACCCAAATGTGACATGTTTTAAAAAATAACTTTTGCTTTTCTTCTTGACAGTTTACTTGCATATAAGCAAAATGTAGGACAAAAGCAATACTATTAACTTTGCCTACTGACTGAGGCAAAAGGCATTCTTTAAATAACCCACATAACTGTCTAAATTCTCCACTTCGTATTCTCCATAAACCACAAAAACACTGAATAATTTAAAAACCACCTGACACAGGAGAAAAAGATTCTTATCTGTACTTCATGAATGAATATTAAGCACCAACAGCAAGTTAGATGGAATATAACCATACAAAAAGGAAATAAAGTTCATTTTTACTTCACATTTTAAATGACAGAATAATTTCAATGAGATCAAGTCTCACACTACAGCACTTAAGCTATTACAGGGCACTCTCTATCAAAGAACCACAAGCGGAAATTAAGCTCTGCTTTTCTTTGCATTTTTCATTAAAAGAAATTGGACTTTTCTCTTGCAACTATTTACTTGGAAGTAAGGAGGTAAAATTCTAAAAATGATACAGTTGCTGTTGCAAAGTATGAACAATGAGACTGGGGGTGGTGACAGAGAAAGGGCTACTGCAAGTCCTAACAAAGGCCCAGCACACCGGCCATGGCTAAACCCAGAGTATGAAAGCACTCTTTGTCTTTCTGGTCAATGCAAGGCCATTGAATGGCCCAGTACACAGTAAAGGGGGGAAAAAAAGGCAGGAGAAGCGGGAGGGTGGGGAGTTCTGCCACTTCAGGGGATATCTCCTCAGCTGCCTGGCTGCAGGGAGGATCAATTGTGAAGGACACAGAGAAGCTTTCCAAGCATGCACCCAGCCTCTCCTCTGTTAACACAAGCCAGAGACGAAGACGTGCGTGCCCCGCCCCCATTACAAATCATCTCATCATCAAACAGAATTTCTAATGCACACTGTCCCTTTCAATTTAGTTCATTCAGAAAACTGTAGGGGAGATATGGGCTTCCCTGGTGGCTCAAAGGTTAAAGCGTCTGCCTGGAATGCAGGAGACCCAGGTTCGATCCCAGGGTCGGAAAGATTCCCTGGAGAAGAAGGAACTGGCAACCCACTCCAGTACTCTTGCCTGGAGAATCCCATGGAGGGAGGAGCCTGGTAGGCTACAGTCCATGGGGTCGCAGAGTCAGACACGGCTGAGCGACTTCACTTTCTTTCACTTTCAGGGGAGATAAAGTCATTTGGCTTCCAATTTAGATTCCAGCCATGATAACCATTGGAGAAGGCAATGGCACCCCACTCTTGCCTGGAAAATCCCATGGGCGGAGGAGCCTGGTAGGCTGCAGTCCCTGGGGTTGCTAAGAGTCGGACACCCCTGAGGGACTTCTCTTTCACTTTCACGCATTAGAGAAGGAAATGGCAACCCACTCCAGTGTTCTTGCCTGGAGAATCCCAGGGACGGGGAGCCTGGTGGGCTGCCGTCTATAGGGTCGCACAGAGTCAGACAGGACTGAAGTGACTTAGCAGTAGCAGTAGCAGCATGATAATCGTCTTGCTTCAAGAGACATCAGAAAAGTTTAAGAAAGACATTTCATTTTTTTGTTGTTCAGATGTTTTTCAAAGGCCAAGTAGCCAAAAGAGGTTCCTAATGAAGACAGCAGTTCGGAGTTTTAATACAAGTTCACAATAGAGATGTCACATTTCAGTACACTATACCTCCTTTGAAAACAGCAAGCTCTCCGGATGAGAATCAGAACTATTTTCCTCAGTGCCATAATTTAATCAATTGAAGGAAAGTTAGTGAAAGAAGCTGTCACAGCTTAATTAAATTTGATTGATAATCCATTGTATAACTATCCATGAACCTAAACTTGACATAAGACACCATTTCCTTTAAGTTTCTAAATAAAGAAAAGGCTCATTCTCTAGAATTAAGTATAATGATTAAAAACAAATGCTAATTTGCTTAAAAAAAAAAACACACATACATAAGCCCCACATACACACACAAAAGGTTAATATGTCTTCATTACTGGAAATTTTCATTCAAAACCCCAGTCTATGACTAAGATTTTATATATGCATATGGCTGACTTTATGCAATATTACATTAGAATTCATTCATGAGACAAATCAGACTATAAATGCACTTAAACAATTAAAGCTTATTCTGAGGTTATGCAGATTTTGCCTAACTAGAAATTTTGATTGTAATATACTTTAAGAATTACTGAATTCTATCTTTTGAGTTGAAAAAGATATGAAACTATAAAATCAAATCTCATCCAAACGAGTCCTGGGAGGTAATCTTATAAAAATGAATGTCTAACTGAACAAAGAGAAAAACACTCAAAAATTAAGCAATGTGCTAAAGGCTACACAACTAAATTTCCTTATAATGAAAGGAGAAAATAAAAAGCCAAATGTGTGAACAGCTTACAACTTTATTTTTACTGAGTTATGATCTGCAAATGAATCAATCTTCTACTGTCCCAAAGGACCTCTAAACAGTTTTCTGGAAATCACACTGACTTCTAAAATAAACAATACTGCAGTGAAAATAAAGGGACATTATAAAAACAGAACACACCAGATAAATTAATTTGACATGTAAAGGAAGAAATCTGTCAGAACATTTTACCATCTTAACTGTCTCCTGAGAAACCTGTATGCGGGTCAAGGAGCAACAGTTAGAACCGGACATGAAACAACTGACTGACTGAAAATTGGGAAAGCAGTACGACAAGACTGTATATTGTTACCCTGATTGTTTAATTAACACGCAGAGTGCACCACGCAAAATGCTAGGCTAGATAAATCACAAGATGGAATCAAGACTGCCAGGAGAAATATCAACAACCTCAGATACGCAAATGATGTCATTCTAATGGCAGAACGTGAGGAGGAACTAGAGAGCCTCTTGACGAAGGTCAAAGAGGAGAGTGAAAACGCTGGCTTAAAACTCAATATTCAAAAGACTAAGATCACGGATTCAGGTCCCATCATTTCACAGGAAAAAGTGGAAAAGGTGACAGATTTTCTTTTCTTGGGCTCTAAAATCACTGCAGATGGTTTACTGCAGCCATTAAATTAAATGATCCTTGCTCCTTGGAAGGAAAGCTATGACAAACCTAGACAACACATTAAAAAACAGAGACACCACTTTGCCAACAAAGGTCCAGACAGTCAAAAACCACTGGTTTTTCTAGTGGTCGTATATGGATGTGAGAGCTGGACCATAAAGTAGGCTGAGTGCCAAAGAATTGATGCTTTGGAACTGTGGTGCTGGAGAGCACTCTTGAGAGTCCCTTGGACTGCAAGATCAAATCAATCAATTCTAAAAGAAATCAACCCTGACTATTCACTAGAAGGGCTAATGCTGAAGCTCCAATACTTTGACCACCTGATGTGAAAAGCCAAGTCACTGGAAAAGACCTTGATGCTGGGAAAGATGGAAGGCAAATGGAGAAAGCGGCAACAAACGATGAATTGGTTAGAGAGCATCACAGACTCAATGGATATGAATTTGAACAAACTCCAGAAGACAGTGAAGGCCAGGGGAACCTGGCATGCTGCAGTCCATGCAGTCGCAAAGAGTCGAACACAACCTAGCAACTTAACAGCAACAACGAAGAAATAAATATCATGTACTTTTGAAAACAGGACAAAAAACTTTTAAAACGGTGATCACATGATCTTAAAAACAGTCATAGCTAATAGCACAGGGAGTTACATTCATATATGGATCTGTAGTTCCCTGTGCTACTGACTAGTTTTAAGACCATGTGATCTTTAGCTTTTAAAATGTCAAATGGTAAAAAGGACACAAAGCAGAGTGTACTAGCACAGAAGGATGTAAGGTGGGAAAGCACCTTCCATCATCCTATCTTTTTCTCCTAAAGGTAACCACTGTCAAGTTTCTCATGCATCTTTCCAGAAATTTTCTAAACAAATACACGATCCTTTTTAACTCCTAAAAATTGCTTCTAAAATTAATCACTGTGATTGTGCTAAAATTACCTAAAATGTCAGGGAATTCCCTGGCAGTCCAGTGGCTAGGACTCAATGCTTTCATTGGACCTGGGTTGGATCCTGATCAGGAAATCAAGATCCTGGAAGCCACAAGACCAGCCAAAGAAGTTTGTTTTTTTTTTTTTTTAACTTATCTGAAATGTCAGATTGCTACAGGCTTAAGAAAGAACAAAATTTCTAAATATTGGTCATT
Source organism: Neotragus moschatus (assembly GCA_006410615.1). Classification (NCBI taxonomy): domain Eukaryota; kingdom Metazoa; phylum Chordata; class Mammalia; order Artiodactyla; family Bovidae; genus Neotragus; species Neotragus moschatus. The sequence goes on from SJYA01000223.1 coordinate 589,512, forward strand.
TACATTATGAAAACGTAATGATGAAGATGGTCAGAGAAAGTTATAAAATAGACAAAACAAATGTCTGAAGTGTTAACAGAACGATTTGATCTAATATTCTGTTAAAGGCCATTTTTAACGTTTAATTTCACACAATGGAGCCAATGAAAGTATAAATGATCAAATACATGACCTGAATATCCAACTTTCCATCTGGCCTTATGAAACAACTTTTGCCTCAACCCAGTTTGGCGGGGAGCGTTGAGCCTCTCCTGCTGTGGCTCCAGCTGCAATGCGCACGCGCCCATTAGGCATTCGCTGCTCTCCAGCCTTTGCACTGCCACCAGGAGGCGCAGCCGTGAGAAACAAAGGTTTTGATGAAAACAACCTGGGAGCTACAGGTTCCTTTCCTCACTGCTCACACATCAAAATTATCTGAGACTGCAGTTACACGGACCATGCTTGAAGAAGCTGCCCTCTTTACAGTTTTGACTCCCAAGTATGTAACTTAAACCCACACTGTTCTAAGTGACAAAACGTCACACTGCCTGCGACTCATGTCCTCCTGAAAGGCCCCACACGCAAACAAGGCCACTTTCTATCACAACCCCACCATCTACCCGAAAGCGGTTCACTTTTGTTGCTCAGTGTCACAGCACGGACATCTGTCCAGAAGCCCCAGGAAGCGGCAGCAAGCAATTTTAACTTCTCCTCCCTCAGCCTACACATCATTTATGTCTCACAACCGGACAAGACATGAGAAAGGCCCTCTATACCTAAAATACGACATTTAACTACGACTCCTGGATTGCTGTCAATTTTGTCAACAAAACCACTACTTCAAAATACACTAAGAAAGATAAGTGGCCACTGATTCTTTTATGAATGTCATATTACAAATGTATTACTAAAACTTTGTAAGACGAAATCTTCACCCAGAATTCTATCTCCCCACGTCACTCCAACACTATTTTAATAGCTTCCAGACCTTTCTCCCACATACGCATTTTCTTAAAAAGCTAATACAGAGTACATACAATGACTACCTTTTACTCATTAAATCATGTATTTTACGAGTACAATCGTCCCTAAGTACCTATGATGAATTGGTTCCAGAACCCCCTACAGACACCAGAATCCATACATGCTAGTCTTTTATATAAAATGGTGTAATATCTGCATCCTCCAATATACTTTAAATCATCCACAGGCCATTTATAATACCTAATACAATGGGATTACTAGTAAAGAGCAGTAAATGCTATGTAAATAGCTGCCAGAGTGGGGCAAATTCAAGTATTGCTTTTGGAACTTCTTGGAAATTCTTTCCTGAATATTTTCCATCTGTGGTTGGTTCAATCAGTAGACATGGAAGCCACAGAATCAGAGGATCAGCTGTAGCCACCTCTACATTTCAAAAATAACTGCATTATAAAATACGTTTTGTTGATATTTTTTAAATATAGGACTATAAAATAGAAATTAAAAACCACTCAATCACAAGCCAATGAGAATCGCCATTAACAATTCAGTACACTTCCTTCCAGTTCTAAAAATTAACTGATTTCAATTCTGTATTGCTGATGAAACTGACAGAATATGGAATTTCCCTAGAAATGACCTGAACTAACTTTGGCCCTAGTCAGGTTATTAGTCCAAAATATCATGCTGATTTTGAAGTCTGTGGTCATTATTTGCACATCTTCAAGACTGCAATCCCTAGCGTGTAGCAGTCTAGGAATAACTTCCCAAAGGCAAAGAACACCACTTTTCAAGCCTATTGAACTGAAAGAAAATTAGTTTCTACCAAACCAGAAGAATAACTCTATTCATCCTTTTATACAAATGATATATAAGTCTTGGCAAAGACTGGAACTCCTTCTTTTAAAAAAAAGACACAAAAATCATACCAAGTTATTTTGTTTCTCAAGGGACTAAGTGTAGGTAGAAGACAAAATTGAAACTTGGAAAAACTGATGAGATTTTAAAACACAATTCTAAGACTAGGGTCAAAATATCAAGAGATATATTCCTCTTTATTATTGCTTCCTTCTTGTTGGTGTGTACTCTACTTGTGACTCTAATGTAAAATGAAAAACGTCACCCCTTTCACAGATCTTGACCTGATCATTTAAGTCTGCTATGGAGCCCAGAACTCCATAGCAGATTTAAACACTAAGGACTCTTAAAGAGTCCCTTGGACAACAAGGAAATGAAGCCAGTCAATCCTAAAGGAAATCAATCCTGAATATTCACTGGAAGGACTGCTGCTGAAGCGCCAATACTTTGGCTACCTGATATGAAGAGCTGACTCATAGGAAAAGACCCTGATGCTGGGAAAGACTGGAGGCAGGAGAAGGGGACGACAGAGGATGAGATCGTTGGATGGCATCACAGATTCAATGGACACGAGTTTGAGCAAGGAGATGGTGAAGGACAGGGAAGCCTGGTTTGCTGCAGTCCATGGGGTCACAAAGAGTCGGACACGACTGAGCAACTCAACAACAATGGAGCCCAAGAAAAAGTCTCCACGGGCTACCCACAACTCACCTCCAAAGTGCCTCCAGACCAGCTATGAGCCGCCCACTCCACCACATGTTCTTAACTTTCCTAGTTCTAGGACTAGGACACCACCTCCTCCCACCTCCATTTTGGCCCGACACCTTCGATCCTCTTCGCTACTCCCCTTTTACTGACAACAGGCTTTCTCGGTGGCTCAGATGGTAAAGAATCTGCCTGCAACAAGGGAGACCCAGGTTCAAACTCTGGGTCAGGAAGATACCCTGGAGAAGGGAATGGCTACCCACTCCTACAGGCCATGGGACCGCAAACAGTCAGACACAGTGGAGCGACCAACACTGACAACATCCTGCCTGAACTTCAGTTTCATCTGCCACACCATCAGAAAAGAACGCATCAGATGAGTCTGGAGCTCTGTGGGTCAAATCACTGCTCACCTGGTGTTCCCCAACCAAGGGACGAAAAGCAGGCATAGTAAGACACTCCTTAGTGTACAGAAGGCTCAAGTACAAAGCAGAGACACAGAGAGGGAGCAAATACTCCCAGTGCTGTTAAGACTTATCACTCATTCATCCAACAAATATTAAGAACCTACTTCTGTCTAGACATCAATTTTAGCAACAGGAGATCAAGTGATTACCAACACAAAGTTCCCACAGTCTTGGAGCTTATATATAACCAGTTAACAGGATGTCAACATCTCAGTAACTCAATCCGTGGCTTTAATTTTCATATATCCAAATACTAAGCAAAAGTCACAAAATAGTCTACTAGTAAAATATTCACAGTATTTAAATTCTGGAAGAAAAATAAATAGGTTTTTCCATTTAGAGGCTATCAAATCACCATCTCATGTTGAAACATGATACTCATCTATTCTGAGTTAACAAAGGAGATCACAAAGTAACCTTAACCACGAATGCCTATTCAAAAGGGCAGAAAGTAATTATTAAATGCTCACCTGTGCAAGGCATTATGCTACAGAACACAGATTTATCCTCAAAGAGCTTACAGTTTGGCTAAGTAATATATGTACGTAACAAATAACTACTCAAGAGATTTTTTTTGAGGAATGTCAATCAGTGATGTCATTGTAGAAATTCAGAAAACAAGCATTTGTGGACTGGAATGATCAGGAACCATTCTACAAGAAACAAAAGGACTGATATGGATTGTAGAGGAAGATTAAGACTGAGAAGCGAGAAACCAAGAGGCATTCTAATTAATGGAAACAGGAACATACCTGGAAGAGTCCATGCCTACACAGCGTGATCAGTATGAGTAGGGCAAGTACAGAGGAGATCCACACCAGATTAGAAAGTCATGTGATGTCAGAGCCAGAAAGGACTCCAATTCTGCCATGTCTTTCCACAGATGAGAAGAGTAGAACTCAGGAAAGACATCAAACAAGGTCGCAAAGGCGATGGCAAAGCCAAGACGATAACCCAAGTTCTGCTGATGCTTAGGACTAAAAGCTATCTCCTTACTGAGTCTGAGTCAACTGCAAAATGTTCCAAGAGAAATATGCAGCAGGCAACCAGGCAAAGGTCCAAGAGAAGAAATAGCATGGATCTGTCATCTAAGGGCAAGGTTTCAAGTTACAGAACCAGATACTATCCCAAAGAAATGTAGGGAAGATAATGGGACCCAAAGACCGAATCTGAGAAACCATATGGTGGTTGCAGCTCTATTCGCCCTGCCTTACTGCCTTAGCCTGTAGAATGGGACAGTGCTGCCGTTTTCACATTACCGGATCTAAAATTGTGTCTCTGTGCACAAGCAAGCTATAATGTTTCCTCTCCTCCAAGCAGAAAGTCTGTAAGACAAGCTCTGTCCTAGACAGAAAGTGTCCCAGGTTCTGCTGGTGACTTAATCTGTTCAACACAAAGAAAGTACCAAGGATGAAAAGCAGCATGTGTTGGAATGTGAGGAAATTCACATAATCATACTCACATCCCTTCAGAATTTTAAGCGAGAGAGAAAAAGAAGGAGATGACAGGGAAAAAAAACATATCAGCTTTACTACCGATAAAAGCTAGGCTAGAGAATTTAGCTTGTGCCCAAGAGAAAAATGGACTTTCTACTCCATCTGACAGAAGACCTTGGTCTGAGGACCCTTGGGTCAGGAGAACAGACATTTATCTAGTCAACTATCCAGTGGAATAAAGAGTATGCAAGAGAAGAAATACTGGGGTCAAGACCTTCAAATCATTAACCCTTTTCTCACCTGAGCCTGAAGAGAAGGCTTCTGAGCAAGAGAACCCAAAATACACTCCTTCAGGTTCTAAGAATTGACTTGATAAGGGAATCGATTTAATGGCTGCTGATTTCTATCAAGGTACTGGTTCTCAACCATAGGCACACAATAGAAACAGCTGTAGAGTTTTCAAAACCCCTCAATGCTCAGGTTCCACTCTAGAACTAAATCAGAATCAAATCTAAAAGTGATATTCAGAGTTTTAACTGTTTCAAAGTAATTTCAACACGCAGCCAAGGTTACGAACAACTACAGCAAAACAACAGCAGAAAGCCACATGGCTCAGAGTCAAGTGTCTGAATCGAAGATGGGGAACTTGAAAACATCAAGTAGAAACCAACCTTTCAGCATTTTGCAGTTAAAAAACCACAGCAAAACAAAAATGCTGAAATGCTCAAATATACTTGGCCAAAATGCCACGCAAGTAGCAGCAATCTGAGAAAGGCACTTCGCATGTAGAGAAGTTCTGAACAGGTGATGGGCACAAGAGAAGGATTCAGCAGCAGATTCAAGAACGCGCATGTGAAAGAGAGGAAAGCCGAGGTAAGCAATCAGTGGTAGAGAGCTCGGCAAAGCTCAGGCAGGAACCTTGACAGTGACAGGGAATGGCAACAGGGCCAAAAGATGATGATGGGGGAGCTCTGTAAAAGAAAGCATTACCACCAAAAGAATCTTAGCGTGATATAAAGAGGAGTATTTTCATGAAAAACTAGCAAGTAAAATGAGAACACATTTCCTTATCTGACATTCCCACTGCTTTACTCTTCTCAGCTAAGTCAAGGAAATTATCTGTATAAGCAAGAAATAGAGGAAGAACTATGGAGAAGAAGCGAAAAGCCATGACATGTAAAATGTCAATGCAGGAAACGAGAGGGGCAGAAGAGATGCTGCAAAGCTGCCTTCCTCTGCGGAGCTCTCTCCACCGACTGCCAGCCACACCTACCGTTTTTTTATAATAAGGTATGGGCACCCTTCCATCTATGCTTCTTCTCATTTCTCATTTTGTAGCAAAAATAATCAAAGATTTCAACTCCACTACTCTAAAGTTTGGCACCACCCACAAACATCTGTGGGAGAAATGAAAAAATAGGCTGTGGATTCTAGACCAAACTAGTTGAGCAGCATTCACTCACGCTGCTACTGCTGTTACAGTCGTGTCCAACTCTGTGTGACCCCACAGCATACAAAAAATGACCGATTTAGCAGTCACTGTCAGACTTAGGATGAAGTTAATTTAAATTTCACCCTGACATTTTCCACCTCAGATCAGCACTGATCCTAACTAACTGTCCCCCTGTACTACTTCAAAAAGCTCACCTTCTACCTTCATAAAATTATTTTATTTTTAATTGAGGTATAATCAACATACATCAACTTCACGATTTATTATGTACTGCAAAATGGTCACTACAATAAGTGTAGTTAACATCTGTCACCATATAGGGTTTTTTAATGATGAAAACTTTTAAGATTTACAACTTTCAAATACATAGTACAGGTATTATCAAGTACAGCCATCATGCCATATATTATACCACGATAACTTATTATTATTGGAGTTTGGTACCTTTTGACTCCCTTCGCTCATTTCACTCCACCCTCACTCCCCGCACCTCTGGCCACCACCAATCTAGTCTCTGCACCTATCAGCCTGGTTTTTTGGTTTTTGTTTTTTTAAGATTCCACATATAAGTGAGATCGTAGAGTATTTATCTTCATAAAATTCTTTATTTTTTTAAAGGGAAAAACAGGAAAGAACAGTTATTTTGAATAACTACTGACCAAAATTATATGACCGAAATGTCTTAAAGAAGCTTCAGACTATGTCAATAATAAGCTCAGAAAAATAACCTGCCCTTTAAAATAGCATATCCCTTAGCATCCATAAATTATTTTTAATAATTTTATTTTTAGTTATATAAAGCTTAGAACCTTACACACATTTTCAATGCCTCTTACACTAAAAAAAACTTTGACTTTTTTAAGACTTTAAATCCCTTTTTAAGAGATTACAGCAGTGGAAATGAAATGCAGCTATACACAGCTGCCGCGGACCTCACAGTGCTGAAGAGAAGGCGCCGGACACAGACATCATGCTTACTACACTCGTAAAAGCCTCAAAACCTGACGACAATATGCTGCTGGAAGAAGGCAAGCGGGAGCAGACTAGAAGGGAAGCTGGGGTGGAGGGCAGTCTGCATGACTCTTGTAATATTCTATTGCTGGACAGTCTATACTGGTGCTTGCGGTATGAGAAAATCTATTGTGATATTGACTTACAACTGGTTGGGGTGGTTTGTCACACAGCAACAGATAAACTTCACCTACGCACAAATACAATTCTGCCACTATAACAAAATTAAAAGTGAAAGTCACTCAGCTGGGTCTGACTCTGCGACTCCATGGACTGGGGGCAGCCTTATAGTCAAGTGTGGCCAAGTTTCTAAACCTCACGTGTAAAGCGGCGTTGCTGTGAAGAGTAAACATATTAAGCCCTTACACTACAGTGGCACAGAGTTGCAGGGCTCAATACATGCTACCTTCTGTGGAGGAAGTCCTTTAGTGCTTTCTAAATATACCACATGCATTTTCTCTTGTACACCTGAGTCTCAGCTTCATCATCTAGCTCCTCCATTCTCCCCTAAATTCTAACCATTCTCAGACCAAGTTTAAATCCTTCCTTTTAACCAACTATTTTATGACTACTCTCACCTTCAAGTTTCCCTTTCCTCAGATCAACGGTATTTATCGACTACATACACAAAAAACAGCAATGTATTTTACTGTCACAAATGCACGTGTTTTATTTATTCCTTAGAAGAATAGTATTTAATTTCCCCCATGTGTTCCACAGGGCCTGAGAGAGAAGACGAAATAATCTAACCACAATTTACAACTTTTCATCTGTCACACAGATGACTAACAACAGAAGTACTGTAGTCAGATACTCCTACAACCTTCTAAATACTTCCAAATACTTGAGTGATCCATCACTTCAAACTAATCCATCACTTCAAACACCTACTCCAATGCCCCACCTAAGAATTAGGTGAGAAACATGAAAAATGGAGGGAAAGCTGAAGCTCAATAATAACACGCGCCTATGCTGTAAAAACCCAAGGCTAGGACTTTTCTGACGGTTCAGTGATTAAGGCTGTGTAATTCCACGCCAGGGGGCTCAGGTTCAGTTCCCAGTCGGGGAACTAAGATCCCACATGCCACAGTGCAGCCAAAAAATGAAAAAATTTTAAAAACAAACCCACAAAAGCTAGTTGTTCCACCTTAGCCTGCTCCTGGGATGAAGAAGAATGCTGAAAGTTAAGACTGAGAGGTGGGGCTGGCGCTTTAGAAAAAAGAGCCCCTCGGCACTGGCAGGGTATTGGTGAAAGAATTACATAATCAAACACAGAAGAGTAACCACAGACATTATTGAGCACTTCCTGCAAGCTGGGCTCCATACTAAGCATGCAAATGTACTTGCCATTTAAGACTCAAAACAGTGAAGCAGGTGCTATTATTAAACCAATTTTACAGATTAGGAAGGTGGGGAACAGAGAAGTTAAGGGGCTTTCCCAAGATCACACAGCCACAGCAGAAGACTCCACCCAGGTCACCTGAGCTCCAGTCAAACCTAATGGTCACCATCCTCTATTTCCCCTCCAGCATGAACTCATGTATGTATAAACAATGAACTTTAACAAGTAGAACTTTAAAGCCATCTATATATGAATAAAGAAAATTAGGTTCCTTCAAAACATTATAGGAAAATTCCTTTACATCAAAGAAGAAATTGTAATTACTAATTAAAAACAAAATCATGTAAATATTTTAAGGGACCAAATAATTTCTATTTTCCCATACACTGGAAATCAAAAATCTAAATGACTAATTCAATCCATGTAACTTATTTTCCTGTTGATCTCTTTTCAGGTATGAACTACAAGGTAATAGAGGAGAATCACAATTTTTGGAATGTCATAAATTAATTTGAAAATTAGTTACAAGTTTAAATTTGCTGCTTTTTAAATAATCACTTAATTACTTAACAAGCTTTCACATACCTAATGTTTCCATTGTTTCTACAGTTAGCACACACAGATACAGAACAAATTCCTGCCAGGTCAAACAACAGACTTTTTTCAGTTTGGGCTAATTCAAGTTCAACTGTGATTCAATTAGTACGGTCCAGGCCAATAATACTGAGCATTTTCATGGAAGAAAATAACACAATTCAAATGTGCGAAAAACTTCTTTACACTGCATTTAACATATCAGCTGGGGGCTTAGTCTGCCAGCTTGCATTACCCATGTGAATACTGTGTAATTGCATTTACACTAGTAGCAATGCGAAATTTCAAGTAACTACAGATTCAGACTCAGGCAACACGTAAAACATGATGATTTGCGGGACTGGGTATTTTATTTACAAGCCAAGACCATGCATGTACGCAAAACTACAGCTGGAAATATGAATGTAAATAAAAGGGTAATGTAACCCAATCCCAATTAAAAATAAAATCCTCTAGAAACTACTGTTTTTAATGCCAGGCTGTTTCTCTTATAGCTTCATGATCCTTCTCATTCTCCCTTAATGGTTTATTATCAAAATATCTGAAGACTGGAAAACGTCTAACTCGTCTCAAAAGATCTGTACTTCTTTTTACCTGCCCTAGTTCACAATGAGGTATCAGTGAACTTGAATAATATGAAACACTTGAGGGGGATGGGGGGAAAGAGTCAATCAAAAAAGGAAATGATGCTTTCAGTACCTAAATTGAAGTGGTTTAGAGGATTTGGGTCAAAAAACTGGCTTTAAAATTTACTGGCTCTGTTCAATTGAAACTATCGCAACATCCATAATCGGCTATACCCCAATACAAAATTAAAAGTTTTTTTTAAAAATGACACTAAAGTTTACAAAAGGGAGCTGGAGACAAACTGCACTGGACAATGTTTTAAACAGCAGAAAACTGACTGCAAAAGCCAAGAAAGAAAACCCTCTTTCCTAGATTATAATCAAATAAAATGCTGCCACGAAGGTCCCATGAAAAACACAGAAAACACTATCTATGGTAAAATTCCTGTGATAAGAAAAAGCATGCATTAAACGACAATATAGTGAAGACATTTCTATGACACAGAAATGCTAAGGAATACATAGTAGCTTTTCAATAGTCAAGGGATCAACTAGGGGATTAAAAACACATATTCTCTTCCTTAAATATTTCATATATATCTCTTCCAAATATCCAAGGTGTATGACACAGCTTTAAACAACTGTACTTCATCTGGCAAACATTCAAACTGCCATCCAAGGACCTGTAGTAAGTAAAGATGTGCTTTTGCTTCTTACATGGGAAATATAGGCTTCGAACTCCAGCAAGTCAGCAAATCTGACGCACGCACACCTGGGAGACACTGTGGGTTTGGTTCCAGACCACCACAATAAAGTTAATATCACAAAGAAAGAGAGTCATACAAATGTTTTTAGTCTCCCAAGGCACACAGTCATTGTCACAATATATTGTGGTCTATTAAGTGTGTAATAGCATTGTCAAAAAAAAAAAAAAAAAAACTGTATATGCTTTAGTTGAAAAAGACTTTTTATTGTAAAAAAAAAAAAAAAAGCTAACCGTTATCTGACAAATCAGTCTGTGAAACACAGTACAGAAAAGGGCCAATAAAACAAGGTATGCCTGTACTGTACCACGGAAATTTAAAGGGTGGGTTTTACCTCGCTTCTTTAGAAGGCAGGTCCTGAGAGGAAGGCTTGACTGCCTACAATAGAAACAAATCCTTCAGAATTTTGACATCATCTCAAACTGTCATACCCCAAATTTGTTGAAATCTCAGTATGTTGGCATTCTTGTGTTTCTGTTAAGTCCTTTTTTTTTTGGACAGTATATTTCTATTGAGGTAGAGCTGATTATTCGAGAAGGAAATGGCAGCCCACTCCAGTGCTCTTGCCTGGAAAAGCCCAGGGACGGGGGAGCCTGGTGGGCTGCCGTCTATGGGGTCGCGCAGAGTCGGACAAGACTCAAGCGACTTAGCAGCAGCAGAGCTGACTATAATTATGTAATATTAAATAAACTTCAGTGATTAATAACTCCTAAATGTTATCTACTCCACGGTTACTGTAAAATGTTGGCTCTTCCCTGTGCTATACAGCATCTCCTTGGAGCTTATTTCATACATAGTAGTTTGTTGCTCTTAATCCCATGTCCCTATCTTGTCCCTCTCCTCCACTGATAACTGTCCTCGATATCTGAGTCTTTTTGTTATATTCGCTAGTTTGTTTCACGGTTTAGATTACACATGTAAGTGACATCACACAGTGTTTCTCTTTCTCTGTCTGATTCACCTCACTCAGCACAATGCCCCCAAGTCCTTCCGCGTAGCTGTGAATGGCAAAATCCCACTCCTCTACTGTCTGAGCAGCAGTCCACTGTGTGTGCACGTGCACACGCGCACCCCGGCTTCTTTATCCGTTCATCTATTTCCAAGTCTGGGCTACTGTGAGTGGTGCTGCTGTGAAGACTGGGATGCATGGACCTTTCTGAGTCAGTGTTTGTATTTTCTTCAAATATATAGTCAGGAGGGGGATTGCTAGGATCATATGGCAGATGAATGTTTAGTTTTTTGAGGAAACTCCATTCTGTATAGTCCTTTTTCAAGCAAGCATAAAATGGTACTCATTTTGGTCTGACAATAAGGCAAGTTATAAAAAGTTAAATAGTTTAACTCTTTGGATTAGGGTAATACTCATCTCACACGCTAGTAAAGTAATGCTCAAAATTCTCCAAGCCAGGCTTCAGCAATACGTGAACCGTGAACTTCCAGATGTTCAAGCTGGTTTTAGAAAAGGCACAGGAACCAGAGATCAAATTGCCAACATCCGCTGGATCATGGAAAAAGCAAGAGAGTTTCAGAAAAACATCTATTTCTGCTTTATTGACTATGCCAAAGCCTTTAACTGTGTGGATCACAATTAACTGTGAAAATTCTGAGAGAGATGGGAATACCAGACCACCTGATCTGCCTCTTGAGAAACCTGTATGCAGGTCAGAAAACAAGTTAGAACTGGACATGGAACAACAGATTGGTTCCAAATAGGAAAAGGAGTACATCGAGGCTGTATATTGTCACCCTGCTTATTGAACTTATATGCAGAGTACATCATGAGAAATGCTGGGCTGGAAGAAACACAAGCTGGAATCAAGATTGCCGGGAGAAATATCAATAACCTCAGATATGCAGATGACACCACCCTTATGGCAGAAAGTGAAGAGGAACTCAAAAGCCTCTTGATGAAAGTGAAAGAGGAGAGTGAAAAAGTTGGCTTAAAGCTCAACATTCAGAAAACGAAGATCATGGCATCTGGTCCCATCATTTCATGGCNAAGAAGCACAAGCTGGAATCAAGATTGCCGGGAGAAATATCAATAACCTCAGATATGCAGATGACACCACCCTTATGGGAGAAAGTGAAGAGGAACTCAAAAGCCTCTTGATGAGAGTGAAAGAGGAGAGTGAAAAAGTTGGCTTCAGGCTCAACATTCAGATAACTAAGAGGGCATCTGGTCCCATCACTTCATGGGAAATAGATGGGGAAACAGTGGAAACAGTGTCAGACTTTATTTTCTTGGGCTCCAAAATCACTGCATATGGTGATTGCAGCCATGAAATTAAAAGATGTTTACTCCTTGGAAGGGAAGTTATGACCAACCTAGATAGCATATTGAAAAGCAGAGACATTACTTTGCCAACCAAAGTCCGTCTAGTCAAGGCTATCATTTTTTCAGTGGTCATATATGCATGCGAGAGGTGGACTGTGAAGAAAGCTGAGGGCCAAAGAATTGATGCTTTTGAACTGTGGTGTTGGAGAAGACTCTTGAGAGTCCCTTGAACTGCTAGGAGATCCAACCAGTCCATTCTAGAGATCAGCCCTGGGTGTTCTCTGGAAGCAACGATGCTAAAGCTGAAACTCCAGTACTTTGGCCACCTCATGCAAAGAGTTGACTCATTGGAAAAGACTCTGATGCTGGGAGGGATTGGGGGCAGGAGGAGAAGGGGACGACCGAGGATGAGATGGCTGGATGGCATCACCAACTCGATGGACGTGAGTGTGAGTGAACTCCGGGAAATGGTGATGGACAGGGAGGCCTACCGTGCTGCGATTCATGGGGTCGCAAAGAGTTGGACACGACTGAGCGACTGAACTGAACTGAACTGAACCAATTTTAAATGGTCACACTAAAGACATTCATGAGAGCATATGCTGAGGCAGTACTTTCATCAACTCCTAACTGGAAAACCGGGGAGAGAAAAACACATCGGTTGTGAATCTGTTACTATGGTGTTTTCTGGTTCTGTCCTTCTTCAACACCAAGTAGATCTAAAATTACCTCCACATCAGCTAATTGTTTCTCTTTATTCAGGTTAAGAAACAAGTTCTTCATGACCACATTTAAAGCAACACACATTACCAAAAAATACAGCAAGGCAGTATCAACTACTACAGACACGAACAAGAGGCAAGAAATTTAATTCTTTATCCACGTAAAGCCACTATTTCTCAGTAACTGTGTACCCATTACAATGATATTATGTGAAAGCTCAAATCTGGCTTATGTATATGGAACTTATGAGCTGGGAAAAACAGCTTTCTAAAAGAGGAAACACAATTAGAGTATAATAATATGATCACTTCAGCATAAAACTAGAAAACACGAGACTTCCCCAGTGGTTCAGTGGTTAAGAGTCCACCTGATAATGCAGGAAACATAGGCTCAACCCCTCATCTGGGAAGATCCCACACGGTGCGAAGCAGCTAAGCCTGTGAGCCACAATTACCACAGCCCATGCACTCTAGCCCGAGCTCCACAAGAGAACCCACCGCAATTCGGAGCCCAGGCACCGCAATTAAGAGAGTTGCCCCCACTCACCACAAGCAGAGAAAACTTGTGCAAAGCAACCAAGGCCCAGCGCAGCCATAAATGATTTAATACATCATTTTTAACATTAAAAACAAATAAGAAAACATGACAGTTCTTCATGCCTAGAGAACTGAGCTGGGGAAGCAAGATACTTTTGATAATTACAGAAATAAGGTTTTTTTTAAAAACTGGTATTAAAGCTCTAATATTAATATATAATAGTATATCACATGTTAACATACATGAGCAATTCTCAAAAGTCAGATTAAGATGATACAACAAGAGCAAGAATTGTAATTAAGATGTCTGTTAGCCTACAAGTACAACTGAATCAGTTACTCAAGCATGAATTACCTCTATATACCCAATGTCAGATCAATCTCAGGGAGACAATAACACTTAAGATTTTAATAGTCACCAGTTTATTTCAGGATAGAAAAGCCTGGATGATGACCTTCTCGGAGTCAGCACATCCCATAACGATCATCCAATTGTTGACCAAGGTGTGTGTGTTGTGCTGAGTGGCTCAGTTGTGTCCAACTCTGTGACCCCATGGACTGCAGCCCACGAGGCTCCTCTGTCCATGGGGATTCTAGAGGTGAGAATACTGGAGTGGGTTGCCATGCCCTCCCCCAGGGGATCTTCCCGACCCAGGGACTGAACCCAGCTCACTTGCACTGCAGGCTTTCTCTACCATCTGAGCCACCAGACAAAGTTACTGCGAAACCAAACTAAATAGAGAAGGTTCTAAAAAGAGTGTTAAATACTGTTGAAATAGTGACCTCACTTTGTCAACGACAAATGGCCCTTATAAAGAAAGTCTTATGGTTACATATTCCATAATAAGAATAGCTAACTTTATGAGGCATGTACTAAGCCTGGCCCTGCTGTATGCACATTAATTCATTCACAACAAATCTAAGAGAAAAGTTCTATTATTTTGCTCTATTCAGGATGAGACAACTGAAGAATAGAAAAGAAAAACAAAACTTTTTCAAGCTTGATAAGAAAAGAAAAACAAAACTTTTTCAAGCTTGATAAGTATTCTGACTTCAGAGTTCATACTCTTAACCATAATACTACACTGTATTTATGTAAAGTATTAAGTCTTAAGCTGAAGAGATTTAAACAAATACTTGTCAAGATAAAGGAAACAAAAGCATCAGATACCAGTAAGAGCTGGCTCTACCCCAACTGATGAAGCAGTAGTTAAGTTTGCCCTTGGAACTCTCGTCTCTGTATTCTAATCTACTTTGTCCCGCTTAGTGGCACTCCCCATCCTTCACAGGCACCAAGCATCTTCAGCATCACTTAAAATAGCGAGACTGAATCTCACTCACAAATAAGGTACCTTAACAGACAAATGACCAAATACAGTTTAGAGACTTCTGGAAGGATGCTTATTTCATCACAAGAATAGGTTCCTTACGCTCGAAGAAAAATGTTCCAGGAAAGAGAACAAATGTTATGGAAGAAAACAAGAGTCTTCCTGATCTGTATAGACTGATGGGATATGGCAATGCACCACAGTAAAACATCACAGATTTTAGGTGGTAGGTATATCTAAAACCAGATAGAATTACAAAAGTCATACAAATACCAGGTCTCAGCTCTAAACCCTCCAAAGACTTTCCATATCAAAACAAAATTCTTACCATTTCCTACAAGGATATACACAAATTTCCCCCTGACTTCATCTCCAAATACACTGGCCTCCTTTACCTACTTCAAATATGTTCATGGACAAGCTCAGGGATCCTGCACTTACTGTTTCCTCTGCAAAACATTCTATCGGAAAATAGGCAGATATTCCCACAACCGAAAGCTCAACTTCTTTTTGTCTCTCTGTTCAAATTTCCCCTTAAAAAAGATTTTCTCAGCCAACCCGATGTAAAGTAACAACTCTCTCCAACTGCATATTTTTCACATAGCACTTACTACCATATGACTTCACTTATTTCATACTGTCCTCCTATTCCTACTACAATATAGGTTTTATGAGAAAGGGGCTTGTTTTTACTGTTCTTAAAATAGTGTTCCTTGGTTCTTAAAACAATGTATGCTATGCCATAAATGTTTGTTCACTAAACGAATGAATTAATTCCTTAACTCTATCTATGCATAAGGACACCTGGGATTCCTAGGAACAATATGTTAATAGCACCTTCTGGGGACTCAGATTCAAACAGTAACTACCTCATAAACCATTTGCCATAGGCTAAGCAGCTTACACTCAACTATCAAGAAATAATATTCATAAAATTACCCAACTTTTTCAGGAGAGAGTGTGAGAAAAGTACAAACAACAAACTAAAGAAAGAGTACAGGTTAAATGAGAAATCAAGTGTCTGTGTTAAAAATACAATACCTTTAATCAAAAAAAGAGGCAGAAGATCTAAACAAACATTTCTCCAAAGAAGGCACACAGACGGCCAACAGGCACAAGATGCTCAGTATCACTAATTATCAGGGAAATGCAAAGCAAAATTACAATGAGGTATCACCTCACACCAGTGAGAATGGAGATCACCAAAGAGTCGGCAAATCATCAATGCTGGAGAGGGTGCTGGTGGGAATGTAAACTGGCGCAGTCACTACAGAGAACAGTATGAAGGTTGCATAAAGATTAAAAACGGAGTTACCATATGACCTGGTAACCACACTCCTGGGCACACAGCCAAAGGAAACTATAGTATGAAAAGATAACATGCACCCGGATGCTTCCTGCAGCATTATTTACAAAAGCCAGGATGCAGAAGCAACCTAGACGTCCAGTGACAGACGAGTGGACAAATAAGATATGATATGCATAAACACACAAACACACAGTGGAATATTATTTAGAATCAAAAAAGAATGAAATAATGCCATCTGTAGCAACATGGATGGGCCAAGAGATTATTATCATACTAACTGAAGTAAGTCAGAGAGAGAGAAATATCTCATGATACCCCCCTAAATGTGGAATCTCAAAAAAAGATACAAATGAAATTATTTGTAAAACAGAAGAGAGACTCACAGATATAGAAAACAAACTTACAGCTACCAATGGGGAAAGGGAGGGGAATAAACCAGGAGATTGGGATTAACAGATACATGAAAGTGTTACTAGCTCCATGGAGTTAGACTTTTTGCGATCCCATGGACCTACATCTGCCAAGCTGCTCTGTCCATGGAATTCTCCAGACAAGAACACTAGACTGGGGAGCCATTTCCCACTCCAGGGGAAGCCTTTGACTGAATGGATCAAAACAAACTGTGGAAAATTCTTAAAGAGATGGAAATACCAGATCACCTTACCTTCCTCCTGAGAAATCTGTATGCAGGTCAAGAAACAACAGTTAGAACCAGATATGGAACAATGGACTGGTTCAAAATTGGGAAAGGAGTATGTCAAGGCTGCATGTTACCACCCTGATTATTTAACTTATATGCAAAGTACATCATGCGAAATTCCCAGCTGGATGAAGCTCAGCTGGAATCAAGATTACCAGGAGAAATATCAATAACCTCAGATATGCAGATGACACCACTCTTATGGCAGAAAGCGGAGAGGAACTAAAGAGCCTCTTGATAAAGGTGAAAAAGGAGAGTGAAAAGGCTGGCTTAAAACTCAACATTCAAAAAACAAATGGCATCTAGTCCCACCACTTCATGGCAAATAGATGGGGAAACAATGGAAACAGTGAAAGACTTCATTTTCTTGGGCTCCAAACTCACTGCAGATGGTGACTGCAGCCATGAAATTAAAAGATGCTTCCTCCTTGGAAGAAAAGCTATGACCAACCTAGACAGTATATTAAAAAGCAGACATTACTTTGCCAACAAAGGTCCATCTCGTCAAGGCTTTGGTTTTTCCAGTAGTCATGTATGGATATGAGAGTTGGACCATAAAGAAGGCTGAGTGCCAAAGAAGTGATGCTCCTGAACTGTGTGGTGTTAGAGAAGACTCTTGAGAGTCCCTTGGACTGCAAGCAGATCAAACAAGTCAATCCTAAAGAAAATCAACCCTGAATATTCATCGCAGGGACTTATGCTGAAGGTGAAGCTCCAATACTGTGGCCATCTGATGCAAAGAGCCAATGCACTGGAAAAGACCCTGATGCTGGGAAAGAATGAAGGCAGGAGGAGAAGGGGATGAAAGAGGACAAGATGGCCGGATGTCATCACCGACTCAACAGACATGTGTTTGAGCAAGCTCCAGGAGATGATGAAGGACAGGGAAGCCTAGTGTGCTGCAATCCATGGGGTTGCAAAGAGTCAGACATGACTGAGAAACTGAACAACAACTCCAAGGGATCTTCCCGATCCAGGGATTGAACCCAGGTCTCCTCCATTGCAATCAGTTTCTTCACCATCTGAGCCACCAGGAAGCCCTAGAATAGTTCCTTGTTCTATGCAGTGTACACACACAGTACTATATATATATATCTATCTAATAGAGAGCCAGAGAGGACCCACTATAGAGCACAATTATGATGTTTTGTAATGACCTACACGGAAAAGAATCTGAAACATATACACATATATACACAGATAAAACTGTGCTGAAACTAACACATACATAAACTAACATACCTGAAACTAACAGGGAATTGTAAACGAAACTATACTCAATAAATATATATAATGTTTACACATTATTCACTTCACCAGCTCTGCCAGTAAAAGAAAAAAAAAAATTCTTCCCGTATTTAAAAGGCATCAATGAAAAGAATTTAAATTTGAACACTGTCAATCATGTAACTTAGCTTTGCTCACGATGAAGCGCAGACTCACATCTGTAAGTCACAGCCAACGACGACGGGATCCATTTGTACACAAAGCCCATGCTCCACCTCTCTGTCTGTTGGCACTTTTCTAACCCGTTTCCGTGTTTCCCCCGTTTTGATTTCTTTACCTGGTTTTATTCTTTTAGTGGAGTAACACTGATTTATAACATTACATACGTTTCATTTGTGCCACATTACATTTGTTCTTCTGTATACTCCACAGCAGGCTCACCACCAAGCATAATTTCCACCTGTCACCACACGGCTGACCCCTTACCCATTTTGCCCTCACCCTCTGGTAACCACTACTGTGCTCTCTGTACCTGTATCTGCTTTTGTTTGGTTGTGCTTCTTTAATTCACTTTTATATTCCACTTATGAATGAAATCACACAGCATTCATCTTTTCTGACTTACTTCACATAGCGTAATACCCTCAAGGGTCATCAAAGTTGTCACAAATGTCAAGATCTCATCTTTTGTGGCTGAGTGGTATTTCATGCTGTGTGTGTGTGTGTGTGTGTGTGTGTGTGCGTGTGCACGCGCGCATGTGTGGATAAGTNGGTTTTTCCAGTAGTCATGTATGGATATGAGAGTTGGACCATAAAGAAGGCTGAGTGCCAAAGAAGTGATGCTCCTGAACTGTGTGGTGTTAGAGAAGACTCTTGAGAGTCCCTTGGACTGCAAGCAGATCAAACAAGTCAATCCTAAAGAAAATCAACCCTGAATATTCATCGCAGGGACTTATGCTGAAGGTGAAGCTCCAATACTGTGGCCATCTGATGCAAAGAGCCAATGCACTGGAAAAGACCCTGATGCTGGGAAAGAATGAAGGCAGGAGGAGAAGGGGATGAAAGAGGACAAGATGGCCGGATGTCATCACCGACTCAACAGACATGTGTTTGAGCAAGCTCCAGGAGATGATGAAGGACAGGGAAGCCTAGTGTGCTGCAATCCATGGGGTTGCAAAGAGTCAGACATGACTGAGAAACTGAACAACAACTCCAAGGGATCTTCCCGATCCAGGGATTGAACCCAGGTCTCCTCCATTGCAATCAGTTTCTTCACCATCTGAGCCACCAGGAAGCCCTAGAATAGTTCCTTGTTCTATGCAGTGTACACACACAGTACTATATATATATATCTATCTAATAGAGAGCCAGAGAGGACCCACTATAGAGCACAATTATGATGTTTTGTAATGACCTACACGGAAAAGAATCTGAAACATATACACATATATACACAGATAAAACTGTGCTGAAACTAACACATACATAAACTAACATACCTGAAACTAACAGGGAATTGTAAACGAAACTATACTCAATAAATATATATAATGTTTACACATTATTCACTTCACCAGCTCTGCCAGTAAAAGAAAAAAAAAAATTCTTCCCGTATTTAAAAGGCATCAATGAAAAGAATTTAAATTTGAACACTGTCAATCATGTAACTTAGCTTTGCTCACGATGAAGCGCAGACTCACATCTGTAAGTCACAGCCAACGACGACGGGATCCATTTGTACACAAAGCCCATGCTCCACCTCTCTGTCTGTTGGCACTTTTCTAACCCGTTTCCGTGTTTCCCCCGTTTTGATTTCTTTACCTGGTTTTATTCTTTTAGTGGAGTAACACTGATTTATAACATTACATACGTTTCATTTGTGCCACATTACATTTGTTCTTCTGTATACTCCACAGCAGGCTCACCACCAAGCATAATTTCCACCTGTCACCACACGGCTGACCCCTTACCCATTTTGCCCTCACCCTCTGGTAACCACTACTGTGCTCTCTGTACCTGTATCTGCTTTTGTTTGGTTGTGCTTCTTTAATTCACTTTTATATTCCACTTATGAATGAAATCACACAGCATTCATCTTTTCTGACTTACTTCACATAGCGTAATACCCTCAAGGGTCATCAAAGTTGTCACAAATGTCAAGATCTCATCTTTTGTGGCTGAGTGGTATTTCATGCTGTGTGTGTGTGTGTGTGTGTGTGTGTGTGCGTGTGCACGCGCGCATGTGTGGATAAGTCTATGTGCCACATCCTCCGTCTGTTCACCCATCCATTGGTGGCACTCAGGTTGTCTCCGTATTTCCGCTATTGTAAACAGTGTTGCAGTGAACACGAGGGTGCATGTTATCTCTTCAAACGGTTTTTGAATTCTTTGGATAAATACCCAGAAGTGGAACAGCTAGATCACATGGTATATCTATGCTTAACTTTTTTGAGGAATCTCCATGCTCCCTTCCATAGCGGCTGCACAGTTCACATTCCCACCAACAGTACATGAGAGTTTCCTTTTCTCTACATCCTCACCAGAACCTGTCATTGCTTGTTTTTGTTTTGGTTACCATTCTGGCAGCGGTGGCTCTGACCTGCAGTTCCCTAATAATTAGCAATGTTGCACATCTTTTCCTGTGCCTATTGGCCACTTGTATGTCTTCTTTGTAAAAATATCTATTCAGCTCCTCCATTCATTTTTTAACTGTGTTTTGTTGTTATTGAGTTGGATGAGTTCTTCACATACTTTAGATATTAACCTCTTATCAGATATATCATTTGCAAATAACTTCTTCCATTTGGTAGGCTGTCTTTTCATTTTACTGATAACTTCCTTTGCTGTGCAGAATTTTAGTCTGATGTAATGCCATGTGTTCATTTTTGCTTGTTTCCCTTGCTTGAGGAGATATATCTAAAAAGCTATTGCTTAGAGGCCATCCTTACCTAATTTTATCATCTATTATTATTTCAAGTATTTTTGTCAACCACTTTGAATCCTTTGAATGAAGTTTAGTACAGATTAACTCTAAAGATTACTTTTAAATTTCTTTTTCAGCTTCAGATACAGAAAACTTAAAAAAAAAAAAAATGGCACTCACTCTAAAGGAGGAAAAGGCCAGATAACCTGAAACACCCCAGGTTTCTTGAGCCCATCAGAGGCTGTGAAAGTTGCAAGGCAATCAAACAAGAAACTTTAGTAAAGAACATACATGGCTGATGAGGAGAGAAAAGGGTAACCACAACACAATGAATAAAGAGAAAAGATGCTAAATGTATAAGGAATTCCCGAAAGGTACAGGCTAGCATACCAGCTTCCCAGCTGGGGCCCTATCCATAGTGGGGACCTGCGCTCACTTGCCAGCTGTTCTCTGGCCTCCACAGGGTGCTCATGAGAAGGAGCAGTTTCGAGGCAAAACACCAGAGAGTCCCACTCAGTGGCACAGGAATTTAGAAGGTGAGACCAGTCACTGCCGGGAACAGACACAAAGTCACACCTGATTTTCCCAGTACCCTTTCCTCCTGTGAAGCACAGGTGTCAGGCCACTGGAGTAGGGCAACAAGCCCTCTCTGTCATAGGACAAGGCAAACACCTGTTGCTGCTGAGATTAAATAACGGGTAAGTGCCCATCTTGTGTCTAGGATTCCACATTAATACACCACACAGGAATCGGTTAATGCTGGGTGAGGGGCAGGAAACCCCACTCAAGAATAGTACAAATACAAGGCAAACGATGGCTGCCACAAGGAGGAGAGGGAACAATGACAAGAATCTGCCTTCCGGTGCGGGAGACACAGTTTCAATCCCTGGTCAAGGACTAAGATTCCACATGCCATGAATCAACTAAGCCAAAAAACAAAGCAAAATAAATTTTTTAAAAAACCCTCAACTCATGGCTAGTTGAGTTACCCCCACACACTGACAGGCCAACAGAGGTGGGGTGTGCTCACTTCCAAGCATATGTACTATTTACCTGAGTGTCTACTGTTGTTCTACATACACCATGCCCAACACCTAGACAAAACTTATGAGACACACAAAAAAAGAAAACAGCCTGTGGTCAGGAGAAAAAGCAACTGATACAAGTAGACTCAAGGATAATTCAGATGTTATAACTACCAGAGAGGGAATTTTGTTGTTGTTATGAATAACATGTTCAAGGGCTCAGTGAAAAAAGTGGACAACATACATAAACAGATAATTTCAGCAGATACCCTACAACAGACCTACCTTTCAGAGTAATAAAAATCAAAAAGGAACAACTTAAAGGTTACAGAGTCCACTCATCACCACCTTCTCCAACAATCAAAAAAGAGCCTAATAAGACTAGACTTCCAAGCAGCTGTGTAAACCCACGGGCTACAAATACTAGGGTCTGAAAAATATCTGATACACTGACAACAGAGCCCCCAGGACGGTTTAAGGCACTTTATATACTCTAGTCCTCCCTGTTAACCAAAAAAGTTTAAGTACGGCTTGCTACTGCCAACTGTAATTATGGACAAGGAAGTACAGACACCAGAATTTAGATCTGTAAAGATCACTGTCATTACACGCATTATCTCTAGTCCTTACACTGTAGCCCTAGATTTCCACTGTGTATTTTAATGTCACTTGCTTCTTCGATGTCTATGGCCTATTAACAATGAATAGACCATATTTAATAAAAACCCAATAGCTCAGTTGGTAAAGAATCCACCTGCAATGCAAGAGACCCCAGTTCGATTCCTGGGTCAGGAAGATCCCCTGAAGAAGAGAAAGGCTGCCCACTCCAGTATTCTGGCCTGGAGAATTCCATGGACTGTACAGTCCATGGGGTTGTACAGTATATGGGGTTGCAAAGAGTTGGACACAACTGAGCGACTTTCACTTTCATATAGTATTATTACTTCACTGTGCAGAATAATTTGAAATGGTCATGTCCCTACCCTTAGGAGACAAAAACCCGTTCGTTTTTCTGTTGTTGGTTCTTTGGCTGTGTGTGCCCCATGGCATGCAAGATCTTAGTCCTTCAACCAGAGATGGAACCTACGCCCCCTGCAATGGACACACAGTGTCCTAACCACTGGACTGCCAGTGAAGTCACCAAAAATCTTAGAGAGTCAAAATATTGGCTAGTAATAATCAGATTAGCTCTTTCAAACAAAATCCTGCAACTTTTCAGTTAAAATGACTCAATAACTCTATTCAGAAATAGAAAGTTGGAAACAAGTTCAGAAATTCCTCACAGGCTGAAAAAATACACACAAATGAATTTAGATTTAATAATTCTGATTTCTTCCACAACTGAATTACAACTAAAAAAGTTTAGAAAACTCAACGTAAGTATGTAGTAAATATATAAAGAAATACAGTGCACTAACAAATCCCAAATTCAGGTTGTGCTAAGTCATCTCAGTCGTGTCTAACTCTCTGCAACCCTATGTACTGTAGCCCGCCAGGCTTCTCTGTCCATGAGATTCTCTAGGTAAGGACACCGGAGTGGGTTTCCATTCCTTCCTCCAGGGAAATTCAGGATGAGTCACCCATAATGAAAGAATCAAGTGGTCAAGGAGGTACATGCTGAAGTCTTCAGTTACACTGATAATGTTTTGATTGTGAAACTGGCTGATGGATACCTGGGTTTGCTATGCTACAACGTATTTCCATAGTAGCTGTAGCATTTCAAAATGCATCTTCTCAGTTTTCAACCTGGATACCTCACTGTGCACCTCACTGATCACAAATGTAAATAATCATTATCATACTGTTATTATAGTTTCTAGAGAACTATATCCCACCAAACACACCAAACATACACACTAACTCCAACCATGACAAGTAAATGTCTTTTGTGACCCCCCAAAAAACTGTTTTCATCATTTATACAATGAGGTCAATCCCACCGACCTATCCACAACAGTATTATGAAAAAGAAGTAGAACCAAAAATGAACAGTCTACATGTTAATCAAATGTTACTAATAGTGGGCAACTGCTAAAGGACAAAAATGCAAAAAGAATATAACACTGTATGTCAGTATTTACAATCTGTAGGTCTTCACGTGTGTACTTATTCCTAACAGTGTATGTATTTTTTCCACTCCTAAGTTATTGTGGAATAACTTTGAGAACAGATACATGCATAACTAACATGAGAAACAAAACAAATCTAACTCCCAGAAATGCAATAAATCGCCCCCAAAATGTTCACAGGCAGTGTTTAAAACTCCCTATTCTCAGTATAGACTTCTAGTGAACATTATTTATTAGTGTTACTTAGTGCCTTGACTTGCCAGGTGGCTCAGTGGTAAAGAATCTACCTGCCAATACAGGAGACATGAGTTTGATCTCTGGGTCAGGAAGATTTGCTGGAGAAGGGAGTGGCATCCCACTCCAGTATTCTTGCCTGGAAAATCCCATGGACAGAAGAGCCTGTAGGGCTAGAGTCCAGGGGGTCGTAAAGAGTCAGACAAGACTGAGTGACCGAGTATGCACTTTGCCGTGCTTAGCATGGACAGATCCCAGAAAAATAGCAAGGGAAAACCTAACTCCTGCATAAAGCAGCTAGTTTAGCAAAGAAAGTCAATAGTAAATTTATCTATAGCTGTTGTAAAGCAACTGACCCAGCTAGAAAAAGATGTGGCATATGAATCCTACTGACGCGTGCTTCCTGCCACGTATCTCCTTTTTATCCTTTCCTCTGCCTCCAGCTCTGCTGGTCCAGGTCTCCGCTGAAAGCACACAGGAAAGCAGTTTACTCTTTCTATATACAATAGAAATCCATTTTTCACTAGGGAACTTCTAAGCCACACGAGGCTACTGAGCACTTAAAATGTGGCTACCACAAGGTGAGATGTGCTCTAAGTATAAAACATACACCGGAGTTTAGTACAAAGAAAAGACTTAGTGCAAAGAAAGAGTGTAAAATGCAGTGTCTCACTAAAAATTTTGTAACGATCACATCTTGAAATGATAGTATTTGGGATATAACGGATTAAGTGTATTACTAAAATTAGTTTTACCTATTTTTCACTTTTGAACATGTCTACTGGAAAACCTAAAATTGCATACCTGGTTAATGTATTTCCACCCAACAAATAATCCACAGAAAAAGTAAAACATGAATGTATTTTAAAAATATTCAATAACTATTACCTGAATCTGAATCTCAGATTGAAGTTTCAAAAATACTAGCTAAAATAACCTATAATCATACCTAAATTCAATCTTTTAAAAAATCAACATGAAGAAAGAAAAGATCTATGTTGTCAGAATTCTTAAGTACTTAGGTCATGTGTTATGGTCTGACAATGACATTCATTAACCCAACAAACTGAAACCACAAACTCTATTTTTCTAGATTAATATGCAATAAAAATGTTCCTCCTCCTTAAACTGAGTTACACGAGAAATCAAAACCAAACCCAAGCTCTTTTTACAAGAATTACAGAGAAACAAACTTCAAAACATCCTAAAAACAAGGCATTTACTGATGAGCGCAATTCATTTAAATTATCTGTAAGTGCATTCTTATAGAATCTGTCCCCTGGGGCTAAAAGTCAAAGCTCCTGTTCTTCAGAATCTAGAGGGGCCGTGAAAATTCATTCATTAGGCACATGTCTCACACCTTCCTGAGTTCCTCCAGAGTCACCTGAAGGACTACAGTAAGAGCAAAGAGAATTCTAAAGGCCCTCCTCCCCCAAGTCATGGCAGAGAAGGCTCTAAAATCAAACCAGAGAGACTATAAGTGGACCCAGGGACTACAATGACATCCTGGGGCCCAAGGACTTGACAGGCATTCCTGTATCTCTAGAACTCAGATAAAGACCACTTCCTAAAGAAGATCAAGAGCTATTACTCTTTCACTGAATATTCATATGTAAAAGTCAACATGCCCAGGAAATTTGATCCAAAGATCTCCATAATATGTATATCCAGGAATTACCAAGACAGCCTACTTGCCAGCAATATTATAACACAAACAAAACATTTGAGAGAAAGACTTGGCCTCAGAAAAACTACATAAACCGCATCCACTTAAAAGTAAAAACTTTAGGCAACACCCTTAAAGACTTACAGTTCTGTTTACAGATTTTCACAACAGAAACAATTCATCTCATCACAAACAATGAAGACCTATCAATTCTACACAGGGTCCAGAGTTAAAGCACAAAAATACTAGAATTGATCCTATACACTCAAAAATAATAATAATTAAGTGGTTCCACGTCCCTTGGTGATGTTAAAACACAAGGACTGACTTGAGCTCAACACAAGGGGACAGCTGATACTCTTTTTTCGAGGGGAGAGGGTGCTGTGCTGGGCTTTTCTCCAGTTGCAGTGAGCAGAGGCTACTCTAGCCCTGGTGCACAGCCTTCTCACTGCAGGGGCGTCCTGTGCTGTGAAGCGCAAGCTCTGGGGCACGCAGGCTGCAGGGGTTGCAGCTCCCAGGCTCTAGAGTACAGGCTCAACAGTTGTGGGACACAGGCTTAGTTGTTCCACAGCATGTGGGATCTTTCCAGATCAGGGATCCAATCCATGTCCCATGCATTGGCAAGTGGTTTCTTTACCACTGAGCCACCAGGGAAGACCCAACACAACTTCTTCTGACGTAAGAGCACCCTCGAAGTGGCACCCTCATTAGCGAAGAACCACTACCTACACTCCCTGTGTTGCTTTTCCTTTTTTTTAAATGCAGCAACGATGAGGCGTATTACTTATCTCTTTAATCATCTCTCTCTCACCATATTGCAGGACCCTCATATCTCTGGCACCTAACACAATCTGGGCATATCTTCTGAGTATTCAAAAAAATCTGCTTCCTGAGTGGACAGTATGGTGCTACGTTGTCCAATACGGCAGCCACTAGCCACATGTAGCTATTAGGTTAGTGGCTGCCGTACCTGACAATGCGGGCTTCCCAGGTGGTGCAGTGGTAAAGAATCCAACTACCAAAGCAGAAGACGCAAAAGGAGCAAGTTCGATCCCTGGGTTGAGAAGAGCCCCTAGGGGATTAAAGGGCAACCCACTCCAGTACTCTTCCGTGGAAAATTCCATGGACAGAGGAGCACACACGCATACTGGACAGGGTAGACACAGAACGTTTTCAACATTACAGAAAGTTCTATTAGACATTGCCTGGAATGTCTCTTGATTCTGGAAGCACCTGAAGAATCTACTAATTCATACTTTTTCCTAACAGGATTACTCTGAAAGAGAAAAGGTACAAAGAAAAATCTTTAAAATGTGCATCAAATTCCAATAATAAACAACACAATCAAAGGAAAGGAGTTGTTCTGCAAGACTGTCTCCAGTATCAACTATATTTCAAACTTTTCTGATAACACTTTATTGCTAAAGTTTATTTGATTTTCAACTAATCCTCTCCCCCCACATATCTCCCTATTTTGCCTGAAAGAAAGCCCTCATTAACAAAAAAAGGCTGCTGTCCATGTTCGATGAAGGTGGGGAAAAAAAAAAAAGGATATATGTGACTATCTCTACCCTAGTCGGGTTAATAAAAGGCCAAAAAGGATTTTGGGACTAATTCAGTCTAGTTAGTTAGCTTTACAGAGGAAAAGACGGAGTGCAGAGAATTAAAGTGGACAGAGCAGAACAGAGGCGAGAAGAAAACCAAGCAGGCGAGGGCAAAGCAGAAGGAGAGTGCACACACAGCCAGAACACGCTTATTTTCTTTACAGAATTATGGTCTATTATCTAAAATGCCAAAGTAGTCTATACTTAAAAGGGAATCGTAAGTATTATACTAGTAAAAAGGTCAAGAAAATCTAAGTTAGACATCAAAGCTGTCTTGTGTACGAGACCCTAAGTTTCTCCTTACAAACCCTATTATTTAACTGATTTCATTGACAGCTTACTTCTTTCCATAAGATAATCACATATATTATTCTCACAATCAGAATCTATTTATTCCTACTAGTCAGAGTATATTTCAATTAAGTCACAAATAAAGGAATCTAAAATTGAAAGCAGAATATTTACCAGTTATCGTCAATGGACACATAATTCCAATGACAAGGTTAGAACATAAACAAACACTGAAAGTGAAACTAAGGGGAGAGAAGTAATTTACTTCTCAAAATTGAAGTCAATTTTGTCACTCCGAAAATGCTACCTGAATGAAAGTAACAGTGTTTCTATTTCTTAAATGACTTTCATTTTCATGAACTATAAATACTATAGATACAGAAGGAAGAAAGGCATTTTAAGCTCTTAATACTTTATCATCAGTCAGTTCAGTCGCTCAGTCGTGTCCGACTCTTTGTGATCCCATGAATCGCAGCTCGCCAGGCCTCCCTGTCCATCACCAACTCCCGGAGTTCACTCAAACTCATGTCCATCGAGTCGGTGATGCCATCCAGCCATCTCATGCTCTCTCGTCCCCTTCTCCTCCTGCCCCCAATCCCTCCCAGCATCACAGTCTTTTCCAATGAGTCAACTCTTCGCATGAGGTAGCCAAAGTACTGGAGTTTCAGCTTTAGCATCAATGCTTCCAATGAACACCCAGGACTGATCTTAGGATAGACTGGTTGGATCTCCTTGCAGTCCAAGGGACTCTCAAGAGTCTTCTCCAACACCACAGTTCAAAAGCATCAATTCTTTGGCGTTCAGCCTTCTTCACAGTTCAACTTTCACATCCATACATGACCACGGGAAAAACCACAGCCTTGAATTCCGATGGACCTTTGTTGGCAAAGNCTGGTTGGATCTCCTTGCAGTCCAAGGGACTCTCAAGAGTCTTCTCCAACACCACAGTTCAAAAGCATCAATTCTTTGGCGTTCAGCCTTCTTCACAGTTCAACTTTCACATCCATACATGACCACGGGAAAAACCACAGCCTTGAATTCCGATGGACCTTTGTTGGCAAAGTAATGTCTCTGCTTTTCAGTATGCTATCTAGGTTGGCCATAACTTTCCTAACAAGGAGTAAGCGTCTTTTAATTTCATGGCTGCAATCACCATATGCAGTGGTTTTGGAGCCCAAGAAAATAAAGTCTGAGACTGTTTCCACTGTTTCCCCATCTATTTCCCATGAAGTGATGGGACCAGGTACCATGATCTTCGTTTTCTGAATGTTGAGCTTGAAGTCAACTTTTTCACTCTCCTCTTTCACTTTCATCAAGAGGCTTTTGAGTTCCTCTTCACTTTCTGCCATAAGGGTGGTGTCATCTGCATATCTGAGGTTATCGATATTTCTCCCGGCAATCTTGATTCCAGCTTGTGCTTC
>SJYA01000223.1:620391-652630 GCA_006410615.1 Neotragus moschatus
TGCCACCTCTTCTTAATATCTTCTGCTTCTATTAGGTCCATACCATTTCTGTCCTTTATCGAGCCCATCTTTGCATGAAATGTTCCCTTGGTATCTCTAATTTTCTTGACGAGATCTCTAGTCTTTCCCATTCTATTGTTTCCCTCTATTTCTTTGCATTGATCACTGAGGAAGGCTTTCTTATCTCTCCTTGCTATTCCTTGGAACTCTGCATTCAGATGCTTATATCTTTCCTTTTCTCCTCTCTTCTTTTTACAACTATTTGTATGGCCTCCCCAGACAGCCATTTTGCTTTTGTGCATTTCTTTTCCATGGGGATGGTCTTGATCCCTGTCTCCTGTAAAATGTCACGAACCTCTGTGCACAGTTCATCTATCTATCAGATCTAGTCCCTTAAATCTATTTCTCACTTCCACTGTATAGTCATAAGGGATTTGATTTAGGTCATACTTGAATGGTCTAGTGGTTTTCTCTACTTTCTTCAATTTAAGTCTGAATTTGGCAATAAGGAGTTCATGATCTGAGCCACAGTCAGCTCCTGGTCTTGTTTTTGCTGACTGCATTGAACTTCTCCATCTTTGGCTGCAAAGAATATAATCAATCTGATTTCAGTGTTGCCCATCTGGTGATGTCCATGTGTAGAGTCGTCTCTTGTGTTGTTGGAAGAGGGTGTTTGCTATGACCAGTGCGTTCTCTTGGCAAAACTCTATTAGCCTTTGCCCTGCTTCACTCCGTATTCCAAGGCCAGATCTGCCTGTCACCCCAGAGGTTTCCTGACTTCTTGTTTTTGCATCCCAGTCCCCTGTAGTGGAAAGGACATCTAATGCACCTGATCTCTTACACTTGAAGTTACAAGAAAGCTTTGTTTATGCTTCATTATGAAAACGGAAAATAACAAATCACAGCTGAATGATATGAGATCTTTTAGGTTAACACAAAAAGGAAAAGGAAATTTAGAGTCACCATCACAAAAAATTTTTTCCTAAAAAATTCTGTTCTGTTTACTTCTATAATTCATTTCAATATTCATGTCTACTCAGACATGATAGAAAATTATACTTCAAAAATATTAACTTTATAAAAACTGAAAAAATACCAGAGTAAAACAGCAATTTTATAATAATGAACTTGGAGGTGGAGGGGAAAAATAGCTGAAAATTTCCAACGAAGATTCATCCTACATCTATTTCCACTGCTCTTTTCGTTCATTACTGAAAATTTCAACATTCTTTGACATACATAACAAAGATTTTACTGGTGAATTACTGAGTACCTTAAAGTTGAATATAATACACTATTAGAATATAATTGTGTTATTTGGGTTATGACTCAATTACATTCTTTAAAATTCTTTTATATGTGGGTGTGTGGCACTGGCATGAGAAGCATTCAGACCAAACTGCACCTTAAGAAACCTACTTTTTACTATCTTCCTTTTCAACCACTAGCTAATATCTAACAGATTCCTTTTGCGTTTTAATGAACTCCTGTTTAACTGTCTCATGTGAGTAACTGTGTGCTCATAAAAATTAGAGCTAATTTAGAAAGAGGCTATTTGTCTTAACAGGTGTATATATAATGGAGTAGTAACTCAGGCTTCCCTGGTAGCTCAGATGGTAAAGCTTCAGCCTTGCAATGTGGGAGACAGAGTTCGATCCCTGGGTTGGGAAGATTACCTGGAGAAGGAAATGGCAATCCACTCTAGTACACTTGCCTGGAAACTCCCATGAATGGAGGAGCCGGGAAAACTGTAGTCCATGGGGTCTCAAAGAGTCTGAGATGACTGAGCAACTTCACTTTCACTTTTCTTTAATAGCTCAGCAGACAGGAAGTACTGAAAGAACTGAATTTCAAAACATAATCTGTCATTGCCTGGGCCCTCCACTATGAGCCTATCACTCTGCTGCACAGAGCTTCATAAAAACCCCCTTTGCCAGAGGCCACTAGATGCTCCCCCAATTATTTGTTCTCCTCTCTTTCCTCTGTAAAAGTGGCATATGAGTCTTCTGGCAAGTGCCCTTTAAGAGAAGAAGGATCTCCTTGTTCTCTCCTACCTGCTAACTGGAATGCAAGCTTACAGGCTGGAGCTGGAGCAGCCTTCTCGGACCACAAGATTCACCTGACCAACAAAGGCTATGCTTTGATGGAAGTCGGATTCCTGACACCTCGGAGTGCCACAACAGCTCAGATCAGGGAACATGCTATCAGTGGAACAATGCAGACTCAAATCAAGGAGGCTCTTCATTATACACTGAAGAGTATGTCAACACACACTTCTGAGCATATATCGCTATTTAAAAATCTTAGGCAGGTTTATGGTAATCCTAACAATCCTTAATAACAGAGGCAGGACTATGCCTTGCACACAATAAACTTTGCCGGATTAACAAAAGTTCACTACTGGGAGTTCCCTGGTGGCCTAGTGGTTAGGATTTTGGACTTTCACTGCCATGGCCCAGGTTCACTCCCTGGTTGGGGAACTGAGATCTTGGCAAGCCACATGGCGCTTCATAACAGAAAGAAAACAGATAAAGACTGTCAGTGCCTATTAATTTTTCAATGTGATTAATTACAGATACCAGTAATAAAATATTTTAAGTTCTTCATGTTGCTGTATGGCAAAAACCATTATAATATTAAAAGGTAATTATCCTCCAATTAATTAACTCAACTTCACTTATTATCAGGGAAATGCAAATCAAGACCACAATGAGATACCATTTCACACCAGTCAGAATGGCTGCAATCCAAAAGTCTGCAAGCAATAAATGCTGGAGAGGGTGTGGAGACAAGGGAACCCTCTTACAGTGTTGGTGGAAATGCAAATTAGTATAGCCACTATGGAAAACAGTGTGGAGATTCCTTAAAAAATTGCAAATAGAACTGCCATATGACCCAGCAATCCCACTGCTGGGCATACACACCGAGGAAACCAGAATTGAAAGAGACACATGTACCCCAATGTTCACTGCAGCACTGTTTATAACAGCCAGGACGTGGAAGCAACCTAGATGTCCATCAACAGATGAATGGATAAGAAAGCTGTGGTACATATACACGATAGAGTATTACTCAGCCATTAAAAAGAATACATTTGAATCAGTTCTAATGAGGTGGATGAAACTGAAGCCAATTATACAGAGTGAAGTAAGCCAGAAAGAAAAGCACCAACACAGTATACTAACTCATATATATGGAATTTAGAAACATGGTAATGATAACCCTGTATGAGAGACAGCAAAAGAGACATAGATATATAGAATGGACTTTTGGACTTTGAGAGAGAGGGAGAGGGTGGGAAGATTTGGGAGAATGGCACTGAAACATGTACACTATCATGTAAGAAATGAATCATCAGTCTATGTTTGATACAGGATACAGGATGCTTGGGACTGGTGCACAGGGATGATCCAGAGAGCTGATATGGGGTGGGAGGTGGGGGGGAGGTTCAAGATTGGGAACTCATGTACACCTGAGACGGAAAAAAATTTTAAAAATAAATAAATAAATAAAAAGTAATTATCCTCCAGTTAATTAACTTAAAAAGGGGTGAAGCAGCATTTTTAGCAGAGATATGTGAGAACTTTCGGGGTGATGTAAAAATTTTTATTGACTATACTGTTGTGTGTAATTTTCAAAACAGCAAATTATGCCCTCAAAATCAATGTATTTTATTGTAATGAAAACTGTAACTGTATATAATAAACTGTAACTGTATATAATATATATATATATATATTTTTTTTTTTTAAGTCTAAAAGGATGTCAGGTGCAACGTGCCTGGTTTGCCCTTTAACATTTTACCAGGTCCCAGAATCAACCTATTTTAAAAGGTAAGAATATCTTCCTNAACAATGCAGACTCAAATCAAGGAGGCTCTTCATTATACACTGAAGAGTATGTCAACACACACTTCTGAGCATATATCGCTATTTAAAAATCTTAGGCAGGTTTATGGTAATCCTAACAATCCTTAATAACAGAGGCAGGACTATGCCTTGCACACAATAAACTTTGCCGGATTAACAAAAGTTCACTACTGGGAGTTCCCTGGTGGCCTAGTGGTTAGGATTTTGGACTTTCACTGCCATGGCCCAGGTTCACTCCCTGGTTGGGGAACTGAGATCTTGGCAAGCCACATGGCGCTTCATAACAGAAAGAAAACAGATAAAGACTGTCAGTGCCTATTAATTTTTCAATGTGATTAATTACAGATACCAGTAATAAAATATTTTAAGTTCTTCATGTTGCTGTATGGCAAAAACCATTATAATATTAAAAGGTAATTATCCTCCAATTAATTAACTCAACTTCACTTATTATCAGGGAAATGCAAATCAAGACCACAATGAGATACCATTTCACACCAGTCAGAATGGCTGCAATCCAAAAGTCTGCAAGCAATAAATGCTGGAGAGGGTGTGGAGACAAGGGAACCCTCTTACAGTGTTGGTGGAAATGCAAATTAGTATAGCCACTATGGAAAACAGTGTGGAGATTCCTTAAAAAATTGCAAATAGAACTGCCATATGACCCAGCAATCCCACTGCTGGGCATACACACCGAGGAAACCAGAATTGAAAGAGACACATGTACCCCAATGTTCACTGCAGCACTGTTTATAACAGCCAGGACGTGGAAGCAACCTAGATGTCCATCAACAGATGAATGGATAAGAAAGCTGTGGTACATATACACGATAGAGTATTACTCAGCCATTAAAAAGAATACATTTGAATCAGTTCTAATGAGGTGGATGAAACTGAAGCCAATTATACAGAGTGAAGTAAGCCAGAAAGAAAAGCACCAACACAGTATACTAACTCATATATATGGAATTTAGAAACATGGTAATGATAACCCTGTATGAGAGACAGCAAAAGAGACATAGATATATAGAATGGACTTTTGGACTTTGAGAGAGAGGGAGAGGGTGGGAAGATTTGGGAGAATGGCACTGAAACATGTACACTATCATGTAAGAAATGAATCATCAGTCTATGTTTGATACAGGATACAGGATGCTTGGGACTGGTGCACAGGGATGATCCAGAGAGCTGATATGGGGTGGGAGGTGGGGGGGAGGTTCAAGATTGGGAACTCATGTACACCTGAGACGGAAAAAAATTTTAAAAATAAATAAATAAATAAAAAGTAATTATCCTCCAGTTAATTAACTTAAAAAGGGGTGAAGCAGCATTTTTAGCAGAGATATGTGAGAACTTTCGGGGTGATGTAAAAATTTTTATTGACTATACTGTTGTGTGTAATTTTCAAAACAGCAAATTATGCCCTCAAAATCAATGTATTTTATTGTAATGAAAACTGTAACTGTATATAATAAACTGTAACTGTATATAATATATATATATATATATTTTTTTTTTTTAAGTCTAAAAGGATGTCAGGTGCAACGTGCCTGGTTTGCCCTTTAACATTTTACCAGGTCCCAGAATCAACCTATTTTAAAAGGTAAGAATATCTTCCTCTAGTTATTGGCCAAATCCTATTTTAGTATGAATCTAGATATGAAACTTAAAGGACAAGTCTACGGAGAAGTAAAGGAATCATTCATTTCTTGATCATTAAAAATCAACAACCTTTACAAAGAATAGATTTCAAATCCAACAAGTATCATGCTAGTATTTAAAGCTCTCAGAAAAAGGTACAATCCAAATAATTAAACTAATTTATTGTCATTTACATAATATATAAGACCTGATTAACAGGTCTAAATAAATAAAACAGGTCTAAATCCCTGTTTTATGTATTTAACATAGATAAATAGATAATAGAAAATTCCACTTCTATTTAAGAATAAAACTCCTTTCTGTATATATAGACCTAAGCTTATTTTTTTAACTACCAAAAGAAAAAAAATAAAGATTATGTTATTTAAGGTCCCACAGAACATATTTCCTATATTATATACACATTCCTGAGCTGTCTAAACATCTTACAATAAGTGTGAGGTTTCAAGAAAATATTTGTTTTTAAAAGCTACGATTTAATGACAAACCTTAAAGACAATGAAATACGCAGACTCACAGATTAATTTCCTAAAAATATTTTCAAGATTTATTACCAACCCACATAATAAATGTCAGGAATAAAGACGACACATTTTCAAGAAAATTACCGTGTTTTTTTTTTTAATCCACCAGTGATTTGCTATCATCTCAGATAAAGACTGTTTTCGCCTTCAAGGAGCTCAAAGTCATTCACAGATGTGAGAAATGGATGACTCATGCTCTGCAGACTGCCCTAGTACTTCCAAGATCGTTTCATTCTCCCTATTAATATATCTGTCTATCAGACATCTGCTAGGAACTAAGATAATCAGTACAGATGAGACACAGAAGTCACACTTCATCAATAATCTCACACTTCAACAAGGAAGAATCTGACTTACCTAAACTTGCATACTCTATTTCAACAGACCAAATTCTATTCAATTCAGGAGTGAATTCAGGTATTCACTTGGTACCACCTAAAATATACTCAAGCTTTTTTTTAAACAATAGCTGCTTCTACATATATTGTTTTTTTTAACTACCTTCTTTTGGAATAAAATTTAAACTGTTAAGTTTGCTAAAAACAGAAAACACAAACAAATTATTTGGCAAACAAGGAAGGGAAGAAGAATGCTAAATGAGCTATGTAATTCAGTATTTTAAATGTATTATTTCCTTGGCCAAATAGAAAATTATGGTCTTAACAAAAAAGTCCTGGTTCCCTTTTATAATTAATGCCAATCTATTTATTTCCCCCACTTTGTTAAAAAAAGAAAGAAGAATTTAAACTGGCCAATTAGAACACATTTAATAAACCAAAATAATACAAAGTAATACATAAAAAAGAAAATAGAAAAACAATAAAGATCTAAATGGAATGAGGAACCAAACTATTTAAAACTTACAATAGCTAATATTTAATGTTCATAATTTGTGGTCTACTTCATACTTTGATATAATTCTCTTTTCATACCTTTTGGTCTACTTTTTAATTTATCCTCAAAATGCCAATTCAAGTACAAAAAGTATAAGAACATTTAGTGCAGCAAGCTTCATAATAGAAGAAAACAAAAATAACTCAAATAGATTATAGGGAATTAAATAAAAATAAACTAAGGAATACCCACACAAAGGAATTTCAGTCATTTCCAAAAAATGAGATCAATATTATTAACACAAAAATTTGTCCAGATTATTACAGAATAAAGGACTGTAAAACAATAAATAAATGTGATTCATTTTTAGTTTTTAAAATAAAAAATGTTAAAATAGGCTAGATTAATACTAGCATTACTTCTTTAGTACCAACTACACACCAATCAGTATACTTGGTATTCTGAAGAGATCTCATTTAAGTCACAAACAGCTCATGAGGTATCGTCAGTCCCTATTACTCAAGGCAACTGACACTCAAAACACATTAGATGTTCTGGTGTGTCAGAGATCTGCCACACAGAAATGTCAAAGATCACACGACTGTAAATCACAGAACCATAACCTACCTGCTGCTGCTGCTAAATCGCTTCAGTCGTGTCCGACTCTGTGCGACCCCATAGACGGCAGCACACCAGGCTCCCCTATCCCTGGGATTCTCCAGGCAAGAACACTGGAGTGGGTTGCCATTTCCTTCTCCAATGCATGAAAGCGAAAAGTGAAAGTGAAGTCGCTCAGTCAAGCCCGACTCTTAGCGACCCCAGGGACTGCAGCCTACCAGGCTTCTCCATCCATGGGATTTTCCAGGCCAAGAGTACTGGAGTGGGATGCCATCGCCTTCTCCATAAACTACCTAGGTCTGTTCAACTCCAAGTTTTGCCTTTTCTTTTAAGTGTTCCTCACCAACATCTCTGAAAGCATCCAGTATTTTATAAATCATATTTTATCAAATTTAATTCATTTGAAACAAACTTATAAATATACACTGCGATGTCACTTGAAGAAAACAAATATTCAAGTCTGAATAGTAAGGTCTTACTTAAACCATTCAATTCATCTAGTACTCATACTAATTTTGTTTACATACAGGCATACATAAAAACCTAGCCAATTACACAAAATTCTGAAAAGCTAGAAATTACAGTAAATGAAAGGTAATTATACAGTTTTAACAGTTATACAAATCAAAAAAGTGATTTTATCATTAAATGTTAAAATGGTTTATTAGATGAGGACTTGACTGAGAATAATAAAGTCACAGGAGTTTTTCATTTCAACAAGAAAGTCTAGAAAGTACTACTACAAATCAATAATGAAAATGTAAAAATACACCTGAATTCCCCAAAAGAACTAGCAAATTCCCTATAGAGATGGATATTTTTAGAAATGTTAGGATCTCCACTTCCACAATATCTATTTGTGAGAATATATGAGTCCAAAATCATAACCACAATATATCTGAAAAATACTGTGCATGAGGAACTTCACAAAACACAGACAGTGCGCAAATATATAAAATGCTGACTCACTGCAAATCTGTCAACAGGTTTATTCTGCCAATTCCACTTTTATTAGTGGAATTTTTTATTAGTAGTATGCTTTTATTAATTAGCAATTTTTAATAGCAATATTAGTCCACTTTTATTAGTAATACGTTTCTTTAAAAATATTATTCCAAGAAAAAATAAATGCCCAAATACAGGAAAATGTCCTTGGCATCAGATCCCACTCACAATACTTAAAGACAACATTTGATGAGTATTACTCAACTGCAGGGAATCCATCTGCCAACTATACAATTCTACCTCATCTTTCGTTTATAAATATGAATAGAAACTAATAATCACCAGACATTAAGAAAGTAAAGAACCAAGAGGAATAAACAGAACCAACCCTGAAGGGGGAGAGATGGTGCAGGCAAGAGAAAATAAGTAGCTATGAAAGGATTCAAGGTAACACTGCAATCATAAATAAGACGCCACTGCCGCACACCAAAAAGGAGCAAAACCAGAAAATTCTTAGACAGTAAAAACGTGCCAAGCGTTTATTTACATACTTGCCAGTTCAGCAATTCTATTTGTAAGAGTCCATCTAAGTTAAATGCTCACACATATGAACAAGGATATCCACTACAGATTCTCAAACACACACACCAAAAAACCTTGGGCTTCCCAGGTGGCACTAGTGGTAAAGAGTCAGTTCGCTGATGCAGGAGACGCAAGAGACACTGGTTCAATCCCTGTGCCAGGAAGATAACCTGCAGTAGGAAGTCGCAGTTCATTCCAGTACTCTTGCCAGGATAATCTCATGGACAGAGGAGCCTCGCAGGCCACAGTCCATGGTGTCGAGGTCAAACATGACTAAGCGACTGAGCAGGCACAGAACAATCTGTAAGTATCAACACGGGAAAGATTTATAAGAAACATAAAAAAGCAATTACGAAGCACGTGAAGTATAATCACATGTATAATCTTGTTTAACAATATATGCTCAGGCACTCAGTCATGTCAGACTTTTTGTTACCAGACGGACTGTAGCCCACCAGGCTCCTAGGTCCGTGGAATTTTCCAGGTAAGAATACTGGGAGTGGGCTGCCATTTCCTACTACTCCAAGGGAATCTTTCCAACCCAGTGATGGAACCCGCATCTCTTGCATTGGTAGGCAAATTCTTCACCACTGTGCCACCTGAGAAATCCTGTTAAACACACAAATACCAATAATATGAAAATAATAATAGCTATTTGCGACTACGTAACACTAGGTGCTAGGTACCATGTTAAGCACTTTATATGCACAACTATTTAATCCTCACAACAATCTTAGGCACTAGAGTCCATAATTAGCCTTTACACATGAGGATGTGCGAGCTGCGTCGCTTTAGCTGTGTCTGACTCTACAACCCCATGCATGGGCTGTAGCCCACCAGGTTCCTCTATCTATGGGATTCTCCAGGCAAGAATAGTGGAGTGGGCTGCCATTTCCTTCTCCATACATGAGGACACTGGGGCACAAAAAGGTTACACTGCTTTCCCAAGGTACACAGACGTTACATCATGGGAGCTGGACCATCACCTACGTACGGGACTCCAGGTCTCACTTCACATTTCCAGGAGTTAGGGTGAAAACCAGAGTCCAGCTCCAGAGTCCACCCTCTAAAAACTTCTACCTCTCTCCCTCTCCCTGACCCTCCTCCATTTTCCACTTCCTCTTTCTCTCAATTTGTAAATGCATACAAAAAGATCAGTAAGGAGAGACAGGGTTGAATCCTCAACTGTGATAGGAAGTGTGATACCAGCTGTGATAGGAAGCTCTAACAATGGAAATGGAAGCTTTTTCACATTTTTAAATTTATAATACAGATGTTTAAGTCAATATAATTTGTATTCTTTATACAACAGACATGTATTATCTAAGTTTTGAAACTAAGATCTCAATCAAGACATGAAACTAGGCCATAAACAGGTAATTTTCCAAGCAATAAATAAAAGTTAATAAGCATGGGAGAAAACGAAATCTTAAAAATACTCTAGAATGCAAATTAAAACTATATAATTTTTACCTATCAAATTTACAAAAATTAA
Source organism: Neotragus moschatus (assembly GCA_006410615.1). Taxonomy (NCBI): domain Eukaryota; kingdom Metazoa; phylum Chordata; class Mammalia; order Artiodactyla; family Bovidae; genus Neotragus; species Neotragus moschatus. The sequence continues at coordinate 630,921 of SJYA01000223.1, forward strand.
AAGCTTAGAATATTTAATACTGGTAAAAATACAGCAATGTTCACACCTGCTGATCCAGTAAGTTTTACTTTATCAAAAAAAAATCTAAAATATTGAAAAACATTACACACAAAGATGTTAGTCTCAGCATTTCTTTTAATGACAATATTGTTAACTGAAAAATCCAGTGATAAGGAATGTGTTTTAAGTATATGTGGTACAGCCATATACAGAAATTTTATAAAACCATTAAGGAAATCCTTTCAAAATCTTTACTGAGACAGGAATATATCAATATATTAAAATAGTATACTATTTCATACTGTGAAATAAATGTTCACAGTATGATTTGAAGCTATGTGAATATGAGTATATGCACATAAACATATATATGCCAATATATATATAAATATATACATACATTTAAAAAATTCCTCCAAGGAAATATATGTAAAAATGCTAACAATTTTTATCCACGGGTGGTAATGTTGCAAGTTAATTTTTCTTTTTTTTCCTGTGATTTTTACAATGGTCATAAATGGCTTTTCTGCAGGAGTTTTCTGGGGTTTTTTAAAGCCTTTTCTCTTCATCATATTTAAAGAAAACTGAATGAAGTTCTGTGTCACTCATCCAGACACACGGGATACAGGGCATCTTCCTGGTTGCTAGGCAGTCTACCCTAGAGTTCCTGCACCATGTCGCCTCCAGTCACAGACAGCAAGGACAGGACCTCAGGCACAAACACGCCCCATCCAAATGGCAGTGAAAATTCCCTCCAGGAAGCAGCCTGAGCAACGCACACAGCAACTTCACTTCTTCAAACCACTGCCCCTCTCTCACCCAACATCTGAGATTTACTTTTGGCGTGATACAATGTTCCTCACACAAGCTGCACATCACACGTGGACAGACCATTTCAATCCCCTACTCTGTGCCACCCACTATGTCACTGAGGGAAAAGCTACTCGTTTAGCAAATTTGTCCACCGAGCCAGAAACCACCATCATTCTGGACATTTCTCCGTCATCAACTGAAACCGACAGGTAAGCCTCGTTGCTTTTTAAAAATGGCCAGTCCTGCTCGGCAAAACGACAGCATATGCTAAGATTTCTCACCCCTGCAGAGAATGGGTGGTTCCCCTGCTAAGGCGGCAAATCCCAACACACAGTGGCATTCCCTCTCCACAGCAGCGTCTGCAATGTGCTATCTTCCTCCATGAGCAAAGCCCAATCCTCCTGGCGACAAGCTTTAAGCGAATCCCGACCGCGAGCAGGCTTCTCCTGCTCCGTCAGGAGCCGCCGCGGCCCAGGCCTGTGCCCTGCCTGCCCATGCTGCAGCAGCAGCCATTTTTGGCTCAGCCCTGCTGCGGCCCCAGATGAGAGCCAGGACAGCGAGGACAAGACGGCTAAGGACTCTAAAAAGGAAACTCCACAATAAATAAGAGGTACCATTAAAAAACGCTGCCCTCATCTGCCACATCCTTAAAAATAAGGCTTTTTTTTCCCCCAATGATGTCTCTTAAAACACTTTAAATTGCTTCTCTTGGTGTCATGAAGACAAATTTAGGAAGATCAGCACAAGTATTGCTATTATGGCAAAGATCAATTTAATCAGAAGGCTCAAAGAACATAATCCACAAGTTTTTACTTAATAATTTTAAAAAAGCTCCCTCTCGCCCTTGATTCCCTCTTGAAAATTTACACAGGTATTTTAAATCCTCTTCATGCTCTTAATGTGATGTCTTTGCTGAACTGAGGAACTTGCAAGGAGTCACATTTTAGCTAAGTTTCCTTTTTCGAAACAGAAACTGCTTTACTTTTCTGATTGTAAAAGTGATACATGGTTAACATACACAAAAATGACTTAGCAGAGAAAATAAAATGAAAGTCATCCAATTTCAACAGCAACCAGAAATAGTCCTATGAACACCACTGTATAAGCAAGAACCTTTTCAATATATTTTTTAAGATAAAATTAGATCACACATGCTATTTTAAACTGGCTTCCATAGAATAAATGTGGATGCCGTACCTCAGCAAGTGTTCTGCAGGATTTTTAAGGGTTACATGGTATTTCAATGCATACTGAGCCCAGAATTTGCCCAGAACTCTATCACTAGGCCTTTAGAATGTTTCAAAAGGTTTGCTATTATAAATGATGACAGGACAACAATCAGAATTTTATCTGAACACTGGATTTCAAAGTACAATACTGTAAAAGCCAGATGACATTAAAAAAAACCTAGGCTGATTTCAATCAGCTATTGGCTCAGAGGTTAAAGCACCTGCCTGCAATGCGGGAGACTTGGGTTCAATTCCTCGGTTGGGAAGATACCCTGGAGAAGGAAATGGCAACCCACTCCAGTATTCTTGCCTGGAGAATCCCATGGACAGAGGAGCCTGGTGGGCTACAGTCCACGGGGTCGCAAAGAGTTGGACACGACAGAGCGACTTCACTCACTTCACTCCGGCTGATTTCAAAGTAATCCTTGGATATAATGTTGAAGCAATTCCTTAGAACCTTAACCAAGTTTAATACAACAACAGCCCAATTTCTGTTTATCACCATGGGGCACTAGAAGCAAAATCCTAGGTCAAGCTGTCTTATCCACCCACTTGGAAAAGAGATTCATTTTAGCCTCTATCTTATCCTAGATACCTATTTAGTGAAAGAGAATAAGTTTAAAGGAAGACAGTGGCAGAGCCTGGGAAGAAATAAAAGCAATTCTGTGAGGTAAAACTGATCCAGGGGCTTCCCTGGTGGCTCAGTGGTAAAACATCCACTTGTTAATGTGAAGACACGGGTTCAATCCCTGATCCGGGAAGATCCCACATGCCAAGGAGCAACAAAGCCCATGTGCTGCAGCTCCTGAGCCTGTGCTCCAGAGTCCAGGAGCCACAACGACTGAGCCTGCAGTGCCACCAACTACTGAAGCCCACACGCCCTAGAACCTGTGCTCTGCAACAAGAGAAGCCACTGCAACAAGAAGCCCACGCACTGCAACCAGGGTAGGCCCCACTCGCCACAATTAGAGAAAGCCCACGCAGCAACGAGGATCCAGCAACAGCTAAAATAAGTAAAATAAAATAAATGGAGTTTTAAAAGAAATTCTAGCTGTAGCATTAGACATCATTTAAAAAAAAAAAAGAACTGATCCAGGACCCAGGACTCTAAATGGACACTGTTTGAGGATGAGGAAGTAAAAAGGCTTGGAAGAGATCCTGAAGACTCCCAGATCTTTGAAAGGTGCTCTAAACACCTAGAGCAGCAATGCTCAGAAGTACACCTGCACATTCCATCACAGAAATTCCTCCAGGTTAACAAATCTATTTGAAAAGGGCAACTATTTCCAGTTCTGTATTCCTTAAATGAATGAGTCAAACCTGCTAACACCAGGAAAAGGAACAACGATAACAAAATGCCTCATTTTCAGGGCCAGCAAAATGAAGCTTCTTCATGAAAATGAAATCCATTTCCCTATAACCCAAAGACTGGTTTCTAATGCAATTTCAATAACCCTTCCACACTTCACAAGTCACAGGTGAGTTGGTATCTACCACCGTGAGCTCAAAAGCTTCCCAAATACTATATAATGAAATACATCAACATTTGAAAAATCTGCATAACTTACTGAACTACTATCTTCCAGACAACCAATGCATGTTACAAAATCACGCTTGGGTAAAAGACCCATTCAAAGTACAATACAAACCAATGGGTTTAAGGGCATCAAAAGTTCATGGACATGGTTTCAGGTTCCAAACTGAAAATAACCTTTGAGAAACTACCACTGTCAAGTTTCGATATAATAATAAAGAATATCCACAAATATCTGAGAAAGACATTAAAATACTCCTTTCCAAGCTCCTTTGAACAAAATGCTGTATAGCAGAATGAATGCCGAAGCAGGTAATAGCTATATCCTATTCCACTATAAGTTAAAGAGATTTGCAAAAACATAAAATGCTACTCTTCTAACTTTTGTTTTGAAAAATGGTTATTTTTCATTTCTCAAACTAAGTTAATCCATAATGGATTTGTCCTTTTTTAAGTGGTTATTTTTAATTTTTCTTTACCGTCTAATATTACAAATATCAACAGACACAGCCCACATAAGAAAAGCTCTCTGAGGGCCTCAAAAATATTTAAGAATGTCCTCAATAATATTTAACAATGTACAGGGGAGAAAAAAATCTGAGAACCACCATTTTAAGTCATTGGTTTTCACTGTTTTCTGGGGAAATTCTGAGTCAGCTTCTTGGAACATAGTTTCCAATCTTTAGAATTAAAATATATGGGGAGTTTTCACTTCCACAACAGATTTTTTTGCATCCACTGCTCTAAGAGCTCACATAAATTTATAAAAGCTTCTTTCACACAGTCAGCATCAGGTGTCAGCTTATTCATTCATTCGTAAGTTGACTCCTAAATATTTCCCACTCCTTTCTCATATCTATTTTCTAATTCGATTTGAAGTTTTTCCACAATGTCCATCTTTCATTTTACTTCTCTCCACAGTCCTCCTACTGTATATAGCAGGGACTAAACATGTGCTGCCCCTGTACCAGTGACTTACAACCACTTTTAGAATGAAGTGTTATTTTTTTAAAAAAGCTAAAAAACATCTCAAGGATTTCTATACAGAAAAGAGTCCTCAATCATTCAAGAAGATCCTAATGGCACTCTGAACAGCAGTATTACTAATTCTTATAACTACTAAATATGGCATCCGCCATCATGACCTTTCTCCAGTTGAGGCCATCTGAGAAGGGGCTGAGTTAAAAGATTTCCATGATCCATTCCTACCCTCACATTCTAAGACTTCGATTCTTTTTACTCTCAATCCCAGCATTAAATAAGGCTGGACCCTATGGTTGTTTCGGGGTTGGAAGATGAGTCAGCAGGTGAAGCCATTTGTGAGAAGCAGTTTCATTACACTTCGAACAAGACAAGCCAGCAAAAGACAGCTGCCATGTTTACACTGCTGAACATGCTGTTGGGTTTCACAGGCCTAGAAAACCATCTACTGTCCAAGCTCCATTTTTCTTAGTTAAGGGGCTAAGAAGCATCAGACTTAGCTACTAGCTTCTAAAGCACAGTGAACAATCTCTTTTCTCAAAGCAAAAATAATATAAGTGTCTAAAAGAGCATTCCAAAACCATTCTTGCCACCAGGAGTGTGTCTCTGATCGTAATAGCCCATTAGACTACTACTGTGATACATGTTCAAACATAAGAAAATGTGCTTCCAGTGAGAAAAATAAGAGGATTTTTTTAACCATATAACATAGTTACTAGAGCATCCTTCAGTGATTATTCAAAGAACTGAAAACAAGTGGATAAAATATGAATTACTCATCTTTTTTGAGAGTCAGAGAAGCCAAATAACCTGAAACTCAACGNTATTTCATACTGTGAAATAAATGTTCACAGTATGATTTGAAGCTATGTGAATATGAGTATATGCACATAAACATATATATGCCAATATATATATAAATATATACATACATTTAAAAAATTCCTCCAAGGAAATATATGTAAAAATGCTAACAATTTTTATCCACGGGTGGTAATGTTGCAAGTTAATTTTTCTTTTTTTTCCTGTGATTTTTACAATGGTCATAAATGGCTTTTCTGCAGGAGTTTTCTGGGGTTTTTTAAAGCCTTTTCTCTTCATCATATTTAAAGAAAACTGAATGAAGTTCTGTGTCACTCATCCAGACACACGGGATACAGGGCATCTTCCTGGTTGCTAGGCAGTCTACCCTAGAGTTCCTGCACCATGTCGCCTCCAGTCACAGACAGCAAGGACAGGACCTCAGGCACAAACACGCCCCATCCAAATGGCAGTGAAAATTCCCTCCAGGAAGCAGCCTGAGCAACGCACACAGCAACTTCACTTCTTCAAACCACTGCCCCTCTCTCACCCAACATCTGAGATTTACTTTTGGCGTGATACAATGTTCCTCACACAAGCTGCACATCACACGTGGACAGACCATTTCAATCCCCTACTCTGTGCCACCCACTATGTCACTGAGGGAAAAGCTACTCGTTTAGCAAATTTGTCCACCGAGCCAGAAACCACCATCATTCTGGACATTTCTCCGTCATCAACTGAAACCGACAGGTAAGCCTCGTTGCTTTTTAAAAATGGCCAGTCCTGCTCGGCAAAACGACAGCATATGCTAAGATTTCTCACCCCTGCAGAGAATGGGTGGTTCCCCTGCTAAGGCGGCAAATCCCAACACACAGTGGCATTCCCTCTCCACAGCAGCGTCTGCAATGTGCTATCTTCCTCCATGAGCAAAGCCCAATCCTCCTGGCGACAAGCTTTAAGCGAATCCCGACCGCGAGCAGGCTTCTCCTGCTCCGTCAGGAGCCGCCGCGGCCCAGGCCTGTGCCCTGCCTGCCCATGCTGCAGCAGCAGCCATTTTTGGCTCAGCCCTGCTGCGGCCCCAGATGAGAGCCAGGACAGCGAGGACAAGACGGCTAAGGACTCTAAAAAGGAAACTCCACAATAAATAAGAGGTACCATTAAAAAACGCTGCCCTCATCTGCCACATCCTTAAAAATAAGGCTTTTTTTTCCCCCAATGATGTCTCTTAAAACACTTTAAATTGCTTCTCTTGGTGTCATGAAGACAAATTTAGGAAGATCAGCACAAGTATTGCTATTATGGCAAAGATCAATTTAATCAGAAGGCTCAAAGAACATAATCCACAAGTTTTTACTTAATAATTTTAAAAAAGCTCCCTCTCGCCCTTGATTCCCTCTTGAAAATTTACACAGGTATTTTAAATCCTCTTCATGCTCTTAATGTGATGTCTTTGCTGAACTGAGGAACTTGCAAGGAGTCACATTTTAGCTAAGTTTCCTTTTTCGAAACAGAAACTGCTTTACTTTTCTGATTGTAAAAGTGATACATGGTTAACATACACAAAAATGACTTAGCAGAGAAAATAAAATGAAAGTCATCCAATTTCAACAGCAACCAGAAATAGTCCTATGAACACCACTGTATAAGCAAGAACCTTTTCAATATATTTTTTAAGATAAAATTAGATCACACATGCTATTTTAAACTGGCTTCCATAGAATAAATGTGGATGCCGTACCTCAGCAAGTGTTCTGCAGGATTTTTAAGGGTTACATGGTATTTCAATGCATACTGAGCCCAGAATTTGCCCAGAACTCTATCACTAGGCCTTTAGAATGTTTCAAAAGGTTTGCTATTATAAATGATGACAGGACAACAATCAGAATTTTATCTGAACACTGGATTTCAAAGTACAATACTGTAAAAGCCAGATGACATTAAAAAAAACCTAGGCTGATTTCAATCAGCTATTGGCTCAGAGGTTAAAGCACCTGCCTGCAATGCGGGAGACTTGGGTTCAATTCCTCGGTTGGGAAGATACCCTGGAGAAGGAAATGGCAACCCACTCCAGTATTCTTGCCTGGAGAATCCCATGGACAGAGGAGCCTGGTGGGCTACAGTCCACGGGGTCGCAAAGAGTTGGACACGACAGAGCGACTTCACTCACTTCACTCCGGCTGATTTCAAAGTAATCCTTGGATATAATGTTGAAGCAATTCCTTAGAACCTTAACCAAGTTTAATACAACAACAGCCCAATTTCTGTTTATCACCATGGGGCACTAGAAGCAAAATCCTAGGTCAAGCTGTCTTATCCACCCACTTGGAAAAGAGATTCATTTTAGCCTCTATCTTATCCTAGATACCTATTTAGTGAAAGAGAATAAGTTTAAAGGAAGACAGTGGCAGAGCCTGGGAAGAAATAAAAGCAATTCTGTGAGGTAAAACTGATCCAGGGGCTTCCCTGGTGGCTCAGTGGTAAAACATCCACTTGTTAATGTGAAGACACGGGTTCAATCCCTGATCCGGGAAGATCCCACATGCCAAGGAGCAACAAAGCCCATGTGCTGCAGCTCCTGAGCCTGTGCTCCAGAGTCCAGGAGCCACAACGACTGAGCCTGCAGTGCCACCAACTACTGAAGCCCACACGCCCTAGAACCTGTGCTCTGCAACAAGAGAAGCCACTGCAACAAGAAGCCCACGCACTGCAACCAGGGTAGGCCCCACTCGCCACAATTAGAGAAAGCCCACGCAGCAACGAGGATCCAGCAACAGCTAAAATAAGTAAAATAAAATAAATGGAGTTTTAAAAGAAATTCTAGCTGTAGCATTAGACATCATTTAAAAAAAAAAAAGAACTGATCCAGGACCCAGGACTCTAAATGGACACTGTTTGAGGATGAGGAAGTAAAAAGGCTTGGAAGAGATCCTGAAGACTCCCAGATCTTTGAAAGGTGCTCTAAACACCTAGAGCAGCAATGCTCAGAAGTACACCTGCACATTCCATCACAGAAATTCCTCCAGGTTAACAAATCTATTTGAAAAGGGCAACTATTTCCAGTTCTGTATTCCTTAAATGAATGAGTCAAACCTGCTAACACCAGGAAAAGGAACAACGATAACAAAATGCCTCATTTTCAGGGCCAGCAAAATGAAGCTTCTTCATGAAAATGAAATCCATTTCCCTATAACCCAAAGACTGGTTTCTAATGCAATTTCAATAACCCTTCCACACTTCACAAGTCACAGGTGAGTTGGTATCTACCACCGTGAGCTCAAAAGCTTCCCAAATACTATATAATGAAATACATCAACATTTGAAAAATCTGCATAACTTACTGAACTACTATCTTCCAGACAACCAATGCATGTTACAAAATCACGCTTGGGTAAAAGACCCATTCAAAGTACAATACAAACCAATGGGTTTAAGGGCATCAAAAGTTCATGGACATGGTTTCAGGTTCCAAACTGAAAATAACCTTTGAGAAACTACCACTGTCAAGTTTCGATATAATAATAAAGAATATCCACAAATATCTGAGAAAGACATTAAAATACTCCTTTCCAAGCTCCTTTGAACAAAATGCTGTATAGCAGAATGAATGCCGAAGCAGGTAATAGCTATATCCTATTCCACTATAAGTTAAAGAGATTTGCAAAAACATAAAATGCTACTCTTCTAACTTTTGTTTTGAAAAATGGTTATTTTTCATTTCTCAAACTAAGTTAATCCATAATGGATTTGTCCTTTTTTAAGTGGTTATTTTTAATTTTTCTTTACCGTCTAATATTACAAATATCAACAGACACAGCCCACATAAGAAAAGCTCTCTGAGGGCCTCAAAAATATTTAAGAATGTCCTCAATAATATTTAACAATGTACAGGGGAGAAAAAAATCTGAGAACCACCATTTTAAGTCATTGGTTTTCACTGTTTTCTGGGGAAATTCTGAGTCAGCTTCTTGGAACATAGTTTCCAATCTTTAGAATTAAAATATATGGGGAGTTTTCACTTCCACAACAGATTTTTTTGCATCCACTGCTCTAAGAGCTCACATAAATTTATAAAAGCTTCTTTCACACAGTCAGCATCAGGTGTCAGCTTATTCATTCATTCGTAAGTTGACTCCTAAATATTTCCCACTCCTTTCTCATATCTATTTTCTAATTCGATTTGAAGTTTTTCCACAATGTCCATCTTTCATTTTACTTCTCTCCACAGTCCTCCTACTGTATATAGCAGGGACTAAACATGTGCTGCCCCTGTACCAGTGACTTACAACCACTTTTAGAATGAAGTGTTATTTTTTTAAAAAAGCTAAAAAACATCTCAAGGATTTCTATACAGAAAAGAGTCCTCAATCATTCAAGAAGATCCTAATGGCACTCTGAACAGCAGTATTACTAATTCTTATAACTACTAAATATGGCATCCGCCATCATGACCTTTCTCCAGTTGAGGCCATCTGAGAAGGGGCTGAGTTAAAAGATTTCCATGATCCATTCCTACCCTCACATTCTAAGACTTCGATTCTTTTTACTCTCAATCCCAGCATTAAATAAGGCTGGACCCTATGGTTGTTTCGGGGTTGGAAGATGAGTCAGCAGGTGAAGCCATTTGTGAGAAGCAGTTTCATTACACTTCGAACAAGACAAGCCAGCAAAAGACAGCTGCCATGTTTACACTGCTGAACATGCTGTTGGGTTTCACAGGCCTAGAAAACCATCTACTGTCCAAGCTCCATTTTTCTTAGTTAAGGGGCTAAGAAGCATCAGACTTAGCTACTAGCTTCTAAAGCACAGTGAACAATCTCTTTTCTCAAAGCAAAAATAATATAAGTGTCTAAAAGAGCATTCCAAAACCATTCTTGCCACCAGGAGTGTGTCTCTGATCGTAATAGCCCATTAGACTACTACTGTGATACATGTTCAAACATAAGAAAATGTGCTTCCAGTGAGAAAAATAAGAGGATTTTTTTAACCATATAACATAGTTACTAGAGCATCCTTCAGTGATTATTCAAAGAACTGAAAACAAGTGGATAAAATATGAATTACTCATCTTTTTTGAGAGTCAGAGAAGCCAAATAACCTGAAACTCAACGGAATTACCTTCTCCAGTTCTGGTTCAATTCAGTTTCACTTCTCAGAAACAAAAGTGTTTCACCTTTAAGAATCTTTCTGTCATAAGAAGGATCCCCTCCAAGTATACTTTTCAAAGTTGTGATTTCCAATAAAGCGCTGGACTGAAACAACTCCTAATTGCTTCCTGGTTTCACATCCAATGGGTTATCCAGGCATTGTATGCGTACGTGTGCGTGTGTGCACCCACTCAGTCGCTCAGCCATGTCCAACTGCTTGTGACCAAAATACTGGAGTTGGGTTGCCATTTCCTCCTTCAGCGGATCTTCCTGACTCAGGAATCAAAACCACATGTCCCCTGTGTCTCCTACACTGGCAAGTGGATTCTTTACCACTGAGCCACCTGGGAAATCCCATCTAGGCATGACACCATAATTTCCTTTTCATTTCTAAGGCAGTCAAATTAACCTAATATTTCAAATTCCAAGCTGAACTAACAAGGAAATATAGATATATGCAATACATATACGTATCTATGACAAAAGATGCCCTGTTAGCTAACCAGCAGGTACTTTCACTATTAAGTAAAGAAAAGCCTACTTAAGTACCAAGACAATATGGCTTTTAAACTATAAACTGGCAAGCTATCTGCTATGAACCTGCTACTAACCACGCACTAACTGTAAACAAATCCTGAAACTTAACTTAGAACTATAACTATACATGTTTTTTAAAATGAAGTACAAGTGATCTTTAAGTGCAGGTTGGGGAACAACCATGGAAGTTTGCCTAGCTCCAAGCCTCTTGAACAAACATATCTATATATAGTTCGTAAATCTGAAAAACTGCAGACAAAAAAAAGTAAACAAACTGAAAATTATCCTTAGGAAAAGCATATACAATCTATCTTAAAAGTCCTAAGTAAAAATTGTAACTTACATTATCAACCTTGGATTTTAACTGTTTACTAAACTTAGATAATCTGGTCTTCCCTCCTAACAACCTTCCAGAAAGACCCTTCTAAAACACAATCTGGCCACATCATTCCCCAGCTTACAGCTCTGATGGCTCCTCACGGTCACCTGGGTGAAATCCAGACAGAGGAGCCTAACGTGCTACAATCTATGAGGCTGCAAAGAGCTGGACACCACACTTAGTGACGAGACCACCACCACTAGTATGGCATATGTGGCCTTTTCTGCAGCCTCTGATTATCCACTTCTCCCCTCCCAATTGTTGTCTCAGCAAGGGTAAATAAGCCATTTGTCACTGTCCTGAGTCTCTCCACGTGCTGATTCCTGGCTGAAATACTCCTTGTCCTGCCATTATCCTTCATATGGCTCATTCATCCTTCAAGTTAAGTTTAGAAATATCCCTTTCTCCAGGAAGCCTCTTCCCTCATCCCTCCCAACTCTCTCCCACCCTACCTCTTAAGTCAAGTGATCTCCTCCTCAGTGCTTGCAAAAAACTGCAGACCAAAAAAAGGATGATATGATCATCCTTTCCTTTTCACTTCCCTCTAGGCTGTATGTACAGCAGAAAAACCCTGGAAAAATCTTTAATGGACCCAGCATACAATCTCCATGCCTCCTGTCTATCTCAACCCATTCAGCACAATCTTTACCTTCTTGTAACAGACCATCTGACCAGCCCCCTTGAGAAACCTATATGCAGGTCAGGAAGCAGCGGTTAGAACTGGATATGGAACAACAGACTGGTTCCAAATAGGAAAAGGAGTACGTCAAGGCTGTATACTGTCACCCTGCTTATTTAACTTATATGCAGAGTACATCATGAGAAATGCTGGACTGGAAGAAACACAAGCTGGAATCAAGATTGCTGGGAGACATATCAATAACCTCAGATATGCAGATGACACCACCCTTATGGCAGAAAGTGAAGAGGAACTAAAGAGCCTCTTGATGAAAGTGAAAGAGGAGAGTGAAAAAGTTGGCTTAAAGCTCAGCATTCAGAAAACGAAGATCATGGCATCTGGTCCCATCACTTCATGGGAAATAGACGGGGAAACAGTGGAAACAGTGTCAGACTTTATTTTGGGGGGCTCCAAAATCATTGCAGATGGTGACTGCAGCCATGAAATTAAAAGACGCTTACTCCTTGTTAGGAAAGTTATGACCAACCTAGATAGCATATTCAAAAGCAGAGATATTACTTTGCCAACAAAGGTCCATCTAGTCAAGGCTATGGTTTTTCCAGTGGTCATGTATGGATGTGAGTTGGACTGTGAAGAAAGCTGAGCGCCAAAGAATTGATGCTTTTGAACTGTGGTGTTGGAGAAGACTCTTGAGAGTCCCTTGGACTGCAAGGAGATCCAACCAGCCCATCCTAAAAGAGATCAGTCCTGAGTGTTCATTGGAAACAACGATGCTAAAGCTGAAATTCCAATATTTTGGCCACCTCATGCTAAGAGTTGATTCATTGGAAAAGACCCTGATGCTGGGAGGGGTTGGGGGCAAGAGGAGAAGGGGATGACAGAGGATAAGATGGCTGGATGGCATCACCGACTCGATGGACATGGGTCTGGGTGANAAGGAGATCAGTCCTGGGTGTTCACTGGAAGGACTGATGTTGAAGCTGAAACTCCAACACTTTGGCCACTTGATTCAAAGAACTGACTCATTGGAAAAGACCCTGATGCTGGGAAGGATTGAGGGAGGGAGGAGAAGAGGATGACAGAGGATGAGATGGTTGGATGGCATCACTGACTCGATAGACACGGGTTTGGGTAGACTCCAGGAGTTGGTGATGGACAGGGAGGCCTGGCGAGCTGCGGTTCATGGGGTCGCAAAGAGTTGGACACGACTAAGCGACTGAACTGAACATGTGTAGATGTGACTTACTCGAACTTGATGTGTCTCAGTTTCCTTGTCAGGAAAGTGGGGAGGACGGTAGTATCCCCATGTACCTCACTGAATGCACTGATAGTTTTGGGGGCCTCAGACAGAACCAGGGCTGAGACCTTGGGAACATACATCAAGGCGTGGAAGAGCAGAACACCCATGAGGCAAACAGAAAGCAACCATGCTCTTCTCATCCTTCACGTGCCTCTTAATCTGCTTTGCCAGCTATTTCTTTCCTGCGTGAAATCTCAAGGTGGTCCTCAGAACTTTTCCGACCATTGGCATTATATAGTGTTCTCATCACATCTCAAAATGAAAACAGTCTTATTTGAGAAATTACAGTGCCCAGTCCTACATGGTAAAGTGCCAAGCTTCATTTAGAATGACAGTGTCTCTCTTTCCCCACTTTATCCTGGCTTCAAAGTGAATTTGTGACTTCTGCTAAGAAGGTTGATGAGGGGCAAGAATCATGAAACTGACTTTCACCACCTCCTTTGAATNGCTCAGCATTCAGAAAACGAAGATCATGGCATCTGGTCCCATCACTTCATGGGAAATAGACGGGGAAACAGTGGAAACAGTGTCAGACTTTATTTTGGGGGGCTCCAAAATCATTGCAGATGGTGACTGCAGCCATGAAATTAAAAGACGCTTACTCCTTGTTAGGAAAGTTATGACCAACCTAGATAGCATATTCAAAAGCAGAGATATTACTTTGCCAACAAAGGTCCATCTAGTCAAGGCTATGGTTTTTCCAGTGGTCATGTATGGATGTGAGTTGGACTGTGAAGAAAGCTGAGCGCCAAAGAATTGATGCTTTTGAACTGTGGTGTTGGAGAAGACTCTTGAGAGTCCCTTGGACTGCAAGGAGATCCAACCAGCCCATCCTAAAAGAGATCAGTCCTGAGTGTTCATTGGAAACAACGATGCTAAAGCTGAAATTCCAATATTTTGGCCACCTCATGCTAAGAGTTGATTCATTGGAAAAGACCCTGATGCTGGGAGGGGTTGGGGGCAAGAGGAGAAGGGGATGACAGAGGATAAGATGGCTGGATGGCATCACCGACTCGATGGACATGGGTCTGGGTGAACTCCAGGAGTTGGTGATGGAGAGGGAGGCCTGGCATGCTATGATTCATTGGGTCACAAAGAGTCAGCCACGACTGAGTGACTCAACTGAACTGAATGACCAAACATGTTAATAATCTTCAAAAAATCTCCACTTGCTACAGATAAAAGTACCGATTGTTTGTTACACTGCACATTCACTGTCTTCTGTTCAGTCAAGCAGCTCTCTGACTACTCCAAACACAACATGCACCATTTCCTATCTGCTATAAATGCATCCTCCCCTAACTGTCTTCTGTCATTCCTCCCAATATGTCCTTCCCCTTTTGCCTACCCAAGTCCTGCTTCCTATTCCTCTAGTCCTCGCCCATCTTCAGGCCTCTGACCTCCTTACCTCCATTCAGAAAGCACCTTAAATTTTTAACCGTTTGACTAGAGTATGTAAAAGGCAGAGAGCACAAACCGCGGGTTTGTTTTATATCTCCTTCACCAGTTAGCACATACTATTATTTAAAGAAACTTGCTCCTTGTTCACTTAATAATAATTGCTGTGCCTATTAAGCTTCAGGGACTCTGAGCTTAATCTGTGGTATCGTAACAGTGACCAACACTGCCCTTCTCTGTTCTGCCTCGCAGGTTTTTCTCCAGATCCCAGCAGTTCTTTCCTTCTCCCTTGAGCACCCAAACCTGCCATTACCAAGTGCCCTCTTCCACTGAGTGGAGCCTTCTGTTGAACAGCAACTAAGCTACTTTCACAAACATGTTTCTGGAACACAAAAGAAAAATGACTTGCCCCTCCAAATACTCTGAGAAAAGCTAGGACGAGTGACCAACAGTACATTCGTGGAGGCTACCCTGCCACCTGCCAGTTGGCAGCTTCTCACAACTGTCCTTCTCACTGACAGGCATTTTCATGCACAGCATTATTAAGAATGGACCAAAGCCTTAATTTCACTGAAGCCTGTGGAGACTTGCTTGTTGTACCTAGACCCTGTGGTGAGTATACGGTTAACTGAAGAAAGGGGGTTGTTACTTTAAAGCGCACATAAACTGCAACATTCAATGACTAAATTTCTATTTCGGTTAAGCTCCTTCAAGTACAACAATTCACCAGAACTGGCATTCAAAATTTAACAATAAAAAAAAAGGCAGGTGGTTTGTCCATGGGTTCTACAGGGGTAACTAGAGTACATCTCTGACTTCAAATCTCATCAAAAGAATTTACTCTTAGGCAAACTCAAAGAATGTGAAATACATACATCTTCTGACTACATCAAATTGTCAGATATGAAGTAAAGACACTGGACCTGCAATTCCCAATAGAATGTAAACATAAAAACCCTTCAAATTCACATCTCTGGGAGCAAAGCAAGACAAGAACAATAACAAAGAGCTGTACACATTTCCTTAACTACTTTGCTAATAGAAGGAATACTTTTAAAATCTGACCAAGTTTTAATATAAATTAAAAACATGACTGCTGGGGAATTCAGATGCTTGTCAAACTCAAAAATAAAACTAAATAATCACACATGATACACTGTGATAACCTAAAGCCATACTGAAAATTGATAAAAGAAAAAGTAAAATAATGAATACTGTAACACTAGAACAACAAAAACACTTTGTTTTAATTCCCAAACTGTTTCACAGTAACAAAAGCTTCTGATACTGTGTTACAAGGTCAAATAAGTCAAGTCCTTTCCCTGGACAGAAACCACTAACACTGCTGGTTGCCTTACAAAGGCCATCATAAAGTTCAGAAAGCATTTTCTGTTTCATTATCTCAGTCAGTGTCAAAACCCTTTGAAAAGGAGAGAGGTACTATTTTCCTCATTTTACAGATGAGGACACTGGAACTCAACGAGATTATGGGATTCACTGTGACAACATGGCTACCTTCATGTAAAAGAGAGAAAAGAAAGTACACAGGCATCTACTCATTTGTAAAAGAAATACAGAAAAGATAAACTAGAAATTAAGAAACAGGTCACCCCCAAGTATAGGTGGAAAAGAAGGGGGAAACAGGACTTCCTTGGTGGTCCCGTGGTTAAGATACCTCCTGCCAGGGCAGGGGACACAGGTTTGACCCCTAGTCCAGGAAGATTCCATGTGCCGTGGAGCAACTAAGCCCACATGCCAGAGCCACTCATGCCCTGGAGTCCCTAAGACACAACAACTGAAGCCTTCGAGCCCTAGAGCCTGTGCCCTGCAGCAAGAGAAGCCACTGCAATGAGCAGCCCTCCCACCACAACTGGAGAGCAGCCTTCAATCACTGCCACCAGAGAGAGCCCGACGAGGCCACGGGCACCCGGTACAGTCAAACATAAATGAAAAAGAAAAGAGAGACAGAAGATTAATTGTGAAAACAAGAAGAAGGGGAAAACAGACACTGGGCAGCACAGATAGGAGGAGTAATACTTCTCTGAGTGTATTTTTCATCTCTTTTTTTTAAATATAATTCTGACTCTTGGAACCAGAGTAATGTTTCACATACTCAAAACAAACAATCAAAACCAAAAGTAGAAGAAAAGTGTTAGGAATTCTCAAGCTCTTTTATGTGTACAATGAAGTGAGAAGATTACAGATTTGGAGAGCCAGGTTTCTCATTACTAGAGATATTTAGAAAATAAGAGAAAGGGGAATGTTAAAACAAACTGGGAGGCACTACAGTGGAACTTGAACGTATACATAAATACAGAAATACAGATAATATGTACGTAAGGGGGTTAGTATACATATATTCCCTAATGTTGTCTGCTGAAAGGGCCTAGAAGCAAGGATATTCTAGTAACACTGAACACACCTAGACCTAGAGCTTGGTCACTAACACCATTCTCCAGCAAGAAGACTCAGGATTTCTTGGAGAAATGGCTGATTGCAGCACTGAGGCAGGGAAAATACAATACGAACCTAAAACATCTTG
The DNA here is from genome assembly GCA_006410615.1 of Neotragus moschatus. NCBI lineage: Eukaryota > Metazoa > Chordata > Mammalia > Artiodactyla > Bovidae > Neotragus > Neotragus moschatus. The sequence goes on from SJYA01000223.1 coordinate 648,222, forward strand.
TGCTGCCAGAAAGTAAAGAAATGCTTTTAAAAGGGGCCGGGGCGGGGTGAATTCCCCGGCAGTCCAGTGGATAAGACTCTGTACTTTCGCTGGCAGGGGCCTGGGGTCAATTTCCTGGTGGGGAACTAAGATATCACAAGATGCACAACACAGCCAAAAAAAGAAAAGGTTGCTAGCTGGGTGGAAAAACACAGGCACCAATCTGCAAGAGTGCCTCATGGCCAAAGTCGGAATAATCTGAGCAACAAAACGTATAACGATAATACACATCCATGACTCAGTGATCATATAAATATATAATAGAATACATAACAATAAATGGAGGAGAGCTCTTCCTCACTACAATTAATACATGTAGAAGCAAAGAGAGAATCAGAAAGTCGCAATTAAGCATCCACAAACTTAATACATGTTGCATGTAATATCCACCAGTTACTAAGATTAGTGGGCCAAAATCTGAGGAGAACCAGTATTTGCTAAGTCTTCCACAAGAAACTTACTATAAGGGTGAGACTGTACCTCCACAGCAGAAAGATCAATCTAACCAAGTAACCATTTCATAGTGACCATTCCATATTGACAAGGTGAACTTCTTGATATGATACACTAGGAAAGGGTGCATTTTGGTGTCCTTATCAAAATTCATAACCTCACTCTGATCACAAGGAAACATCAAATAAACCCAAACTGAGAGACATTCTACAAAATATCTGACTGGTAACCTTCAAAGGCATCAGTCATGAAAGATAAGAAAAACAGAGAAACAATTACAGACTAAAGGGCACTAAGCAAAGATAGTAACTAAGTGCAGTGTGCGATCCTGGAACAGAAAGAGGATAGTGGAAAAATTGGTAAAAATTCTATTAAGGTCTGTAGCTTAGCTGAAAATATTGTATCAATGTTAACTTCCAATTCTTGACCACTTCACCTGGTTAGGGGAGATGATAACTGCAGGAGAAGGAGGTGAGAGACGTAAGGGGACACACCCTACTATCTTGGCAGGTTTTCTCCAAGTCTATATTTAGCTCAAGTAAGGTCGTTCTTCTTATTTAGCGAGCTGACGATACTTTGTTCCTACTTGGTTCACATGCTACTGCCAAAGACCTCTATAATAACTATAACATCAAATACAAATTACTGCACCAATCGATATGAAAGGTTTTGCTGCCTCACAAAGCATTTTAGCAACATACTTAAAAATAACATAAACACTCTTAATTTTCTAAGCCACATAATCATTACTGGGTGAGTGAGTGAGTGAAAGTCACTTAGTCCTGTCTGACTCTTTGTGACCCTGTGGACTCTTACAGTCCAAGGAATTCTCGAGGTCTAGAGTGGGTAGCCTTTCCCTTCTCCAGGGGATCTTCCCAACTCAGGGATCGAACCCAGGTCTCCTGCATTGCAGGCAGGTTCTTTAACACCTGAGCCACAGGGGAAGCCCATTACTGGGTAGGATGACCATACAATTTACCATGCAAACCAGGACCATTNAGCCTTTCCCTTCTCCAGGGGATCTTCCCAACTCAGGGATCGAACCCAGGTCTCCTGCATTGCAGGCAGGTTCTTTAACACCTGAGCCACAGGGGAAGCCCATTACTGGGTAGGATGACCATACAATTTACCATGCAAACCAGGACCATTACAGGAGGAAAAGTACCTTTGTTTACCCCACTAGTAGGTCAAAGTGTGCACGTTGTTATAGCTATCAAGTCAGTTTGAGCTGGCATAAACCAGATGCTTCAGTAAGTCACCTTCATCTCCCTTAGCCTCTGAACAAATGCCCCTGAGGGAGGGGCCAGAAAGTTAAGTCAGGAGACCCCCAAAGGAGACTCATGTAATGTGAAAATAAGCTACTGCATATTTACATGCTTAGATTCTTTAATTATGATTTTTTAAAGCAGGTCAAGAATGAAATCACCAACTTTCCAGAGCAGCATTCAGCTCTCACTGCCTTGCCTAAAATGTACCACATTCAAGTACACTCAGCCAGGCACAGCATACAGGGTAATAAGCTAAGGTCAAGTACTTTGCTGTCTGCTTGTCAAATAGCAGTTGCCTCAGAAAGTTGGACTGGTTCCAAATTCTATTAGTTCCACAAAAGATCAACAACATAATATTAAGAGTTATCAGCTGAATATGACATATTAGCCTCAAAAACTCAACAGTATATTGATGTCCTCAAAATTCCACATAGGGTAATTAAGACCTTCTTCCTTTGCGTATTTAGTAAGAGCTAAGCTAAGCGAAGTGAAAGTTGCTCAGTTGTGTCCAACTCTTTGAGACCCCATGGACTGTACAGTCCAGGCCAGAATACTGGAGTGGGGCGCCTTTCCCTTCTCCAGGGGATCTTCCTGACCCAGGGATTGAACCCAGGTCTCCTGCATTGCAGGCGGATTCTTTACCAGCTGAGCCACAAGGGAAGTAATTACAATCTTTAAAAATCAACAACCCCATTCCCACACTGTAATATTTCAAGTCACTGAAGAAACTGTGTGAGAAAAATCTTCATCCANGACCCAGGGATTGAACCCAGGTCTCCTGCATTGCAGGCGGATTCTTTACCAGCTGAGCCACAAGGGAAGTAATTACAATCTTTAAAAATCAACAACCCCATTCCCACACTGTAATATTTCAAGTCACTGAAGAAACTGTGTGAGAAAAATCTTCATCCAAAGCAAATAAACCCTGTTTTCATCAGACCTGAAAGGTTACAGAGTTTAATGTGGTCCTTTCCTAAACAGTTAAAAAAACAAAAATCCTACTAGACAGATGATAGTGGTTATTTCTCTATTTTGTTTCTTTATAATAACATATACATTAGGATAGCCTGAGGATAGAAATAATCAAACTTAACCTGAAAATTACATAAATACATTAGGCAGAACTAACATTCTATGTGAAATACAATAACCCAAGAATTTTTAACTAACAATTTCAATTCTTGACAAGACAGCAAAGTCATCAAATGCCCATACTTTCTTACAAAATTATCACTGCCTAATAGGAATTTACCTTAATAACAGAAGGAGGCAAAATCTCCTTTTGATTAGTTCCAGGCATTATACAAAAGGTAGAAATGGTCAAAGTCTGTTTATTCAATAAGCTATAAAAATGAGCACATCTCACTAAAATCTCAAACATTTAATGGATTACGAAAGCTTTTTACAAGTAGTTCTGTGATGCCATTCCTTCTCTCCTAATCTTTCCTGTTCCTTATTTCAACTTGCACACCTCAACCAAATACATCTTCAAAACTACTATTTTCATCATCAGTTTTCCAATAAATAAAAAAGAAATGCAGCTGGTTTTTGACAGGGTGCCAAGACAATTCAACGAGGATAAAATAGTCTTTTAAACAAATAGTACTGAAACAACTGGATATACAAAAGCAGAATAAACTTAGACCCTTACTTAACATCATACATACAAATTCAGAATGGATCAGAGACCTAAGTGTAAAAACTAAAATTATAAACTTAGAAGGAAACAAAGATGTAAACCTTCATGACCCTGAATCAGGCAAAGCCTTCCTAGACACAACACAAAAGCACAAGTGACAAAAGACAGACAGACACATTGGACTTCATCAAAATTAAAAACTTTGGGGCTTCAAAGGACACCATCAAGAAAGTATAAAGTGAAAAAAGGTGACCGACCCACTGAATGGGGAAAAAATAATTATAAATGTTATATCTGAAAAGGGACTTGTATCCAGACTTTATAAAGAACTCTTACAACTCAATCATAAAAAGACAACTAAGTTAAAAAGTGGGCAAAGGATTTGAACAGACATTTCTCCAAAGACAAGTGTGCAATAAGTCCACAAAAAATATGCACATCATTAGTCATCAAGGAAAAGCAAATCAAAACCACAATGAAATACTACTTTATACCCACTAGAACCTATAATCAAAAAGACATAACATGACGAGTATTGGAATCTTCATATTTTGCTGGCAGGAATACAAAATGCTAATCACTCTAGAAAAGTTTGGCAGTTCCTCAAGATGTTAAACACGGAGCTACCTCATAAAACCCAACCGGTTGGGTTGGGTACCTTTATGAGGTACCTAAGACTACAACTGTGCTCTTAGGTATCTACTCAAGAAAAACAAAAACATGCATCCACACAAAAACACTCATAATTATATATAACAGTAAATGCTTCAACCACCCAAATGTCCATCAACAGATGAAGAAAACATGACAGCTGGAATATTCTCCAACAATTTAAAAAAAAAAGGTTCTAAAACATGCTTGAACATAGTTGAATCAAGAAAAAATTATGCAGAGAGAAATCACTCACAAAAGACCACTTATTATATTATTCCATTATACAAAATGTCCAAAAGCCAGGCAAATCTCTGTAGGCTAATAGTACTTGCCTATGGTTGGCACGGGTGGGGGGG
>SJYA01000223.1:656810-770477 GCA_006410615.1 Neotragus moschatus
TGGGGTACTGGAGATTCTAATGAATTCTTTGGATAGTAATGAGAAGATTCTAAAATTTATTGCAATGATGGTTGTAGAATGATGTGAATAAATTAAAAACCACTTAATTGTCCACTCTAAATGGGTGGCTTGTATGGTGTAGGCAAATTATACCTCAACAACACTGTGCCCCTCCACCATCAAAAAAAGGCAATGCTTTATACAAACAATGTCTAACCTTTTCTTTTATTCATTCAAAGTCCTTTAGAATCTGGACCCATTATCTCAAATATTGTACCACAAGAATCCTCCACTCCAAGCATACTGATCAAGACCCTAACAATCCAGCATGTTATTGCTATGTCCGACACTTTTGCGACCCCACAGACTGTGGCCCACCAGGCTCCTCTATCCATGTGATTTCCCATGGAAGAACATGGCAATGGGTTGCCATTTCCTTCTCCAGGGGATCTTCCTGACTCAGGGATCAAACCGACATCTCCTGCATTGGCAGGCGGATTCTTTACCACTTGAGCCACCAGGGGAGCAATATACACCATGCTTATTTCAAGCCCAAATCTTTGTTCATGCAGATGACCCACTCACCACAATCCTTTCCTCTCTGCCCAACCATGCTTATTTCAAGCCCAAATCTTTGTTCATGCAGATGACCCACTCACCACAATCCTTTCCTCTCTGCCCAACCAAACCCTGATTGTAATCTTAAACTCTTTTTAATTTTTTAAAAATACAGTTCAAATTCTATGTCTTATATGCTATTTTCTAGGGCCAAGAGAGTTGGGAGTCATCTCACTCACCTTTTCTTTCTTAACATTCCTCCATCCTATCTACAAGTTTCAGTCCTTTCCATTCTCAATGCAAAAAATATTGTACTGGCTCAAAACTGGCTGTACTTATTTCTACTATGATGGAGTGTTGCTCCCACCTTGTCATTCCAAAATTCTGGTTGTTCCGATGCTTTCATCTTATTTTCTGAGCCCTACATGAGACCTCACATGGTCTTATCCTCCCTCCAATCACTCCATATAAATATCAACATTTTCTGAAAATCGGGTATACATGTACATATGTATACAATTCCTAACTAGAAAATAACTCCCTGTTCACATCTTTTTAAAGTATGTTTAAATATATGGATGAAGATGGATTCAAAGGAATAATTTTTTAAATGCAAATAACTGTAGGGGCGGAAATCTGTGAAGTTATGTTGTTTAGCCGCTAAGTCGTGTCAAGAGTCTTTTGTGACCCCATGGACTATAGCCCATCAGGCTCCTCTGTCTATGGGATTTCCCAGACAAGAATACTGGAGTGGGCAGCTGTTTTCTACTCCGAGGGATCTTCTCAACCCAGGGATCAAACCCACATCTCTTGCATTAGCAGGCAGATTTCTTGCCTCTGAACCACCAGGGAAGCCTCTATGAAGTTTTATCAATATATTTAATGTTATAAATAATGCAAAATATTATAGGCACAATGACTCAAAAATGTCTGACTTATTGATAACAGTTTCAGCCTTCCTCTTTCTAATGAGCAGTCATAACTTCTGAGCTACAAGCCAAAGGTGAAACAATATTCTCAAGAAAACCTTTCCAAAGCAACAAAAGCAGTTCACTCCAAATAAAATGATTCAAAAAGTAGTTTCTGTTGGCAGATAGTTAAGCAACAAAATAAGCAAGATACAAAACTATGTAATTTGACCATAAGTTATGTTACAAAAAAGGGCACATTTTAAGTCCATTAAAGTCCATAGAAAGAAGGACAAAAAATATACCAAAATGTTAAACAGTGGACATCTTTATATACTAAGATTATGGTTGACTTTTTACTTTTCTATATTTTTTAACCTTTCTGAATTGATGTATTATTATTAAAAGTGTAAAACAAAAAATTTAACAGTAACGTTTGACTATGTTTTTTTCTCCTTGGCCTTTATATAAACTCTAATTCTCAGTATCTATACTTCAAATGCAATCCAGACACTTTAGATGGCTTTGCAAACTGGGTCAATGCTTATGCCATCTCAAAGGAAATTATGGAACTATTTTCAATTCCATTACACATCAGTGCAAACAATTTTAGGGCAGCTCTGAGTATCAGAATTGTTGTGATGTCATCTATATTATCTCAAAACTTACCTTAAACTGATTCCTAGACTCTAACTTAACATTTCATTCAGCACACGTTTACAGACTTCCAACTACCTGCCAAGCACTCTTATAGGTGCTGGCAACTCAAGAGTGAACAAAAACAACAAAAACCTCTGCCTTTAAGGAGTTTACATTCTCTGCAGATAAAACTTAATGTCTCAGAAGAGTCAGGGAACACCCACACAGGGCTCAAAAAAGTACAGAACGACTACTAGTTAATAAAGCTCATAAAAGCTGACAAGTTTCTTTACATAGCTCAAACCATCTCAAATTTCAGCTAAGGGTACAGGAAAGTGAAAAATTCCTTCTGACTGGCAGCAAGCCAAAGAACTAGAAACCAACTGAGAATTCAGAAGTATCTCAGGATCCTGCAATATTTGATCCATGTAAATTCCAGCTGCAGTTTATTCACTGCCTGAAGTCAGGCGCCTGCCTAATAATCAGGAAACACTTTATTTCCTATTATATTAACTCAAAGCATCATTCCTAAAGTAAGACTAGAGATTGTTCCTCACCACAGGAGTTTATTTCAGAACTTACTTTCTCCTTCATACCTCATAATGAACTAGCCGGGTCATCCCCCAGAGCAAGCCAGCATCAGACATGAAAACTTTATAGCCTCAAGTCATCCCACCACAGACAATAAAGTCTTCACTACTAAAGTCACAGAAGTATTTCAATCTGTTTGGCTAAATCTAACATTAACAAGACAAAAACCAGAGGTGGCTTCTTATATGAACAAGCTGCCTTCCCTGTGGTCCATATTAGAATGCCTCTAGTATCAGTTAAGTCACCACAGAAACGTGTCACTGACCATCAAACAGACTAAGAAACCATTAATAGGTCTCTATAAATCCTTCTTATCTACTTGTAAGAACAAATCAAATCCTCAAACCATAATCTTCAGAATTAAAAGCCACTACAATTCAAGAGGATCACTTAGTAAACTAGTCTAACCTCTTCATTTTAGAGAAAGGGAAACTGATGCCCAAAGCAGTTACATGACCAGTCCAAGGTAACACATTAAATTGGAAAAGCCAAACTCAAATCCTGATTTTGCTTTTAAACTCCCTATCAGCTGACCATCTCAATACACCAAGTGAAATCTACTTATGTTTTGAGGCCAGCAGGTACTGCTTCCAAGCCAGTCTTGTATCAGAAGGGCAGGGGATATTATAGGATGACTGGGAAGGAGACTAGGAAAGAACCAACCACAGAAATCAGGATCCGATATATTAACATGAATGTATCTTCTCATATTCTCATATTATGATGTAGAAGATATTTTCAATCTATAGCAACTGTGTTTTGATTGCCATGTTCTCTGGTATGTCTTTCTAGCTTCTCTGCCACTGCTAAAAACCTGAAACATGCCTGAAATCCATTTAGTACTAACATTCTAACTCAGCAGCAACAGCAAAGTGGGAAAAGTTAGCTGGCAGAGGAGAAAGCTCTCTAAACCTTGGGTAATTCTTACTCATCCTTGTAATTTAGCTCAGGATTTCTTGTATGAAGCCCTAATTCCTCCTTCCCCCCAGGCTAGGCTCTTACAGCAGAGTAATTGTACTTGCCTCATGGTATTCTGCTGGTTTACCTGTCTGGACCAAGTTCTTTGAGGGCAAAGACTTCAACCCGAGACCTAACACTGAGTGGGGCACACAGTAGGGGCTGGATGAACAATTTTTAAACTTGCCACTTAAAGCACCAATACCAATATAAACAGCTAAAAAGTGGCAACCCTATTCTGATTTAAAACACGGTTTTCAAAAACAATTCTGGCAGATCCTTCTGTAAAAATCTTACCAGAAACCCCAATGTGAAAAAGCTACTTATCAATCCTTAGGTAATTTAAGTTCTCCGAGTTTGACGGAAAATACCAGTGAGCTTAGTACCGGGCGTAGCAGCAGCAGAGGCAAGAGCTGATGAGAATCAGCCATCTAACTTTGTTCCTTTATCTCCATCTTTATCTCCCTCCCGAGAAGAGGAGGGAGATCTGTGTCTCAAAGCACAAATCCCTCTTTGTTGATGGTGGGGCTTAAGAGTAAATAGACTACTGGCCATTGCATCAGCTACACAGTTCTAGCTGCTAGTTATACAGGTATTTTGAGAGATGCCCTGGTAACATCTGAACAAGCAGAAACATGCACTGTATCAACGTGGCAGGCCTATTCCTATGCTTTAAGGCTCAATGAGGTAAAGATCACCTACTTGTCTAGCAGTATGTAGCTATGAGCTAATTAAAACATGGTACAGCATCACTGCACTTCAGATTACTCCAGAGATCCTTTACTTTATATAGACTTCCTCTAGCTATAAAATATGAGAGCGCATCCTTGCTTTCATCACTCCCACACACACACACACACACACTTGGTAAGAAGTAGCCCAGCAGATAGAAAGGACATCCATAAGCCTTAGGACAACAGTCTGAACCAGTCACTACCTACTAGACAGATGACCTTGAGAATGTTACTTAAATTCTCTGAACTTCAGTTTCCTCATCAGTAAAACAGGGAATATTAGAGTTCTTGTGCAAATTAAATAAAATCATATATGTACAGCTCCTAGAACAGAAGGCACTCAATAAATAAACACCACTGTTATCACTAAGGGCTTCCCTGGTGGCTCAGAGGTTAAAGCGTCTGCCTGGAATGAGGGAGACCTGGGTTCGATCCCTGGGTCGGGAAGCTCCCCTGGAGAAGGCAATGGCACCGCACTCCGGTACTCTTGCCTGGAGAACCCCATGGAGGGAGGAGCTGGCAGGCTGCAGTCCATGGGGTCGCGAAGAGTCGGACACGACCGAGCGACTCCACTTCCACTTTTACTTTCACTGTTACCACTCAGATTTAGCTTTGATAGAGGCAAAAAAGAAGAAAGCAAATGTTACTGGTTTCAGCCTATAAAACTCAAAATCAACACAGAACGAAAACAAGGGAAAACTACAGTACCGAAAATAAGGAGAATATTTGCTTTTAATGTATGTCATATCTAAGAGAAAAGAGCCGAGGACACAAGTCATCTGGGGGTCACACAGGCCTTTACCAAACTGTTTCTTTAAAGAACATCTGCTCTGATTTTCTTAACCAAACCAACTCCCCCTAAACAGTAACTAGACTCCCCAGAAGTGTCAGCAGCCCTGAGAGAAATTACATCCTGAAGCCTTTCCATATAAATAGAACACTGAGTATTCACAACAGACTGCAAAATTGTTCTGTTTAAGTCAGAACTACTTGGGCTCTTGAATTCAAACTCATTTATCTTCAATTATCTCAAGGGTGAGCAATTTCCATCTAAAGAACTAGGCTTTTAATGGGGACCCAAGAACTCCCTGAAAAATGTTAGCAAGATTTTCTATGCATGTACAATTTTCTCTGGAGAGGGTCTACAAGGTTTTATCAAAATGGTAAAGTTGTTTGTCACCCAGAAAAGGTTAAGAATCAGCATGGAGATTCTCAGTAGAGCCTCCTGGAACCTCACGCTGGGAAGGCGAGGGTCCCCAAGTGACAATTCCATAAACTATTCACACTGGATCACGCTATAGAAACTCTTAGGCATATTTCTCCCTTGCCATTAGCACTTTTCTGTATCAAGGTTTATCTTCTTTCATTCTCACCATCCCCACCCACCCTCCACCACGGCCCATCCATCCTGGGACAGGTCCTATCCCCTGTCTCTTGGCAGTCAAGGGCCTCTATTTGACAGGGCCTTAGGAGTCTGCTGCGCCTCACCGTAAGCAGGTTAGTTTAAACTCCAATTAGCATTTCTGATTTGCCACTTGAACACTACGTACAAATGAAGGACAGACATCTTGTTATATGAGTCTCTTCATATTTTTACAGATTTAAAATGCTACCTAAACTCATTAACTCAATTCAAACACAACTGCACCCATACATTCTGAGGAATTGGAGAGTTAATCAAGCCATAGAAAGGGCAACTCCAACTTTGCACTCTAGTCTCAACGCTTCTATGTGTACCAATTTATATAATCACTTTTATCAAACAAACACAAATCCCCACACTCCCTCAGTGTAGAAAAGCAAAATTACTCTATTTCAATCCATTTTTAACCAATTCCCCATTACCACGGATAACATTTCACCACTAGCATGTTCTAATGAAATCTGTAATCTACACTTCATTTACTTACAAGCTTTCAGATTTAGCAATTGTAATCTTTCAATGTGTAAAGCAAAAAAAAGATAACAGAACTGTGAAATACGTTAAGAAGAAAACTTTTTCTTCCTTCACTGTCATGAGGCAAAGTACAAAAAAAGCCACATAAAACCAAGTAACCTATATTACTACATTTAAGTATAAAAATTATTTCCACTGGAAATTACATCTTAGATCTATCCCCTTTAACAACTGTTGCAGTATGACTAGCTTCTCTTATTGCAACCAACTCACGGCTTTTACAAGTCCTTCCTTTGTGAAATGCATTTGAAAAAGCACACTCGAAACGCTCAGTGTCCAAATGATATCACTAAACTCACCAAGCACTGTTATATTCACCATCTTGGTCCTTATCACTTTGTAGTCAAGAACACAGAACTACAGGCCTCCTTTCACGTGTTTAATTTCCAAAACAGCTCCAAGATGGAGGTAAAGAATAATTTACTTGGTGGCACAGTATGGAAACTTTAAGAGCGCTAACCAAGTATGGGCAATCAAGACCAAAAAAACCCTGAAATTAAAAAGGAATTTAAACTCACAAAGCATTAAGTGAAGATACCTTTAAGAGATCTAACACTGAATTCTACCTTGAAGGAGGAGTATCAGCCAGTCTTCCCCCAAAGTAAAGCAACTAGGGACACTGATCAAAACTAACCAGGTTTTTCATGGGCAACAAACACTAAGGCATCACTAACCAGTCTCATCAGTGAGCAACTCTTAATTGAACAGAATCATGCAGTTAAACATTATGAAATCAGTACACACATCACACTGGAATGGAATTTATCTTACCCTGCACCACACTGCTTGGATTGAAAAAAATGTGGACTAACAATATTCAAAGCACAGAGAAAATGGTACTGGACAGAAACCAAAACTATGACCTGAGATGACTCTCCAAGGGGATACCTTTCCCTTCTCAAAATAATGAATACAGACAAGAATCAAACTACAGACTGTGAAATAACCTGTGGACCTCACAGCAGTTAGTTTCAATTGCTCCAACACCCTACTCTCTCCAAAAGTCAAACGCACGATGACACAAATATAAAAACACAACACATCTAAACACCCAATATTTATTGATTTACATAAATACAACGGATTGGGGGCAGGGGTATATGATGAAATGTTACTCTCGGGTAGGTAATAATGTCTTTCTAATTCTCCGTGGAATTCATGAATTCAACGTTTTACCTTCACCCGCTGGTTTTTAACTAAAATACCTCGTCACCAAGTCTTTTCAATCAAAGCTGTCCAAAAACTCTCCAGTCAACAACATGAAATTAGACATATTCAACACTAGACTTTCCAGCCAGGAGCCACGGTGCCCTCCAGATATCAGGCCTAGGAAGAGTAAACTCAAGCCCTTAAAAATATTCAGCATTTAACACCAGTCTTCCAAGAAGTGAGACTTTTGGGGGTGATGGGTAATGTCAGTTAACTTCCTCTTCCTTTAAAAAGGTCAAAGACAGGGAAGCGTCCGGCGTAACATTTCCTCCTTAGATCGCGTTCCACCACAAACCACATCACAACTCTCCCAATCGCTTAAAAAAAAAAAAAAAAAAACACTAGCCAGAGGGAGTGCTTTCTGCAAAATTTCACCGTAGTCTGAAAATCCAACTTACCTTTGGAACAAGCTGAGTTTAGTTTCACACGGGAAATTTACAAATAAAGTTTATTATGTATTAACCACGATAATCAAGGAAGCCCACCATGCCCCGTTGCAGAGGGAGCTGAAGGGAGATGAGGAGGGTGTCGTCCTTACAGTAATCAGAGAAAAAGCCTTCCCTGCAGGGTTGGTCACAGGCACCAGCAAATTCGGCCTAATAAAAAGGGGGGTGGGGTCGGGTTTAGGGGGAGAGAAGAGGCGAGAGGGAGGAAACGGTGTCTCCCACCCCGCCCCGGCTCCAAAAGGGAAGGGCTGCAGAAGCAAGGCCGATGGAGCTAGTCTGCACAGTAGTGCAGAGGGTCGGGGAGGGGGGGGTTTCCCCACCTCCTGCAGTGCTGCTGCAAAGGCACCCCCAAAAGCTCCGGCGCCAGACCGGGTGCGTGGGCTGGAGAAGTGTCCCTGCCCGCGGCTGGGCAGCGGCTGCGGGCAGGAGAGTCCCCGGAGGGGCCACAGTCCCCGACACCCCCAACCCTGGTCCACGGCGAAGCGAGCCGAAGGGCTGGCAGGAAGGTGAAAAGGATACTGTTGGGGCGCCTGGGTCTGGAGGGCCCTGATGTTCGGGTGAGGAGGGGCCGCCGCTGCTGCCGCCGCCGCCGCCGCCGCCGCCGCTGCCGCCGCCGCCGCCGCCGCCGCCGCCGGGTGAGGAGGCGGTACCGCTGCCGCCGCCGCCGCCGCCGCTGCTCCGGTGCCGGTGCCGGGTCCGGTTCCTGCTGCAGCCGCTGAGCCTGATTTCAGAGCCGGTTTCTGCGGTAAACTCATGGCAAAGCGAAGCCACCAACCCCCCCAGAGCGGGACCGGGCGCGCCGGGGTGCAGGGGCCGGGGGCAGCGGGGGGGCGGGATGGGGGCAGACCCGGGGAGGCGGCGGGAGCAGGGGGCCGGGGGGAGGCTGGGAGGAAGAGGAGGAGGGGGCCCGGGCCGGTCACACACGCCCGCNGCGGTCGGCCCCCCAGTGCCCTGTGACACTTGATAAACTCCCTTTCTCCCCAGGATGACCAACGAACACACCCCCACACACACCCCTGCCCACAAACCACCACCACCCCGCATTGGGGATCTTGTCCAAGCACGGGAACATTTAGGGGAAAGGAACTGCAGAGATCAGGGAGCAAGCCAGGTAATAATGGTTCCCAGGCACTGAGCATTTACTGTCTCACACCGTCCAGTAAAATAGGGATAATCATTTCACAAAGGAAGAGACTGAGGCTCAGGGAGGCTCGATACCACCACCTAAAAGCAGGAGCTGAGAAAAGCCAGCCTCAAAACCCACAAGAGGAGACTGCCCTGGTGGCTCAGAGGAAAAGAATCCGCCTGCCAATATAGGAGACACCGGTTTAATCCCTGGTGCAGGACGATCCCAGAGATGGTGAAGCAACTAAACCCACGTGCCACAACTATTGAGCCTGTGCTCTGGAGCCCAGGAGCTGCAACTCCCAAGCCCGTGTGCCACAGCTACTGAAGCCGGAATGTCCTAAAGCCGGTTCTCCACAAGAGAAGCCACCGCAATGGGAAGCCCCTGCACATTGGCTAGAGAGTAGCCCAACTCACCACAACTAGAGAAGAGCCTGCAGAGCAACAAAGATCCAGCACAACCAAAAATAAATAAATGAAGATAAAACCATTTTTTAAAAAATGGACAAGTTACTTTCCCAAGGTCACATGGAGAGTGTAATTGGCAGACACAAAATTGGAATCAGAGGTGGATTCTAACTCCTGCTATACTGTTTCATACTGCCTTTTTTCTTTTTCTTTTTCAAATCACATGAAGCTCTACACACAGTGGGTGCTTAATTCTTGGCAGTCCCTAGGAACCCTAAAAGCTCCCTCTGAATAAAAAGCAACTGGAAGCAGGGTATACCTCCATGGCATCTTTCTAGGGAGAGTTTCACCGCTCCTAGTGTAGTGAAGAAGGAATATCATCCATCCATCATCTCCAGATTGAAAGTCAGGAGTTACTTCACATTCTGGAACCATTTGGATTTGTAACACCTGTTTATCTTTGATTGGATTTTCTGGTTTTCTTCAAGCACAATCAGCTCCAGGAAAAATTCCCAACCAGTCCTGCCCTTCCCCAGGTTCTCCTTCTGTGTTCCAGATCTCAGACTTCCTTCTCGCAATGAAAACCTGTTCCCGGGAAAGAATTTGGTTTCCCATTTACAGGGTGAATCTACCTCTGCTTTATTGACTACGCCAAAGCCTTTGTGTGAATCACAAAAAACTGTGGAAAACTCTTAAAGAGATGGGAATACCAGACCACCTGACCTGCATCCTGAGAAGTCTGTATGCAGGTCAAGAAGTTAGAACTGGACATGGAACAGCAGACTTGGTTCCAAATTGGGAAAGGAGTACGTCAAGGCTATGTCACCCTCCTTATTTAACTTATATGCACAATACATCATGCGAAATGCCAGGCTGGATGAAACACAAGCTAGAATCAAGATTGCTGGGAAAAATATCAATAACCTGAGATACACAGATGACACAACCCTTATGGCAGAAAATAAAGAAGACCTAAAGAGCCTCTTGATGAAAGTGAAAGAGGAGAGTGAAAAAGTTGGCTTGAAACTCAACATTCAGAAAACTAAGATCATGGCATCTGGTCCCATCACTTCATGGCAAATAGATGGGAGAACAATGGAAACAGTAAGAGACTTTATTTGGGGGGTCTCCAAAATCACTGCAGATGGTGACTGCAATCATGAAATTAAAAGACGCTTGCTACTTGGAAGAAAAGCTATGACCAACCTAGACAGCATATTAAAAAGGAGAGACATTACTTTGCAAACAAAGGTCCATCTAGTTAAAGCTAAGGTTTTTCCAGTAGTCATATATGGATATGAGAGTTGGACTATAAAGAAAGCTGAGCACTGAAGAATTGATGCTTTTGAACTGTCGCATTGGAGAAGACTCTTGAGAGTCCCTTGGACTGCAAGGAGATCCAACCAGTCAATCTTAAAGGAAATCAGTCCTGAATATTCATTGGAGATGCTGAAGCTGAAAGTCCAATACTTTGGCTACCTGATGAGAAGAACTGATTCATTGGAAAAGACCCTGATGCTGGGAAAGATTGAAGCCAGGAGAAGGGGACAACAGAGGATGAGATGGTTGGATGGCATCACCGACTCAACAGATATGAGTTTGAGCAAACTCCGAGAGTTGGTGATGGACAGAGAAGCCTGGCGTGCTGCAGTTCATGGGGTCACAAAGAGTCAGGACAGGAATGAGCAACTGAACAGAATGGAACTTACAGGGTGATAACAGACTGATAATTGCTTAATTGTTATTCTTTTCTGAGCTTGTTTCCTTTTCCAACTTAATAGCTACACTAGCCAGGCAATTACTGTGTGTCTCGTCTTCAAGCACTTTATGAGGGTTATCTATCTTAAAACAGATAGACCTTGAGCAAAATAATGTAACAGTCCCTGACAAGATTCTAGCCCTGGGCAATCAATGCAAAAGGCTTATAGGGAGCAAAGTCAGAAAAGTAGAGTGCTCTCCTTTCATCCAAAGCATAACCCTGCTCAACACCTCCCATTTGACACAGAGCAGCTAAAATTTGTTGAACACTTGCTGTGTGCCAGGACACAACTCTGCTAAACATTCTACTTAGAGTCAATCCTATTCACCTCCACAACTGTGCAAGGTTATATTATATCCTGTTTACAAAGAAGCTGAGGTTCAAAGATGTGAAGAAGCAATTGAATAACTTTCAAGTGGAAATGCTGGCATTTAAACCCAGGCATCTGGGACTTCCCTGGTGGTCCAGTGGCTAGGATTCCAAGCTCACAGTGCAGGGGCCCAGGTTTGAACCCTGATCAGGGAACTAGATCCTACATGCTGCAACTAAGAGTTCTGATGCCACAGCTAAAGATCTGTGCTGCAACTAAGACCTGGCGCAGTCAAATATTTTTAAAAATTAACCCAGGCGTCTGACTCCGGTTCTGATTTGCCACCATTGCCTTTCCCAGAGCAACCTCCCCACACCGGCCAGGGGCACTGTACACAAGCAAAGCTGATCTCGTGAATTTGCCTGCTGAGAATTGTCCATGTCTCCCACATTGCCTTGAGGATCCAGTTTAAATTCAGGACCCTTCAGGAGACTTCCATGGTGTCCAATGGTTGAGAGTCTGCCTAAAACTCAGGGGACATGTGTTCGATCCCTGATCCAGGAAGATTCCATATACTGCAGGGCAGCTGAGCCCATGCACCACAACAGTGCAGCTATAATCAAGTAAAGAGATAAAACAGCCTCAGGATCTGGACTCTGCTTCCATCCTGCCATTCTCCACCTCACATCCAGAGCTGTAGCCACCTTGCTCCACTGCAAACAAGGCCATCTTCCTCCTTGCCCTGGGATCCATATATGGGCTGCAACCCCAAACCATCCTCTTTCCTCAGCCCATTGGCTAATTCCCCTCCCACTTCAAGGTTGGCTTAGGCCCCACTTACTCTAGACAGCCTTTCCTCACTCCCCAGGCTGAGCTATGCTCGCTCTTCTAGGTTCCCAAGTGGATGCTTAAAGCTAGTGTTGAGCAATTAAGGGTACAGCCTTTGGAATCAATTGCCTGAGTTTGATTCTCAGCCCTGCCATTGCTTAGTTGTATGACCTTAGAGAAAATCACTTAACTTCTTATGCCTCCGTTTTCTCATCTGTAAAATGGAGATTACCTCCTATCATGAGAAATAAGATAATACACAGGAAGTCCAGTCCCTGACTCATAATAATAGTTGGATGTTGGTGGTTTAGTCACTCAGTCGTGTCCAACTCTTGAGACACCATGGACTGTAGCTTGCCAAGCTCCTCTGTCCATGGGATTTCCCAGGCAAGAATAACTGGAATGGGTTGTCGTTCCCTTCAGGAGATCTTCCCAACAGGGATCAAATGCACATCTCCTGTGTCTCCTGCATTGCAGGCAGAATCTTTACCAGTGTACCACCTGGGAAGCCCGCAGTAGTTGAATAGAGGAACATTACCTGGTCCTTTAAAATATCCTTGATATCCAGCACCCAGTTAATAGGATGTGAAGCTCACTGAAGGAGAGAATAATTGTGAATTGCCAGAGGATTTCAGGAGAGGCCCTGGGTCCTGCAGAGCCTAGGCTGGGCCTCACTGCACAGGGAGCGAGAAAGTTGAGAGGATCCTGCTGGCCCACCAGAGGAGTTTTGCATTTTTAACCAGCCAGCCACCATTCCCAGAGCCCACCACACTACCCCCAGCAGAGGCCTGCATTCCCTCTCAGAATCAGTATACCTCTCCATCTTCACTCAGAGAGCCAGCAGGCAGGTGAAGATCTAGTTTATACATCTTCTGAAGGCTGAGTGATGGTGCTTTGCTTACTTGTTATCATGTGGGGTCACCATGCTGTTTCTCTGAATGAATGGAAGATTGGACTCGGGGGACCCTTTAATTTCTGAATTGAAAACTTTTGAAAATATTGTTGCAAGCTGAAATTCTCTGGCCCTTTCACTTGTTTTTCCTCCTGGAGGGGACTAGCCTTTTAGCATAATAGAAGCCATCTTTAGTAGCCACAGAAGGTTTGCACCACATGTTCCACTCTGACATGCAAACCTCCACCAAGGCCTGGGCATGGAACTTAGCGATGTAAGATATAGACCCTAGGGAGTTAAGACATAGAGATGAGAGACCAAGAACATTAAAAAGAAGAAGAACACAGAGGAAGATTGAAGAAGTAGTGACTATAGGGCACTCATCTGCAATGAACATGGATAGGACAAAAGCCCCTGTGGGGAAAAAAAGTAAATATTTTGCCCCATTGCCTATACTGAAGCTGGTTCATAATTAGCTATAAATGTTCTTCAGTAAAGAGCTATGCCAGCAGGCTCTGCCCAGCATCACAGGGCCTGGTGGTAGGCTGCCCTGTAAAGGTGGTAAGTAGTTCCTTTCAAAGGTTGTAAACTTTCAGAGATATCTAAATTCTAACCTTGCAGACTAGCTGATCAACCTTAATCAAGTTTCCTAATTTCTCTGGGCCATTTGCAAAAGGAAGACAGGAGGTCTGCCTTCAAAGGATTAAAGCAGGACTTGGAGGAGCTGGTCCACAGAGAGTATCACCAGGGCCTAGGGCATGGTCAGAACCTCAACAAAGCGACATCCTTTAGCTCTTCCCTCCAAGGCAAAGCTTGCTGCCACAGCCACCCCCACTTCCCAGGCCAAGTCATCCTACCCCTTTGCCTTTGCCTGTATTTGTGCGCAGTGGTCTTCATTTCTCAGGTATTTCTGCAGTTAACCATAGCCCCCAACAATTCTGCAAAAGCAGACACTGCAGCTTCACCAGGATGGAAGAGGGAACAAAAAATATTATCATAAAATTGTTAAGACAGTAAATTTATGTTTACTTTTATTTACCATAATTATTTAAAGTTATTATAATGAGTCTAGTCAGCACTGAAGGTGCCTTAGGGATTGCCTTAGGGACCTGGTTTTAAGATTAGAGCCCAGATATGATTTTTCTCAAGGTCAGCCTGCAAGTGAGCAACACAGCCTGGACTGAAACTCACAAGCTCTTCTTACTGCTGGACCAAGGTGCTTCTCATGACCTGATACCATCCTCTCATTAAGAAGTTGGATATCCCTACACGCACCCATGCCCCTCTTTTCCCACTTCAAGTATGGATTATTTGTCCCCTGTGTGCCTCTGGAATCACAGCCAATCTTCAGAACTTATTTAACAGGCATTTCCTGAGTGACATCTGCATACTAGGCTCTGTGCTGGGACCCTAGCATGACCACATCTGGGAAGAGAGAGAGGTGATTGGACCTACAAGTTAAATAATCCCCATAGAATTCCCTGGTGGTGCACCAGTTAGGGCTCCGTGCTTTCCTTGCAGGAGGGAGGCTAGGATCCCACAAGCTGCCATGGCCAAGTATTAACCCCCATAATGATTTACATTGAAAAGTTAAGATCCTGCCTCTTCTGTGCCCAGAGCCCTCCACTGCCCTCACTTCTGGGTTAGAGTAAAAACCTAAATGTCTTCAGGGACCCATGAGGCACCCGGGGAGCTCTGTCTCCCACCGCCACCACCTTTACCACCCTGAGCACCTCCTCTAATTTTCTTTAGTGCACTGGCCTTTTGGATGGTCCCTTTTTATTTTTCTTAATAACTAACATTTTATTTTTTTATTTGGCCACATCACAAGGCATGCAAGATCTTCTCTGACCTGGAATAGAACCCATGCCCCCTACAGTGGATATGAAATCTTAACCACTGGACCAGCAGGGAAGTTCCTGGATGTTCCTTTTATACACTTCAGGCCTCAGGGCCTTTGCACTTTCTGTTTCCTGTCCTTAGGATATAGTACTGCTCATCCCCTCACTTCCTTCTTGTCCCTACTCAACTGCCACCTTATAGGAGAGGCCTTTCCTGATCATCCCTTATAATTTAACAACCCACTCCCAACCTCAGCCCACCCTGTCCTACCGTAATTTCCTTCATTATACTTATCACCATCTAACCAGTGACATATTTACATATTCATATTTACAGTCTATCTTTCCCCATTAGAATGTTAACCCTACAAGAGTAGAGATTTTGTTTTGTTCATTGCTATATCTCCAGGCCCTAGAATAGTGCCTGACATATATTGTGTGCTTGTGATATTGTGATTTATAATAAGAAATACATATTTGGTCTTCATTCCATCCCTGGGGTAGAGCTCCTAGAACCCTTAGAATAGAAAAGGTCAGTTTTATTCCAATCCCAAAGAAAGGCAATGCCAAAGAATGTTCAAACGACTCCACAATTGCACTCATCTCACACTCTAGCAAAATAATGCTCAAAATTCTCCAAGCCAGGCTTCAATAGTATGTGAACTGTGAAATTCCAGATGTTCAAGCTGGATTTAGAAAAGGCAAAGGAACCAGAGGTCAAATTGCAAACATCTGTTGGTTCATTGAGAAAGCAAGAGAGTTCCAGAAAAACATCTGCTTCTGCTTTATTGACAATGCCAAAGCCCTTTGACTGTGTGGATCACAATAAACTGGATAATTCTTTAAAAGATGGGAATACCAAACCACCTTACCTGCCTCCTGAGAAATCCGCGGGTCAAGAAGCAACAGGTAGAACTGGACATGGAACAACAGACTAGTTCCAAATAGGGAAAGGAGTACTTCAAGGTTGTATATTGTCACTCTGCTTATTTAACTTATATGCAGAATACATCATGTAAAATGCCAGACTGGATGAAGCACAAGCTGGAATCAAGATTGCTGGGAGAAATATCAATAATCTCAGATACACAGATGACACAACCCTTACAACAGAAAGTGAAGAAGAACTAAAGAGCCTCTTGATGAAAGGGAAAGAGGAGAGTGAAAAAGCTGGCTTAAAACTCAACATTCAGGAAGCTAAGATCATAGCATCTCGTCCCATCACTTCATGCAAATAGATGGGGAAACAATGGAAACAGTAAGAGACTTTATTTGGGGGGGGCTCCAAAATCAAAATCACTGCAGATGGTGACTGCAGCCATGAAATTAAAAAATGCTTGCTCCTTGGAAGAAAGGCTATGACCAACCTAGACAGCATATTAAAAAGCAGAGACATTACTTTGCCAATAAAGGTCCATCTAATCAAACCTATGGTTTTTCCGGTGGTCGTGTATGGATATGAGAGTTGGACTATAAAGAAAGCTGAGCGCAGAATAATTGATGCTTTTGAACTGTGGTGTTGGAGAAGACACTTGAGAATCCTTTGAACTGCAAGGAGATCCAACCAGTCAATCCTTAAAGGAATTCAGTCCTGAATATTCATTGGAAGGACTGAAGCTGAAGTTCACCTGATACGAAAAACTGACTCATTTGAAAAGACCCTGATGCTGGGAAAGCCTGAAGGCAGGAAGAAGAGAATGATAGAAAATAAGATGGTTGGATGGCATCACCAAATTGATGGACGTGAGTCTGAGTAAGCTCCAGGAGTTGGTGAAGGACAGGGAGGCCTGGCGTGCTGCAGTCTGTGAGATGGCAAAGAGTCAGACACAACTAAGACTGAACTGAACAGAACTGAAGCTAGGAGAGTGATAAGGCTTCATTTGTTATGTAAATGAAGTGATGTTTGGGAAGCCCCTAGCTCACTTAAGGAGGAGGGGCTGGGCTGCCAGGGGAATATACCTTATGATTAGAGGGCTGAACTTTCAGTCCCTCTGCTGGAGGTTGAGTTCCGCCACCAGTGGCCCAAGATTTAATCAATCAATCACATGTTATGCGTATGTGCATGTGTGTGTATGCTCAGTCATGTCCAGCTCTTTGTGACCCCATCAACTGTAGCCCTCTGTGATGAGGCTTCCATAAAAACCCACAAGGACAAGGTTGTGAGTGCCTCCAGGTTGGTGCAGAGAGAGGGCTTGGAAGCTTCTGCACCCCTTTCCCTGTCCTTTGCTCTCTGCTCTTCTTGAGTCACAGCTTTTCATAATAAACTGATGATCTACTAAGGGAAATGTTTCTCTGAGTTCTGTAAGCTGCTCTAGTAACTAACTCCAGCCCAAGGAGGGATCATGGGAACGTCTGTCTAGCCAGTGGATCAGAAGCACAGATAACAGCCTGGGCTTGTGGCCGGCATATCTGAGGCAGAGGGATGGTTGTGGGGGAACCTTGTAGGACTGAGCCCTTCACTTCGTCTTATCAGAGAGGCCTTCCCAGACCATCCTTTATAAACTGACTGAGATTTGAAGCTGTCTTCAGGTCGATGGTGTCAGGGTTGACTTAAATTGTACGGTACCCGGCTGGTATCTGAGAGCCAGCTTGTGATGTACCAGAGGGCTCAGTAAAACATTCCTTGACTGAATGACTGACACAAAATGATACCTGCTGGGGCACAGGAAGTGGGAGTGGGGGAGGGGTCAGAGAGAAGGAGCACAGTTACCACCTTCTGACTCTGACATTCTAATTCAGAACCTGCCTGTCGTTTGAGCTGAACATCACTTGCCAATGCCTTGTTTGGATAAGAGAACTAATTCTGACTGGATGTGTCCATCAGCATCAAGACACGGTTTTTCTCTCTACTGCTCAGTAATTTTTTTGTTTAACTTTTGGCCACGCTACATGAATGTGGGAACTTAGTTCCCCAACCAGGGATAGAATCTACACACCCTGGATCATAAGTGCAGACCCTTAACCACTGGTTCTCCAGGGAAGTCTGTCTGCTGGTCAGTTTTGAACAAAAATGGAGTGCATTTTCCTGGAAAGGAGAAAGTGGGCCCAGGGAACCATCCCAGGGGATCCTGGGGACAAAGAGACCTGGGTCCTGATCCAACTCTGACATTTATTTTTCCTTCATTTTTTTAGTTGTAAGATACAACATAAAAAGTACAAAAAATAAAAAACAAAAATATAAGATACAACAAAAAATTCACCATTGTAACCATTTCTAAGGGTACAATTCAGGGGTGTTAAGTGGCATTCACATTGTTGTGCAGTCATTACCTTGTGTATTACCAGAACTTTCCAACATCCCAAACTGAAACTTTGTACCCAGTAAACAATAACGCCCTATTCTCTCCTCCCTCCAACCTCTGGCAACCACCATTCTACTTTCTGTCTCTTTGAATTTGACTGCTCTTGGTACCTCGTGTAAATGGACTTATACAATACTTTAGTGTCTGGCTAACAGCAATGGCAACCCACTCCAGTACTCTTGCCTGAAAATCCCATGGACAGAGGAGCCTGGAAGGCTGCAGTCCATGAGGTCACTAAGGGTCGGACATGACTGAGCGACTTCACTTTCACTTTTCACTTTCATGCATTGGAGAAGGAAATGGCAACCCAATCCAGTGTTCTTGCCTGGAGAATCCCAGGGATAGGGGAGCCTGGTGGGCTGCCGTCTATGGGGTCACACAGAGTCAGACGTGACTGAAATGACTTGGCAGCAGCAGCAACATCACTAATATTTTTAAAGTTCATCCATCTTGTAGCATGTGTCAGAATGTAATTCCTTTTCAGGGCTGAATACTAACCCATTGAATGGATATACCACATTTTGTTTATCCATTCATGTATCAGAGGATATTTGCGTTGTTTCTACTTTTTGGCTATTGTGACTAATGCTGCCATGAACTTATGGGTGTATAAGTGTCTGTTCACAGGTATCAGCTTTGAATTATTTGGGGTATATACTTAGAGTGGAATTGCTGAGTCATATGGCAGTTGTATGTTCAACTTTTTGCAGAACCACCATACTCATACAGTTTTTCTACAATGGCTGCTCCATTGTGTGTCCCACCAGCAATGCAACAGGGCTCCAGTTTCTCCACATTCTCACCAGCACTTATTTTCTTCTTTCTTCCTTTCTTGTTTTATAGTAGCCCTCCTAATAGGCGTGAAGTGGAATTGCATTGTAGTTTTGATTTGTATTTTCCTAATGATTACTGATGTCAAGCTTACTGACCATTTGATACTTTCTTCAGAGAAATGTGTATGTATTCCAGTCCTTTGCCCAGTTTTGAATCGGGTTGCTTTTCTTTTTAGTTGTTGTTGCGTTGTCGAGGTTCCTTTCAGCTCTTTCACTTTCTTAACTGTGTGCTCTGGAGTGAGTTATGTTACCCCACTGTACCTCAGTTTTCTCACCTGTAAAAAGTACACTTTTTTTAATCTATTAATTCCTACTTCCTAGAGCTGATGTGAGGATTAAATAAGCTAGCAAATGGAAGACAACCATTAGTATGTCTAGCAGATAAAAACAACAACTCGGGACTTCCCTGGAAGTCCGGTGCTTAAGACTCCACACTCCCATTGCAAAGGGCATGGGTTAGATCCCTGGTCAAGTAACTAAGATCCCGAATGCTTCAGGGTTTGGTCAGAGAAAGAACACAACCCACCGATAACAAAACTAACATTTACTGAACACTCACTGTGTGCTATTCATTGGACAAAGCTCTTTACATATATTAACTCATTGAGATATATTAAGTGCTGCACTCAATATGCCAGCAAATTTGGAAAACTCAGCAATGGCCACGGGACTGGAAAAGGTCAGTTTTTATTCCAATCCCAAAGAAAGGCAATGCCAAAGAATGCTCAAACTACCGCACAATTGCACTCATCTCACATGCTAGTAAAGTAATGCTCAAAATTCTCCAAGCCAGGCTTCAGCAATACGTGAACCATGAACTTCCAGATATTCAAGATGGTTTTAGAAAAGGCACAGAAACCAGAGATCAAATTGCCAACATCTGTTGGATCATGGAAAAAGCAAGAGAGTTCCAGAGTTCCAGAAAAACATCTATTTGTGCTTTATTGACTATGCCAAAGCCTTTGACTGTGTGGATCACAATAAACTGTGGAAAATTCTGAGAGAGATGGGCATACCAGACCACCTGACCTGCCTCTTGAGAAATCTGTATGCAGATCAAGAAGCAACAGTTAGAACTGGACATGGAACAATAGACTGGTTCCAAATAGGAAGAAGAGTACGTCAGGGCTGTATATTGTCACCCTGCTTATTTAACTTATATGCAGAGTACATCATGAGAAATGCTGGACTGGAAGAAACACAAGCTGGAATCAAGATTGCTGGGAGAAATATCAATAACCTCAGATATGCAGATGACACCACCCTTATGGCAGAAAGTGAAGAGGAACTAAAAAGCCTCTTGATGAACGTGAAAGAGGAGAGTGAAAAAGTTGGCTTAAGGCTCAACATTTNTTACAACAGAAAGTGAAGAAGAACTAAAGAGCCTCTTGATGAAAGGGAAAGAGGAGAGTGAAAAAGCTGGCTTAAAACTCAACATTCAGGAAGCTAAGATCATAGCATCTCGTCCCATCACTTCATGCAAATAGATGGGGAAACAATGGAAACAGTAAGAGACTTTATTTGGGGGGGGCTCCAAAATCAAAATCACTGCAGATGGTGACTGCAGCCATGAAATTAAAAAATGCTTGCTCCTTGGAAGAAAGGCTATGACCAACCTAGACAGCATATTAAAAAGCAGAGACATTACTTTGCCAATAAAGGTCCATCTAATCAAACCTATGGTTTTTCCGGTGGTCGTGTATGGATATGAGAGTTGGACTATAAAGAAAGCTGAGCGCAGAATAATTGATGCTTTTGAACTGTGGTGTTGGAGAAGACACTTGAGAATCCTTTGAACTGCAAGGAGATCCAACCAGTCAATCCTTAAAGGAATTCAGTCCTGAATATTCATTGGAAGGACTGAAGCTGAAGTTCACCTGATACGAAAAACTGACTCATTTGAAAAGACCCTGATGCTGGGAAAGCCTGAAGGCAGGAAGAAGAGAATGATAGAAAATAAGATGGTTGGATGGCATCACCAAATTGATGGACGTGAGTCTGAGTAAGCTCCAGGAGTTGGTGAAGGACAGGGAGGCCTGGCGTGCTGCAGTCTGTGAGATGGCAAAGAGTCAGACACAACTAAGACTGAACTGAACAGAACTGAAGCTAGGAGAGTGATAAGGCTTCATTTGTTATGTAAATGAAGTGATGTTTGGGAAGCCCCTAGCTCACTTAAGGAGGAGGGGCTGGGCTGCCAGGGGAATATACCTTATGATTAGAGGGCTGAACTTTCAGTCCCTCTGCTGGAGGTTGAGTTCCGCCACCAGTGGCCCAAGATTTAATCAATCAATCACATGTTATGCGTATGTGCATGTGTGTGTATGCTCAGTCATGTCCAGCTCTTTGTGACCCCATCAACTGTAGCCCTCTGTGATGAGGCTTCCATAAAAACCCACAAGGACAAGGTTGTGAGTGCCTCCAGGTTGGTGCAGAGAGAGGGCTTGGAAGCTTCTGCACCCCTTTCCCTGTCCTTTGCTCTCTGCTCTTCTTGAGTCACAGCTTTTCATAATAAACTGATGATCTACTAAGGGAAATGTTTCTCTGAGTTCTGTAAGCTGCTCTAGTAACTAACTCCAGCCCAAGGAGGGATCATGGGAACGTCTGTCTAGCCAGTGGATCAGAAGCACAGATAACAGCCTGGGCTTGTGGCCGGCATATCTGAGGCAGAGGGATGGTTGTGGGGGAACCTTGTAGGACTGAGCCCTTCACTTCGTCTTATCAGAGAGGCCTTCCCAGACCATCCTTTATAAACTGACTGAGATTTGAAGCTGTCTTCAGGTCGATGGTGTCAGGGTTGACTTAAATTGTACGGTACCCGGCTGGTATCTGAGAGCCAGCTTGTGATGTACCAGAGGGCTCAGTAAAACATTCCTTGACTGAATGACTGACACAAAATGATACCTGCTGGGGCACAGGAAGTGGGAGTGGGGGAGGGGTCAGAGAGAAGGAGCACAGTTACCACCTTCTGACTCTGACATTCTAATTCAGAACCTGCCTGTCGTTTGAGCTGAACATCACTTGCCAATGCCTTGTTTGGATAAGAGAACTAATTCTGACTGGATGTGTCCATCAGCATCAAGACACGGTTTTTCTCTCTACTGCTCAGTAATTTTTTTGTTTAACTTTTGGCCACGCTACATGAATGTGGGAACTTAGTTCCCCAACCAGGGATAGAATCTACACACCCTGGATCATAAGTGCAGACCCTTAACCACTGGTTCTCCAGGGAAGTCTGTCTGCTGGTCAGTTTTGAACAAAAATGGAGTGCATTTTCCTGGAAAGGAGAAAGTGGGCCCAGGGAACCATCCCAGGGGATCCTGGGGACAAAGAGACCTGGGTCCTGATCCAACTCTGACATTTATTTTTCCTTCATTTTTTTAGTTGTAAGATACAACATAAAAAGTACAAAAAATAAAAAACAAAAATATAAGATACAACAAAAAATTCACCATTGTAACCATTTCTAAGGGTACAATTCAGGGGTGTTAAGTGGCATTCACATTGTTGTGCAGTCATTACCTTGTGTATTACCAGAACTTTCCAACATCCCAAACTGAAACTTTGTACCCAGTAAACAATAACGCCCTATTCTCTCCTCCCTCCAACCTCTGGCAACCACCATTCTACTTTCTGTCTCTTTGAATTTGACTGCTCTTGGTACCTCGTGTAAATGGACTTATACAATACTTTAGTGTCTGGCTAACAGCAATGGCAACCCACTCCAGTACTCTTGCCTGAAAATCCCATGGACAGAGGAGCCTGGAAGGCTGCAGTCCATGAGGTCACTAAGGGTCGGACATGACTGAGCGACTTCACTTTCACTTTTCACTTTCATGCATTGGAGAAGGAAATGGCAACCCAATCCAGTGTTCTTGCCTGGAGAATCCCAGGGATAGGGGAGCCTGGTGGGCTGCCGTCTATGGGGTCACACAGAGTCAGACGTGACTGAAATGACTTGGCAGCAGCAGCAACATCACTAATATTTTTAAAGTTCATCCATCTTGTAGCATGTGTCAGAATGTAATTCCTTTTCAGGGCTGAATACTAACCCATTGAATGGATATACCACATTTTGTTTATCCATTCATGTATCAGAGGATATTTGCGTTGTTTCTACTTTTTGGCTATTGTGACTAATGCTGCCATGAACTTATGGGTGTATAAGTGTCTGTTCACAGGTATCAGCTTTGAATTATTTGGGGTATATACTTAGAGTGGAATTGCTGAGTCATATGGCAGTTGTATGTTCAACTTTTTGCAGAACCACCATACTCATACAGTTTTTCTACAATGGCTGCTCCATTGTGTGTCCCACCAGCAATGCAACAGGGCTCCAGTTTCTCCACATTCTCACCAGCACTTATTTTCTTCTTTCTTCCTTTCTTGTTTTATAGTAGCCCTCCTAATAGGCGTGAAGTGGAATTGCATTGTAGTTTTGATTTGTATTTTCCTAATGATTACTGATGTCAAGCTTACTGACCATTTGATACTTTCTTCAGAGAAATGTGTATGTATTCCAGTCCTTTGCCCAGTTTTGAATCGGGTTGCTTTTCTTTTTAGTTGTTGTTGCGTTGTCGAGGTTCCTTTCAGCTCTTTCACTTTCTTAACTGTGTGCTCTGGAGTGAGTTATGTTACCCCACTGTACCTCAGTTTTCTCACCTGTAAAAAGTACACTTTTTTTAATCTATTAATTCCTACTTCCTAGAGCTGATGTGAGGATTAAATAAGCTAGCAAATGGAAGACAACCATTAGTATGTCTAGCAGATAAAAACAACAACTCGGGACTTCCCTGGAAGTCCGGTGCTTAAGACTCCACACTCCCATTGCAAAGGGCATGGGTTAGATCCCTGGTCAAGTAACTAAGATCCCGAATGCTTCAGGGTTTGGTCAGAGAAAGAACACAACCCACCGATAACAAAACTAACATTTACTGAACACTCACTGTGTGCTATTCATTGGACAAAGCTCTTTACATATATTAACTCATTGAGATATATTAAGTGCTGCACTCAATATGCCAGCAAATTTGGAAAACTCAGCAATGGCCACGGGACTGGAAAAGGTCAGTTTTTATTCCAATCCCAAAGAAAGGCAATGCCAAAGAATGCTCAAACTACCGCACAATTGCACTCATCTCACATGCTAGTAAAGTAATGCTCAAAATTCTCCAAGCCAGGCTTCAGCAATACGTGAACCATGAACTTCCAGATATTCAAGATGGTTTTAGAAAAGGCACAGAAACCAGAGATCAAATTGCCAACATCTGTTGGATCATGGAAAAAGCAAGAGAGTTCCAGAGTTCCAGAAAAACATCTATTTGTGCTTTATTGACTATGCCAAAGCCTTTGACTGTGTGGATCACAATAAACTGTGGAAAATTCTGAGAGAGATGGGCATACCAGACCACCTGACCTGCCTCTTGAGAAATCTGTATGCAGATCAAGAAGCAACAGTTAGAACTGGACATGGAACAATAGACTGGTTCCAAATAGGAAGAAGAGTACGTCAGGGCTGTATATTGTCACCCTGCTTATTTAACTTATATGCAGAGTACATCATGAGAAATGCTGGACTGGAAGAAACACAAGCTGGAATCAAGATTGCTGGGAGAAATATCAATAACCTCAGATATGCAGATGACACCACCCTTATGGCAGAAAGTGAAGAGGAACTAAAAAGCCTCTTGATGAACGTGAAAGAGGAGAGTGAAAAAGTTGGCTTAAGGCTCAACATTTGGAAAATGAAGATCATGGAATCCAGTCCCATCACTTCATGGAAAATAGACGGGGAAACAGTGGAAACAGTGTCAGATTTTATTTTTCTGGGCTCCAAAATCACTGCAGATGGTGACTGCAGCCATGAAATTAAAAGACGCTTACTCCTTGGAAGAAAAGTTATGACCAACCTAGATAGCATATTCAAAAGCAGAGAGATTACTTTGCCGACTAAAGTCCGTCTAGTCAAGGCTATGGTTTTCCCAGTAGTCATGTATGGATGTGAAAGTTGGACTGTGAAGAAGGCTGAGCGCCGAAGAATCGATGCTTTTGAACTGTGGTGTTGGAGAAGACTCTTGAGAGTCCCTTGGACTGCTAGGAGATCCAACCAGTCCATTCTGAAGGAGATCGGCCCTGGGATTTCTTTGGAAGGAATGATGCTAAAGCTGAAGCTCCAGTGCTTTGGCCACCTCATGAGAAGAGTTGACTCATTGGAAAAGACTCTGATGCTGGGAGGGATTGGGGGCAGGAGGAGAAGGGGACGACCGAGGATGAGATGGCTGGATGGCATCACTGACTCGATGGGCGTGAGTCTGAGTGAACTCCAGGAGTTGGTGATGGACAGGGAGGCCTGGCGTGCTGCGATTCATGGGGTTGCAAATAGTCGGACACGACTGAGCGACTGAACTGAACTGAACTGAACTCATTACCCTCCAGTGTGTCTACCAATACTGCCTGGACATAGAAGTTGAATCTGAACAAGGCCTTCCTTCCTCTCTTGTCTGCCTGTTACCCAGCATGTTCAGGACATGTCCGCTAGGCCCAGGGCAAAGCAGCAGGTGACCTCACTGCTCCAGACCTTATTAACAGAACCCCCTACACACCCAGGGCTTCCCTGGTGCTCACTGGTAAAGAATCTACCTGCCAATGCAGGAAACGCAGGTTCGATCCCTGGATGGAGAAGATCCCCTGGAGGAGAAAATGACAATGCACTCCAGTATTCTTGCTTGGAGAACCCCATGGACAGAGGGGCCTGGTAGGCTACAGTCCATGGGGGTCACAAAAGAGTCAGACACGACTCAGCAACTAAACAACAGCAACCCACACACCAAATCTTCCGAGCTGTCCCGCTACTGAGACTGACCTGTTGGCTACTGGGCCCGGCCTAGTGAGAGGTCTCTAGAACCCACCTCGCAGGCCACCAGCATGCTTTAAACCAAAGGACTTCACAGAGCCACCCACATACCCCATCCTGGATCTGGAAACCACATCTTTCTATCCTGGGTGGTCCGGATATCCTTCCCCCTGGTCCTTGTCAAGTCTAATGCCATTTTATCATCCTGCCAAGCTTACTGCCTTGGGAAAATCCTGGATTCTGATCTTCCCCCTATCTAATGACAAGAAGAGGAAGCTGGATTTCCAGATGCCCACAGCTGGTGCCAAGCAGCAGGCTGGCCCCAGTGATCTCCGTGGGAGCTGGCCTGCCAGTGCTCCAGACACCTGGAAAAAGGCTGAGGCACGTTGCTGTGCTCTGCCTTTCCCACCAGTGCAAGAATGAAAATAGCAGCGATGTAGAATTAATTCTGCAGATGAACGTTTTTCAGCTTCCCAAATTTGGCAATCATGCTCTTTCCCCCCTCCCCCCTTGTGTGCCTTTGCTTCCACTTGGATAGAGAAGTGGAAGAAGATGCTGGCTGCCACCCTTCTGCAGGGAACGTGGAGATCAGACAGAGGCCAGGTTCCTCAGCCCAGTACCTAAGGCCCTGTGGCCTCTGATTCAGCAATCTCTGCACCCTCAGTTCCTCCCACTTCCCTACTGACATGCACGTTGAACAGCCAAACACCTTCACGTCTCCAAATCTTTCCAGATGCTGTTTCCTCCACCTGAAGTGTCTCCTGCTCCTGGATTGCCAAGTGAGCTCCTACTTATCTTTCAAAACCCAGCACAAGTATCATCTTACAGGAGAAACTTTCCTTGACTTGATAAGATCAAGTCTCCTTCCCAGACAAACTTAATTCATCCCCGCCTTCTGCTGCTTTCATGGTGGGACGATTTGTGTGTGTGTGTGTGTGTGTGTGTGTGTGTGTGTGATTCTATCATGTTGCGTGCATAAGGGACTGATATAGCCTGGTACCTGGCACATAATAAGTATTCAACAGACGTTAGCTTATTTACCTTTTCTATGAAGCTGGAAATGGCTTGGGGAGAGGAGGTGAAACCTCTTTCCTTTCATGCTGTAGCATGGCCAGCTTTCAGCTTTGGCCAAAAGCACTAAGTGATATCCTTGACCTTCTCAAGTCCTTGAATAAATGTAAAACACGCACATCAGTTATCAGCCCAGGCCCAGCCGTCTCTTATCCACACCCACAGCTCCCTGGCTGTCTCACACAGGTACTTGCTTGGATCCTGGCTATTCGCGGGCACTTTCACTGCTGCACGCCCCAGAGCCTGCCAGTAGGTGGCGCTCTGGAAATAGTTGAGGGATGGATGCTGGTTGAGTTACTAAATGTAACCCTACCCTTGCAGATTTGAGAGAGCACCTCCATCTGGGCAGGTCTGAGTCCTCTGCCTTAAAAGGGTCTCCTAGAATGGCTTTCCGCATTCTCAGCAAAACACCTGAACACTTCTTTGGCACTATGGCTGAGAAATGTAAGAGAAGTGCCCAGGGCAGTGCTGTCTTACTCCCGGAGTATAGGGCTTGGACTTTGGAAAATGTAGGTCTTGGCTCAAATCCCAGTTCTGAGACCTTAGCCAATCACTTTACCCAGCCAGCCCTTGACTCCTGTCATCTGTATAAAGGGGGTCCTAGTAGTTCCAATGGACTGGCAAAGTTCTGAGGTAGAAAGATGTAGCTCAGGGCTGAACACATCAATAAAAGAGGACCCTCAGGATTTCCCTGGTGGTCCAGTGGCTATGACACCAAGCTTGCGCTGCAGGGNATCTGTATAAAGGGGGTCCTAGTAGTTCCAATGGACTGGCAAAGTTCTGAGGTAGAAAGATGTAGCTCAGGGCTGAACACATCAATAAAAGAGGACCCTCAGGATTTCCCTGGTGGTCCAGTGGCTATGACACCAAGCTTGCGCTGCAGGGGCACGAGTTTGATCCCTGGTTGGGGAAGTTCCATGTGCCTCGAGGTGCAGCCATGAAAAATAAAGGAAGATCCTGTTTCCTATTTCTTTAACTCTACTTACCTCTCAGCTGGAGCTGTTGGGGAAGGGAGAGTCCACGTGACTGTGCAGAATCCTAGCTCACAGACCAGAAAGGCTCAGGTGCCAAAACCAGTTTGCTTGGGTTCAGATCTCATCAGCTGTGTGATCTTGGGCAGGACACTTAACCTCTCTGTACCGCACGTTCTTTAGTAAAGTACTCCACTGCTCTGTAGTAATGATATGATAACATTGGTCTCACAGACTTTATAATATAAAGAACCAAAGCAATGCTTGGTAAGCTCTCATGGCACCAAAACACAAGCCAGGTCCTGTATTTAGAGTGAAGGTAATATCTGCATTTCATGGACAGAGGAGCCTGGAGGGCTACGGTCCAAAGGGTCGCAAAGAGTTGGAGATGACTTAGCAACTAAACACACAGTGTCTGCAGAGATGTGATTTGTTCATCTCAAGGCCCCGCTAGGAAGAGGGTCTGCCCCTGTGATTTGGGGTTTGCACAAGGACTTGCATCTCTGGGCTGCCATTCCTGGTGGCCTCTCCCCTCAAATCCTGGCCTGGATTGAGAGGAACCTCTGGCTGCAGAGAGGGCTCCAGTGGCTGGAGCAGTGGGTAGAACTCTGACCCTGGAGTCAGCCTTCAGCCTGGGTTTGACTCTCACAGCTTTACCACTTCCTGGCTCGGCCCCTTTTTCTCTCCATCCCAGTCTCCTGCTAAGAACCACAGTGTCTGTCTTACAAGCTGGATGGAGGATTACAGGAGATAACGTATGCAGAGCACCAAGGACCGGGCCAGGCCCCCTGAGGAGCTGCATGATAAAGAAAGAGCACGTCCCTTCTCTCCCCGTGGCCGGCACTCCACCCCTCCCAGCTCTGGCACTGCCTACCAAGTTCAAAAGTGGCTGCTGCAGCTGTCGTTTCTGAAAATACATTCTCTGGCTGCTTTTGTCTTTTCATCCAAGTCTTCCCCAAAGCCTCAAACATTCCCAAATCAAGGGTTTAAAAAGACAAAAAGCCCAAGCTGACCTATCCATGCCGCTCGCTGGCAGATGTCCAGGGGGATCTGGCTCTGCCAGTCGCTGAGCTTGACATTCAGCCCCCCACCCCCCCACCCCCAGTCATTTTCACTCACATCCGACAAGATCAATGAGAAAAACAGGCAAGATGTGTATAAGAGACAGAGCTTGCGCTGCAGGGGCACGAGTTTGATCCCTGGTTGGGGAAGTTCCATGTGCCTCGAGGTGCAGCCATGAAAAATAAAGGAAGATNCCCCCACCCCCAGTCATTTTCACTCACATCCGACAAGATCAATGAGAAAAACAGGCAGCAATGATCAAAAAGGCCGACAAAGGCTCTTAGGGGAACTCTCCCAGCAGGATGGTGCGCCGCACAAAAGTACATGCAGGGGGTGTTCCATAAAAGCTCCTCCACTCGCAGGCAGCCCTCATGCCCAGAGACACCAAAAAATGGTTCCCATGACAACGCTGCTGCAAATGTTAAATATAAATGTGTGTGTGTACACAGCCACACAGAGATGCACGGAAATAAACTCTTGGCACAATTTTTTTTTCCCCCGTTCCAAACACAAAATAACCTGCAGGATTGATTGCTGAAAGAGAGGACAAAGAAGGATTTGAACAAACATGCTTCCCACAGACTGGCTGTCAGTGCTGGACTCCTGTTCTGATGTCAGTCTGTTTTGTTTCCTGCACCTGCAATATAGTAGAGACTCAATAAATAATTGCTGGCTGAATGAATAGATGATGGGTAGATGGAAGAGAAGAGGGGCGCAGGAGGAGGCTGGAGGGGGGAGACAGACAGCCTGGCGGGTCAGGGCTGGGATGGCTCCTACTGAGGAGCCACTCACCCTCTTGTTTTTCTTTTGGAGAAACTGAGGCTCAGAAAAGGCAAAAAAAAGGGAAGGAATCTTGCCAAAAGGCGCAAAAAGAATTACTCTTAAAGCTCTCATCCTGGAGATTCATTAAATAAGCACTTCATGAATGTGAGTCAAATTTCTGTCTGCATAATAACCATACATCGAGCAATTAATATGTTCTAAGCACTAGAGACATTATCTCATAATTTGCAGCCCTGCAAGGGATGTATCAGGATTTCCAGTTAACTGGGGCTTTGACAGGTGAGGTCACCTGTGGTCGGAATGGAGATTAAACCCAGGTGACTCAAACACTAGGCTCTGAACCCCCTTACATTTCTCTCCGAAATGAGGGCTGAGGGAGCAAATTGTCCCTGGTCCAAATGAGGGAGCAAGAGGAAAACAGTAGCCAGGATTCTTGCAGATGTTGGGGAGAGGGATCAGAGACATGAAGTGCCTTGCCCAAGTCAGGGAGCAGTGGGGAAATGGATCAGAGCTCAGGTTTCCAGGCTCCCTGTCCATGATTCCTTCAGTTTATTCACTGTTTTCTAACAAAGGAACTGGAGGCTGGCTCCTGTGAGCCCCGGACTCAGCCCTTTAATTGGGAGAGGGGAGGGGACGCCTGGGGCTGTCTTTGAGTCCTAGGACTGTCTAGCAGGGTGGGGGATCTGGGCTGATCCTGAGACTCTTTAGGGTGTTTTGCGCCCTCTGGTGGCCATATTGTAGAACAGGCAAGAAACTTGGACTTTCTAGCAAATTCCCTGTCTCGAAGCAGGTTTTTGTCTTGGGGCTCAGGAGGGAAAAGGAACCGGCTCACTGGGTCCAGATGCATACTCCCTGCTGCCTTGGGTGTGCCGTGCTCCACTTTTTTCTCTGCTTTCTAAGGCTCCCTGTCTCTACCTCAGCTCGCCTCAGATCTACTCTTTGCACAGCTGAACTGCTTTAACCGGAAGCTAGCTGATCGTCACTCTCTGGCTTATCTGTCTGTCTGCCGCTAAGTCCTGCCCGACTCTTGCAACCCCATGGGCAGTAGCCCGCCAGGCTTCTCCGTCCAGGGGATTCTCTAGGCAAGAATATTGGAGTGAGTTGCCATTTCCTTTTCCGGGGGATCTTCCCAAACCAGGAACTGAACCCAGATCTCCTGCATTGCACGCAGATTCTTTACCAACTGAGCTAGAACGGAAGCCCTTCCCTATGAGGGAAGCTCCGGCTTATACCCTCCGATAACTTCCCTTTGATCTTTTTCCTTAAAAATTCGTTATTTATTTTGGCTGCACTGGGTCTTCATTGCAGCCCTCTGAGCTTCTCTAGTTGTGGTGCCCGGGCTTACTTTCGATATGTGGGATCTTAGTTCCCCGACCAGGAATCGAACCCAGGTCCCCTGCATTAGGAGCTTGGGGGTCTTAGCCACTTGTCTAAACCCTTGTGGCTCAGCTGGTAAAGAATCCACCTGCAATGCAGGAGACCTCAGTTCGATCCCTGGGTTGGAAAGATCCCCTGGAGAAGGGAAAGGCTTCTGGCCTTTTCCAGTTACTGGCCTGGAGGATTCCATGGACTGTATAGTCCATGGGGTCGCAAAGAGTCAGACACGACTGAGCGACTTTCACTTTTACTTTCCACCAGGGAAGCCCCTCTCATTGATCTTAAGATAAAACTCAACTCTGAGGGTGAGGCCTATGGCTATTCCCTCCCTACTTCCCTCTCTCTCTGGCCCCCTCCACCCTCCTTCTCACCCTGGTAGGTAGCCTCCCTGGCCTTCTTCCAGGTGCTTGTATCTTCCTAAATCAGCCTTTACACATGCTGTTCCCCTTGCCTGACACACTCTTCCCTACACTGCCCACCCTCAGTTAAAAAAAAATTGTATTTGCCTCACCATGTGGCTTGCAGGATTTTAGTTCCCTGACCAAGGATCAAACCTGAGCCCTGGCAGTGAAAGCACCGAATCCTAACCATTGGACCAGCAGGGAATTCCCACTCTTGCCTGCCTTTTATCTACAAATTCCTGCTTGTTCTTCACATCTCAGCTCAAAGGTTGCCTCTTTAGACATACACTTTTATATTCCACAGCACTTTCAAGTTTAGAGTGCTCTTCTCAATGGCAATTTCTTGTCCAGTGACTGCTTTTCTTGATCACTGACAACAAGAACCCTATCGCATCCAATGGCCTATTTCCAACACCTTGCCCAATGCCTAGAACATACTAGGTTCTCAGTATTTGTTGAATAGATGAATGAAAGGATTAGTAAAACCAAACAAAAATCCTTGATTTCTGTTAAGTACTTTATGCCAAATACTATTCTAAACTCTTGACAAGCTTTAATTGAATTATCACAAATCTCAAAACCCATATTACAGAT
Organism: Neotragus moschatus; assembly: GCA_006410615.1. Taxonomy (NCBI): domain Eukaryota; kingdom Metazoa; phylum Chordata; class Mammalia; order Artiodactyla; family Bovidae; genus Neotragus; species Neotragus moschatus. The sequence goes on from SJYA01000223.1 coordinate 689,217, forward strand.
GAGGAAACGGAGTGGTTATTTACTTTACCCCAGGTCAAACAGGGATTTACTGTGGGAGCCAGAATTTAAATCCACACTGTCTGAACTAGAGCTCCCCTTTGGTTTGCAGCCTCTCTTCCCGCCACTGTCTCCACGACACATGCCTTGGCACCCACGCCCCCTCACCCTCAGTCCTGGTCTCACCGCATTTCTTAGCTTTCCCACAGGTGAGCAAGCAGAGATCCCAGGATTTGCCATCTCGTGTGTATTATTTGCTGCTCTCTGCTTCTTCTGGGCTTCCCTCGTAGCTCAGTCGGTAAAAAGAAAATCTGCCTGCAATGTAGGAGCCCCAGGTTCAATTCCTGGATCAGGGAGATCCCCTGGAGAAAGAAATGACAACCTACTCCAATATTCTTGCCTGGGAAATCCCATGGAACAGAGGAGCCTGGCAGGCTACAGTCCAGGGGGTCACAAAGAGTCGGACACGACTTAGTGGCTAAACTACCACCACTTAGCACAAATCCTGTCATAGCTATTGCCTCGTGTGAGCTCTCGGTGAGGTGGGCCTCATCAGCCCCACTTAACAGGTGCAGAAACAGACTTGGAAAAGTCCATGGCTTCCTCCCAATATGCAGTAAGTATGCATTGCACGTCTGCCAAGTGCCAACCACGTAAGGCATTCAGGCTAAACCTGTAACTCATTGCTCCAGGCCTTCCATGGACCCCCAGGGGTCACAGACGCACATCCCCTCTTGCAGGTTTCTCTCCGCAGGCCTCCATCAAGCCTGGAGGAGAGGACTGCTTGCAGCTGCAGGAAGGGCGGGAAGTCTTGCCGTCCCCAGGACCCGTCTCCTCTGTAGAATGAAACTCTGGAGTTGCTGGGGACCGGCGGCAAGCCCTCCCTGCACAGGGCACATGTGACGAGTTGTCAGGGCTGGGGGACGTGGGAGGGGCAAAAACCCTCGTGGACCAAGATCCTATTCTGAAACCATTAGCAGGCTCCTATCACTGGGAGTGGGGTGGGGGAGGGGGGGCGGTGCGGAAACTCCCCCGCACGGAACTGCCAAAATTCAAAGCAGAGTTTTGCTGCCTTGGGGAGGAGGAGCAGATCACTAAGGAAGCGCATGATCTTTGAGAGCGAGGCTTCTCAAACCCAGGGATACAGTCACCTGACTGAGGCTGGATCAGAATAAGAGCCACCTGCACCATCTCCCAGGCTAGCAAGCACCAAGTAACAAGCAACCCAGCTGAGGGATGGAAAGTTGAGCGGGTGAAGCAGGACCATTGTTAAAGACCCTCCAGCAACCCAGTGCTCATCCGAAGTTTGAGATGACGCTAGAGGAGCTGGAAATCAGTAGTGCGAGGAAGGTAACCGTAGCAACAACAAAGTCCAAACCGGCTCAGCCCCTAAGTGCGCTGACTTCAGCTCTCACGCTGATTGCCTAGTGAAGGATGCACGCTCATTTCCAGGAACTGGTGCTACTTAATTTAGTTCTGCTGCTCTACACATAATGTCTGGGTGTTTGGTCAAAAATTATAACACACTAAAAAGCAGGGAAAAAAAATCCACTCCCAGGAGACAAAGAATCAACCAAGCCAGATTCGGAAATGATGCTGTTATTGAAACTACTAGAGAAGGATTTTTAAACAATCACAATTTGTACATTAAAAATGCTAGTAGAAGAGATGGACCACGTGCACAAACAGATGGGGAGTTTCAGCAGAAAGGAAATTGTGAGTCAAACAGAAATTCTAGAAGAAAAACAAAACAGCATGGTAGCAGAGATGAATGCCTTCTATGGACTAATCTCCAGACTCAACAAAACTGAGCAAAGAGTTGGTAAACTTGAAGACAGTTCAATGGAAATTATCTAAACTGAAACAAGGAGAGAGAAATAAGTGAAAAAACAAATAAAACCAGAGCAGAGCATCCAAGAGCTGTGGAACAAAATCAGATTATCTAATATATGTATAACTGGAATCCCAGAAAGAAGAAAGAGAACAGGCAGATGAATACTTGAAGAGACAGTGGATGAAACTTTTCCAAAAATTATGAAAGACATCAGATATAGATGTAAGAATCAGAGAGAACACCAGTGGAATAAATAACGCCCCCCATAAAAAAGGGCTTCCCGGGGGAGCCCTAGTGGTAAAGAACCCGCCTGCCAATGCAGGAGACTAAGAGATGCGGGTTTGATCCCTGGGTCGGGAAGATCCCCTGGAGGCGGGCATGGCAACCCACTCCTGTATTCTTACCTGGAGAATCCCATGGACTGAGGAGAGTCTGGCAGGCCACCATCTATAGAGTTGCAAAGAGTCACGAACTGAAACAACTTAGCATGCGCGCATCCCATATGAAAACAAAAGCAAAAACACCTAGACACATCATAATCAAGCTGCTGAAAACTGAAGATAAAGAGAAAATCCTGAAGGCAGACAGAGGGGGCCAAAGATACTCTAATGCATACAAAGGAGCAAAGATAAGAATTACAGCAGACTTCTGCTCAGAAACTAAGTGGGAGGACAGAGGGAGCAAAAAGTGTCCACTGAGCTGAAAAGCGAGGGAGGCAGCTCCATGTGATCAATGGATCAGTTTATTAACGGATAACTTGCAGGATGGAATCAGCAGACTGCTGATGCAGATAGAATTCTGGTTTGATGCCCAGAGGCATTCTCAGCTGCACTGTGCACCAACGAAAGGCCCCTGGGACAATTTTAGTTAACCTCGGGGGTGGAGGTGCGTGCTTGGAGACACAAAGTGCATTCCTAAGTCAAGATATATGAATGGGTAACTAGTCTTGTGGGCACTGGGAATGTCAGTTAAAGTCTTCACCATTGTGGAGCATGGAGGCCACCTGGACCTAAACCACCATTAAACAGTGTCTGTTAACTACAGAACCTTTGACCACAGAGGAGAGATTTACTTACTACCCAGTCCAGCCACAGGTAGGCTCAGTGGGAGGACAGGAGGAACTGGATGGTCCCAAGATGGCGTCAGTTATGCTAATAGCCATACAAACTGTACAAGCAGAAGAAAACAAGCTGACATCTTTGGCTTTTTTATGATTTTATTTATTTTATTTTTAGCTGTGTTGGGTCTTCATTGCTGCGTGGGCTTTTCTCTAGTTGTGGTGAGTGGGGGCTATTCTCTCACTGCAGAACGCGGGCTCCTCTTGCTGCAGAGAAGCAGCAGGCTTCTAGGTTGCAGGGGCTCAGCGCTCGCGGCCCCCGGGGTCTAGAGCGCAGGCTCAATAGTTGCAGTGCGTGGGCTTAGTGGCCCTGAGGCACGTGAGATCTTCCCGGATCAGGGCTCAGCCTCACGTCTCCTGCACCGGCAGCCAGATATTTCACCACTGAGGACCAGGGAAGCCCTGACCTCTTTAAAGTGCTGAAGAAACATCAACCCAGAATTCTGTCTGCATCAAGAATATCTTTCAGGGCACTTCCCTGGTGGTCCAGTGGTTAAGTTTCCACGATTCCACTGCAGGGAGTATCAGTTCGGTCCCTAGTAGGGGAACTAAGATCCTGCCTGCCACAAGGCATGGCCGAAAAGTTAAAAAAAAAAAAAAAAAAAAACTTTCAAAAATAAAGGTGCTGATAACATGAATCCATAAATGGCCTAAATCTGCACGCAACTATACACTCACACAGAGACACACATAGAGAGTTATGAATGTGTATACAAATTGGTGAAATATAAATTAAGGTCTTAGTAAGTTTGATTAATAGTATCTCATACTAATGTAAGTTTCTTGAATTGACGTGTTAGGTTTTGATGTTTTGTAAGAGGTTACCACAGGAAGTCTAGGTGAAGGGTACACGGGCCTTTCAATGCTATTTTTTTTGCAACTTCCTATGACTCAATGACTATTTCAAAATAACCCCCCTTTTTCTTCTTTTTTAATGAAAGCACAACCATTCTGGGTCCTGATTCTGGTGGTTAGAGGATATTAGGCACACGTGGTCAGTTGCTCGGTTGTGTCTGACTTCTTGAGACCCCAAGGACTGTAGCCTGCCGGGCTTCTCTGTCCATGGTATTTTCCAGGAAGGAATACTGGAGCAGGTTGCCATTCCCTTCTCCAGGGATCTTCCAGACCCGGGGATCGAACTCACGTCCCTTGTGTCTCCTGCACTGGCAGATTCTTTACCACGACGTCACCTGGAAAGTCTCAGAGGAGCCTATGTAAATCTCAAAACTCATCGAACTGTATGCAAAAAAGTCAATTATAATTATACTGTATATACTTTTTTAAGAGCAAGGTGAGCTGAAAACTTCTTCAGATACACAAAAGCTGAGAGATTTCATCACCAGCAGACCTATACTACAAGAAATCTTAGAGTTCTTCATGCGGAAGACTATGATACCAGGATAAGCACTTGGATGCACTTCATTTCTTACAGAAAGAAATGAAGACCTCCAGAAATGGTTAAAATAGAAGTAAATGTAAAAGGCACGTTTAGACTGGTTTAATCACCTTGAAAGATAATTGGCTATCTAAATAAAACTAACAGCATTGTGCACTTTCAGCGTATACAAAAATACAGTGCCTGACAGTGACACGCGACAGGTGGGAGGGGATCGTGAGTACACCGTTGTTTCTTTCCATGCGGGAGACCTGGGTTCAGTCCCCGGGTCGGAAGTGGGGTCATGAGTACACCGTTGTTTCTTTCCATGCGGGAGACTTGGGTTCAGTCCCCGAGTAGGGAGGGGGGTCGTGAGTACACCGTTGTTTCTTTCCACGCGGGAGACCTGGGTTCAGTCCCCAGGTCGGAAGTGGGGTCGTGAGTACACCGTTGTTTCTTTCCATGAGGGAGACCTGGGTTCAGTCCCTGGGTAGGGAGGGGGGTCGTGAGTACACCATTGTTTCTTTCCATGCGGTTGACCTGGGTTCAGTCCCTGGGTCAGGAGGGGGGTCGTGAGTACACCGTTGTTTCTTACCATGCGGGAGACCTGGGTTCAATCCCCGGGTCGGGAAGATCCCTTGGAGAAGGGAATGGCTACCCACTCCAGTATTCTTGCCCAGAGAATCGCCGTGGACAGGAGGCTGGCAGGCGACAGTCCACGGGGTTGCAAAGAGTCGGCCGCGACTGAGCGGCTGACACACACACACAGTACAGCATTCTCAACCCCGAAGGCAAGGACTGGCAAACCGTGCTTTCGGATCAAATCCATCCCTCTGCTCTTTTTGTACGACTTGGAAGCTAAGAATGGCTTTTTGGTGCTTTGTTTTTGTTTTGGCCACACCGCTAGCTTGTGGGATCTCAGTCCGCCAACCAGGGGTGGACACTGTCTGGACCCCGGCAGTGAGAGCACCGAGCCCTCACCACTGGGCCACCGGGCAGCCCCCGTGCGGCTCAACGGGCGCTTCACTTTGGGTGTGATGCCGTTGCGACTGTGTGTGTGTATATATGTCCACACATAATATCGATCACTGTGACCGTTCATGAGTGTGCGATTTAATGCCATTAAATGCATTTACAATGCTGTGTGATCACCACTATCTACACCTAAAACTTTCTCATCATCTCCAACAAAATCTCTGTACTCACTGAACTACAACTTCCCCTTGTCTCGTCCCTCCAGCCTCTGCTGATCTCTATTCTATTTTCTGTCGCCGTGAATTCGTCTATTCTAGGTCCGTCATATAATATATGTTAAGTTTTTCAAAGTCTGCCCTTCTACGTTCGTTCATATTTCTGTCTGGAGGCCCCGAGTGTTTTCTGTCTTTAAAATCCAACAACTTTATAAGCATCTATCTTAGAGCTGATGATTTAGCATCAATTTACATGATACCCAGTGAGCCCTTTGGATGTGTAGAAGCACATCATTTCTAGAAAGTCTTCTGGATTACCGTTTTAAATTTTAGCTCATAGGACATGCGTGGCAATTCAGTGGTTAAGAACCCACCTTCCAGTGCAGGGGACGTGGGTTCCGTGCCTGGTCAGGGAACTCAGATCCCCTGTGGCTCAGGGGAACTAAGCCCGTGAACCGCAGCTGCTGAGTCCATGTGCCGCGACAGGAGAGAAGCCCATGCACCACAAGGAGAGACCCCACTTGCTGCAGCTAAGACCCGACACGGCCAGAAATAAACATTAGCTGGGCGCAAAAGTAATTACGGTTCCAGACCCTGAATTTTAACTTATTATAACTAGGCTCAAACATATCTTTATGAATCAAAATAGGAACCATTACACTCAACGCATTTTTGTCAATGAGAAATAATTTCATTTATTCCTGTAGCGTAAAAATCCGCGCTTTGGGATCCGACAAATGCTCAGCATTTTCTGCCTCCTGCTGGCTGTGGAAGCATTTTCCCTGCAAAAAGTTGCCGAGCTGCTTGAAGAAATGGTAGTCGACTGGCGAGAGGTCAGGTGAATACAGGACTTTGTCACTCAATTTGTTCAGCTTTTGAAGCTTCGCTTGTGCGACATGTGACCGGGCGTTGTCACGGAGCAGCACTGGGCCCTTCCTGCTGACCGGTGCTGGCCATAGGCGCTGCAGTTTTCTGCGCATCTCACCGATTTGCTGAGCGTGCTTCTCAGATGTAATGGTTCTGCTGGGATTCAGAAAGCTTTGGTGGATCAGACCGGCAACAGACCACCAAATAGTGCCCATGACCCTTTTCTTGATGCACATTTGGCTTTGGGAAATGCTTTGGAGTCCCTTCTTCCTCCATCTGCTGAGCTGGTTGTTGCTGGTTGTCATATTAAAATCCACTTTTCGTTGCATGTCACAATCCAGTGGAGAAATCATCGTTGTTGCATAGAATAAGAGAAGATGATGCTTCAAAATGACGATTTTTTGATTGGCAGTCAGCTCACAAGGCACCCACTTACCAAGCTTTTTCACCTTTCCAGTCTGCTTCAAACACCCAACGACCATAGAATGATCGATGCTGAGTTCTTGGGTGAGTTCTTCTGTAGTTGTAAGAGGATCAAATTTGATGCCCCTCTCAGTTGCTCATTGTCAACTTTGGATGGCCAACCATTGCACTCCTGATCTTCAAGGCTCTCATCTCCTTTGCAAAACTCTTTGAACCACTACTGCTCTGAACACTCATTAGCAATTCCCAGACCAAATGCATTGTTGATGTTGCAAATTATCTCTGCTGCTTTATGATCCATTTTGAAAGAGTAAGAAAATCACTCAAATTTGCTTTTTGTCTAAAATCATTTCATAGTCTAAAATACATATAAAATAAATAGCAAGTAATAATTCATTAGCAAAAAACTTATAAAGCAAGAAATGTGCTTGAAAATGATGTATAATGTAACTACACTTATTTAAGAATGTATTTCAGTATCAAATGGGAAATTTCAACAATCCGTTCAGTTCATTTGCTCTGTTCAGTCTGACTCTTTGTGACCCCATGGACTGCAGCACGCCAGGCCTCCTTGTCCATCACCAGCTCCCAGAGCTTGCTCAAACTCATGTCCATCGAGTTGGTGATGCCATCCAGCCATCTCATCCTCTGTCGTCCCCTTCTCCTCCCACCTTCAATCTTTCCCTGCATCAGGGCCATTTCAAATGAATCAGTTCTCTGCATCAGGTGGCCAAAGTACTGGAGTTTCAGCTTCAACATTCCAGGACTGATTTCCTTTAGGATGGGCTGGTTGGATCTCCTTGCAGTCCAAGGGGCTCTCAAGAGTCTTCTCCAACATCACGGTACAAAAGCATCAATTATTCTGCGCTCAGCTTTCTTTATGGTCCAACTCTCACATCCATATATGACTACTGGAAAAAACCATAGCTTTGACTAGATCTTTGTCAGCAAAGTAACGTCTCTTCTTTTTATTTTATTTTTAAATTGTATTTTATTTATTTTTTAAATTTATTTTGGCTTCACTGGATCTTCAGTGTCATGCATGAGCTCTCTGGTTTCAGCATGTGGGATCTTATTTCCCCGACCAGGGATGGAGCCTACATCCTCTGCAGTGGAAGGTGAACGCTTAACCACTGGACCACCAGGGAAGTCCCTCTCTGCTTTTTAATATGCTGTCTAGGTTGGTCATAGCTTTTCTTCCAAGGAGCAAGCATCTTTTAATTTCATGGCTGCAGTCACCATCTGCAGTGAGTTTGGAGCCCAAGAAAATAGAGACTGTCACTGTTTGAATTGTTCCTCCATCTATTGGCCATGAAGTGATGGGACCCAAGGCCTTACTCTTCATGTTTTGAATGTTGAGCTTTAAGTCAGCTTTTTCACTCTCCTGTTTCACTGTCATCAAGAAGCTCTTTAGTTCCTCTTCGCTTTCTGCCATAAGGACGGTGTCATCTGCATATCTGAGATTACTAATATTTCTCCCGGCAATCTTGATTCCAGCTTGTGTTTCTTCCAGTCCAGCGTTTCTCATGATGTACTCTGCATATAAATTAAATAAGCAGGGTGACAATATACAGCCTTGACGTACTCCTTTCCCAATTTGGAACCAGTCTGTTGTTCCATGTCCAGTCTGACTGTTGCTTCTTGACCTGCATACAGATTTCTCAGGAGGTCTGGTATTTCTAAGGTGGTCTGGTATTCCCATCTCTTTAAGAATTTTCCACAGTTTGTTGTGATCCACACTGTCAAAGGCTTTGGCATAGTCAATAAAACAGAAGTAGATGTTTTTCTGGAATTCTCTTGCTTTTCTGATGATCCAATGGATGTTGGCAATTTGATCTCTGGTTCCTCTGCCTTTTCTACATCCAGCTTGACCATCTGGAAATTCTCAATTCATGTACTGTTGAAGCGTCACTTGGAGAATTTTGAGCATTATTTTGCTAATGTGTGAGATGATCACAGTTGTATGGAAGTTTGAACATTCTTTGGCATTGCCTTTCTTATGGATTGGAATGAAAACTGACCTTTTCCAGTCCTGTGACCACTGCTGAGTTTTCTAAATTTGCTGGCATATTGAGTGCAACACTTTCACAGCATCATCTTCCAGGATTTGAAATAGCTCAACTGGAATTCTATCACCTCCACTAGCTTTGTTTGTAGTGGTGCTTCCTAAGGCCCACTTGACTTCACATTCCAGGATGTCTGGCTCTAGGTGAGTGATCACACCATCATGATTATCTGGGTCATGAAGATCTTTTTCATACAGTTCTTCTGTATATTCCTGCCACCTCTTCTTAATATCTTCTGCTTCTGTTAGGTCCATACCATTTCTGTCCTTTATTGAGCCCATCTTTGCATGAAATGTTCCCTTGGTGTCTCTAATTTTCTTGAAGAGATCTCTAGTCTTTCCCAGTCTATTTTTTCCCTCTGTTTCTTTGCACTGATCACTTAAGAAGGTTTTCTTACCTCTCCTTGCTATTCTCTGGCACTCTGCATTCAAGTGGGTATATCTTTCCTTTTCCCCTTTGCTTTTTGCTTCCCTTCTTTTCTCAGTTATTTATAAGCCCTTCTCAGACAACCATTTTGCCTTTTTGCATTTCTTTTTCTTAGGGATGATCTGATTCCTGCCTCCTATACAATGTCATGAACCTCCATCCATTGTTCTTCAGGCACTCTGTCTATCAGATCTAATCCCTTGAATCTATTTGTCACTTCTGTATAATTGTAAGGGATTTGATTTAGGTCATACCTGAATGGTCTAGTGGTTTTCCCTACTTTCTTCAATGTAAGTCTGAATTTGGCAATAAGGAGTTCATGATCTGAGCCACAGTCAGCTCCCGGTCTTATTTTTGCTGACTGTATAGAGCTTCTCCAAATATAATCAGTCTGAATTCGGTATTGACCATCTGGTGATATCCATGTGTAAAGACGGTCAACAATGCAAAGTTCAACAATGCAAAACTGAAGTTACATTTGCGTCAACTAAATAAATCTTTTTTAAAATGTTAATCCTTTGCCTGTCTTTCAGTTCCACCGTTTTCTCTCTGACCAGTTTTACTTTTCATTCTCACGGTTGCTTTCTGGCTTTTCTTCAATGTCCTTTATTAAGTTTACATTTGGATGTATTCTCCCTTGAACATCTTTTTAATCTTCATTTATGATTTGATTTTGGTATTTTATTCTCCATCACTCTCTGCACCCACAGACTTGTAGCGGTATCTGATGTGACTTCTCTTGGAATTTGGATTATTTCTCTGCTTTTGTTAATTCAAAGATTCTTGTGTGGTTTTATTTCCTTTCTTTGTTGACTTACTTTCTTTATGGAGGAGGGTGAGTGGGTTGATTTGAAATTAGGGAGCCACTGTTGTCTGCCAAGTCTGGAAGTCCTGGTAAGCACAGTGGATATTGAATAAGGGCTGCCGAACTGGCCTCTGCAGTGAGCGGCTGTGCCTAGCTTCCTTTATTCTCACCAACGCTTCCTATCAAATGGCATCACTTTTGTCAAGCTGATGGGTGAAAAGTGTTACCTGATTGCAATTTTAAATGCATTCCCCATTTTATTAGCAGGATTCTCTTTTCAAAGTAATTTTTTTTTATAATTTTTTCTTCTCTGAATGAACGCTTTAAATCTTTTGCTCTGTTTTTTCGCCTAGTTGGCTATTTTATTTGATGAGTTGTTTATATATGTTCTGGATCATTAGCTGCACATGCTGCAAATTTTTTTCTCCCAATCTGTCGCTGATCTTTTAATTAATTTTGTTTAATTGAAGCATGGTTGATTTACAATGCTGTGTTAGTTTCAGGTGTGCAGCAAAGTGATTCAGATACGTGTGTGTGTGTGTGTGTGTGCTTTTTAAGAGTCTTTTCTGTTATAGGTTATAACAAGATATTGAATATAATTCCTGGTGCTATATAGTAGGTCCTTGTTGTCTGTCTAATCTTTTGTTTATTATATCTGGTTTATAAATGATTACATTTTGATGCTGCCAAATGTATTAATCGTTTCCTTTTTTCTTCTTCTTCATCTGTGTGTCTGAGTGTGTGTCTGTGACTTTTTGGATGATAGGATTAAGGTATGTTTTCATTTCTTTAGAGGTTTCTATATTTTTAGAAATTCTACAAGTGCGTTCCTATTTATGAAGAGTTGTGTCTTTTCAAAGAGAGCTTTGCCTCCCCAAACTCATAAACATCTTCTAATTCATCTGAGACTTTTATAGTTACTGCTTGTTTAGTTTTCTAGTATATGTGGAATTTATTGCTGTGATCACTACATGTGAGAACTGTGTGAGAAAGGCAAGATCTCATTTTTTCCCGGGTAGATATCCTATCATGGTTTATTAAATGGTTCATTATTTCCCGACTGATTTAAAGGGCTTTTTTTGTTTGTTTGTTTTTCAGTTGTTAAGTTGTGTCGGATTCATCTGCCCCTCCATGGACGGTAGCCTGCCAGGTTCCTCTGTCTATGAGACTGCCCAGGCAAGACTACTGGAGCGAGTTGCTATTTCCCTCTCCAGGGGAATCTTCCTGCCCATGCCTTGAACCCTTGTCTCTTGCACTGGCAGGCGAATGCTTCATCTCTTGAGAAGGGCTTCCCAGGTGGTGCTAGTGGTAAAGAACCTGCTTGCCAATGCAGGAAGCATAAAACACGCGGGTTCAATCCCTGGGTGGGGACGATCCCCTGGAGAAGGAAATGGCAACCCACTCCGGTATTCTTGCCTGGAGAGTTCCACAGACAGAGGAGCCTGGCGGGCTACAGTCCACGGGATCACAAAGGGTCGGACAGGCTGAGTGACTGAGCAGGAGCCACTTGGGAAGCCCCTTCTTTTTCTCCTATACCAGTTCCCACATACACGTAGAATTATTTCTGGTTCTCTAATCTATTCAAGTTGTTTTCATGTCTCTAATCCTGTGGCAGCATCATGTTATACAGCTTACTAAAGCTTTATAACATATTGTGAGAAGCCCAGCTCCCTCATTATTCTTTTTCAAAATTGTCTTGGCCCTGGTACATTTTCCATTCCATGTGAATCAGCTTATCAAATTCCATGGAAGTTATCTTGGAAGTTTGGTTGAAAATACATGGAAGTTAGAGACTCCTGTCGGGGAGAACTGGCATCTTTTGCTGTGTTGAACTTTTCCGTCCGTGATAAGGAGACTCGTCTGCATTTATTCAGGTCTTCTTTTACGTTCCTTGGGAAAGTTTTTCAGGTTTGTTTGTTTTTTTTGTAAGGGTTTCACCCACTTTTCATTGTTTTATTACTGTGCTAGATCCTTAACAGTTTAGAATGTTGTCCTATCCCTCCCTCTGCAGTTCCTCAACCCTCATGGAGAGTCTCTGCTGAATCCTTTGGCTTTCACAGTGGATTCTTATTATAGGTTGTACGTGTGTGCGTGCTAAGTCACTTCAGTCGTGTCCAACTCTTTGTGACCTCATGAACTGTAGCCCACTAGGCTCCTCTGTCCATGGGATTCTCTAGGCAAGAATACTGGAGCGGGTCGCTATATCCTCCTCCAGGGGGTCTTCCCGACCCATGGACTGAACCCATGTCTCTTATGTCTCCTGCATTGGCAGGCAGGGTCTCTGCCACTAGCACCAGCTGGGAAGCTGTAGGTTGCATACCTTTTCTTGTTAGTCACATCTTGTGTGTGTTTCTATCTCCTTAACTGGAGGGTAAACTCCTAGAGGATCCAGTTAGGGTTTTAATATTCCTGCTTGGGGAGGGAGGCATGCTTTAAGAGGAGAGGATCTGTCGCTTACAAAAAAGGGAGAAAGTTCAGGAAGGGAGGGGCAGGAACTCCAGGGAAGAGAAAGGGACCTGTTCACTTGGTCATGGGGAAAGGGAGAGTGTCAGGAAGAGGGGCTCTGCAGGAAAAAATGTCTCCCTTCTGCACCTTCAGCCTGCGTGTGTGTGTGTGTGTGTGTGTGTGTGTGTGTGTGTGTGTGACTCTCAGAGCGGCCCTGTTCTTGGCAGCCTCACACGGCTTCAGGATCCATCTCTGCCGCTGCTTCCCGGTGATCTGGGTGATAAAGCGCCTCTCTGGGAACACTGCTGCAAGCATTCAAGGAGAGGGTGTGTGTGCAGTGCGCAGCCTGGCTGGCAGCAGGCACGCAGTACAGGGAAGCTTTTTAAAAAATTCTGTATCCATTCATTCATTGGCAAGGGGGTGTGTGTGTTGGGGAGGACATTCTACTCTGAAGGACAAGCAGGACAGGGCCTGAACTGTATAAGGTGCAGGAAGGAGACTCAGGCACCAGGGGGAGCTGGTGATGGGGAGCGATAATAAGATCTTTAAACAGCTTATGGCACCCCACTCCAGTACTCTTGCCTGGAAAATCCCATGGACGGAGGCGCCTGGTAGGCCACAGTCCATGGGGTCACTGAGAGTTGGACACGACTGAGCGACTTCACTTTCACTTTTCACTTTCATGCATTAGAAAAGGAAATGGCAACCCACTCCAGTGTTCTTGCCTGGAGAATCCCAGGAACAGGGGAGCCTGGCAGGCTGCCGTCTATGGGGTCGCACAGAGTCAGACACGACTGAAGCGACTTAGCAGCAGCAGCAGCAGCAAACAGCTTACTCTTTTTTAATCTTCGAGTGATGAGACTGTGAGTGACTTTTTTTTTTCTTTTACTTTTTTTCTCTGTGGTGGGAGGGTATAGTTCTAAGCAGCTTACTCCTCTGAGGACAGAAGAGTAGTGGGCAGGCAGGAGGCCAAGCTGGCGCGCTGAGAGGCTGGTGGCTCAGGGCTCAAGCACGCCTGTCGGTGAGAAGGTTCCCCCGTGTGAGCCTTCTGACGAGCTTCCAAGGGCATCACTGTCTCAAGGATCTTCCTGTCTCCCCAGGGCTGTGGCTCACAACAAAGAGAGAGCTAACTGTTTCAGAGCTGGAATAACGGAATCTCAGAGAGGAGAAATGACTCACTTCCTTTAAAGCTAGGCAGGGGAGGAGTCTCACCTCTCAGGTGCTTGGCTTGGGCCGTCACTCCGTCCACTTTGGGGTGCGATCTCCCTTCAGCCAAGGCGCAGATGAACTCTCTCCCCGTTAGGAAGTGNAGCTTACTCTTTTTTAATCTTCGAGTGATGAGACTGTGAGTGACTTTTTTTTTTCTTTTACTTTTTTTCTCTGTGGTGGGAGGGTATAGTTCTAAGCAGCTTACTCCTCTGAGGACAGAAGAGTAGTGGGCAGGCAGGAGGCCAAGCTGGCGCGCTGAGAGGCTGGTGGCTCAGGGCTCAAGCACGCCTGTCGGTGAGAAGGTTCCCCCGTGTGAGCCTTCTGACGAGCTTCCAAGGGCATCACTGTCTCAAGGATCTTCCTGTCTCCCCAGGGCTGTGGCTCACAACAAAGAGAGAGCTAACTGTTTCAGAGCTGGAATAACGGAATCTCAGAGAGGAGAAATGACTCACTTCCTTTAAAGCTAGGCAGGGGAGGAGTCTCACCTCTCAGGTGCTTGGCTTGGGCCGTCACTCCGTCCACTTTGGGGTGCGATCTCCCTTCAGCCAAGGCGCAGATGAACTCTCTCCCCGTTAGGAAGTGTTCTCTGGCCCCCTCAGCCCACCGGACTCGGCCTCTTCGGTGCTGGTGTGCTGTGGGGCAGCCGTCTCAATCGTGGGATCACTTACAGCTATTGTCTGTTCCCTCATCCACCCACCCACCCACTTGCCCAGTAGTCCCTGGCTGACCCAGGCGCCGGGCTGCCGGGGGTGGGGCGGGCGCCTCCGAAGCCTGCAGAACTGAGGCCTGCGTTAGGAGTTGAATTTGCCCCTGCCCCTCCGTTCACGTTGAGGCTGAAATCCCCAGTACTTCAGAATATGACCTTAGAGGGTTACATTACATACATATAATATGTAATATAGGTATAATGCATGTAATATAAGTTCATTACATGAACTTACAAGCAGTTAAATGAGGTCAGGGGAGTTCCCTGGTGGTCCAGTGGCTAAGACTCTGTGTTTCCAATGCTGGGGGCTTGGATTCAATCCTTGGTCAGGGAACCAGCTCCCTCACACCACAGCTAAGAGTTTGCATGACACAAATAAAAGATCCAGCGTGCTACAACAAAGACCCAGCGTGGCCAAATAAATAAATGAACACAAGTGAGGTCACTAACGTAGGCCCTGGGCTTTCCGGGTGACTCGGACCATAAAGAGTCTGCCTGCAATGCAGGAGACACAGATTCCATCCCTGGGCGGGAGAGATCCTCTGGAGAAGGAAATGGCAACCCACTCCAGTATTCTTGCCTGGGAAATCCTGTGGACAGAGGAGCGTGGCAGGCTACAGTCCATGGGGTCCCAGAGAGTTGGACAGGACTGAGCGGCTAACACTTTCACTTTCAGAGAAGGCCCTAATTCAATATGACTGATGTCNATCCTCTGGAGAAGGAAATGGCAACCCACTCCAGTATTCTTGCCTGGGAAATCCTGTGGACAGAGGAGCGTGGCAGGCTACAGTCCATGGGGTCCCAGAGAGTTGGACAGGACTGAGCGGCTAACACTTTCACTTTCAGAGAAGGCCCTAATTCAATATGACTGATGTCCTTATAAAAACAGAGAACACAACATTGTTAATCGACTATACCCCAATATAAAATAAAAATTAAAGTAGAAAGGAATTTGGATACAGAGGCAGACACACGCAGAGAGAACATGTGAGGTGAAGGCAGAGAATGGAGGGATGTTTCCAGAAGCACCTAAGGAAGAACTTTTGGGAGCACCAAAGAGGACCAGCAAACCCCCAGGAGGCACCGAAGACCACCAGCAAACCCCGGGAGGTGGGCTGGAGGCCTAGATTCTCCTTCACATTCCTCAGCACGAATCAGCTCAATCTCAGACCTACAGCCTCCAGAACCGTAAGAGAATACATTTCTGTTGTGTAAGGTACCACGCTGTGACACTTTGCTATAGCAGCCCTGGCATTAAGACATTCTGGTAGGAGAGGGAAGCCTGTATGAGCCACCTTATCTGGACTGCAGGTCAGGAATGGCTTCCTAGAGGTGATGCTGACCTGGGCATTGCAGGATGAGTAGGAGTTCGTCAGCCAAAAGAAGTCAGGGTAGGGTATTCCAGGCAGAGGGAAGAATATATGTAAACCCGGGAGAGGCATGAGGGTATGTCAGAGACTCTTCCTTGAACTGCCTGCCCTGCCCAAGCACCTGAGGCCAGGCAACCATGATGACATTCTTCATTCCAAGATAATGGAAGTATTTTTACCAGGAGGTCCCTTGAGCCCATGCGGCAACATGCATCTTTCTCACCAGCAGGGGGCCCTCACATGCTCTTAGAGAGAAGAGGGGCCAGGCGAGCACAGGCATTGGTCAGGGTCCAGTGCTTCCCTGGTGGCTCAGCTGGTAAAGAATCCGCCTGCAATGCAGGAGACCTGGGTTCGATCCCTGGGTTGGGAAGATCCCCTGGAGAAGGGCCAGGGTCCCCACTCCAGTATCCTGGCCTGGAGAATTCCATGGACTGTATAGTCCACGGGGTCGCAAGGAGTCAGCCACGCCTGAGCGGCGTNAAGAATCCGCCTGCAATGCAGGAGACCTGGGTTCGATCCCTGGGTTGGGAAGATCCCCTGGAGAAGGGCCAGGGTCCCCACTCCAGTATCCTGGCCTGGAGAATTCCATGGACTGTATAGTCCACGGGGTCGCAAGGAGTCAGCCACGCCTGAGCGGCGTTCACTGACTCACTCAAGGCCTCTGCTCTGGGGAGGAGGTGCGGCCAGCCCGGGGGCACTGGCGGAGCCACAGGACACAGCTTGCCTGGGGGAAGACACACTCCACACGGCCCTCGGTGTAAGCACTTTATTTCAGTTACCAGCAGTGCCACAGAGAACTGCAGGAGCACGCAAAGTGATAATACAAAAGACGAGATGCCAGCTCCAGACCCCGCAGCCCTGTCCCCGCAGAGACGCCGGCCCCGTGGGGCTCCCCCGAGGGGGGGCGGCTGCCCAAAGCTCCAGGGGAGGCGGCGGCACCAGGCGGGTGGGGCTCCCCTTGCTTCCACGCCTGAGCTCCGCCCGGTGGGGCCTTCCCAAAGCGGCCATCCCGACCGGCTGCAGCCCCGTGGGGGAGACAGCATTCCCATGCCCTGACACCTCGGGCCAGACCCACCATGCCTGCCCCCTGAACTGGCCCCCTGGCTCGGAGCACCCCCGAAGAAGAGGAGGGTCCACAGCAAGTCCTGTCTCTACTCAGCCCAGGGCTGAGGGTGGGCTGGAGCCCGGGGCACGTTCAGGAGGTCCTCAGACTCCTGACCACGGTGCCTGGCGGGCAGGCCTGGGCCTCTGGGCAGCAGCGGGGGCTGTCCTGAGGGGGCAACAGTGTGGGCCCTGGCATGGAGGGCGCTCTCCTCGGGCGGGGGCCTGGGCACAGCCCCAGATAAGGCACTCAGCGGGAGGCCGGGGCTGGCTGTGGTCCTGGGAGCCAGGAAGGGAGGTGGTGGAGGTCAGAGCCCAAGCGAGGACCCGGGTCCTGGGGCGATGAGCGCTGCTTTCTCTTCTCTCCTTCCCCTGGAAGAAGAGGGGTGCAAGGCAGACTCCGAAATGGCTGGGATGGGGCGCTGCAGAGAGGCCGCGGGTCCCGGGCTGATGGAGGTGCCCAAAACCAAGAGGACGGAGAGAGGACCCCGTGGCATGGCAGAGAGCTCTGACGGGGGTCTCTCAAGACTCGTGACCCAGGTCCAGGGTGCTCGGGCACCTCCAGACTGTGCTGGAGGGCACAGACCTGGCCTCACGTAGACATCAGTCCCCTAGTGTGACTCCGGGGGCCAGAGTTTCCTTGCTGGGGGGTCCCCACTGATGGACTCTAGGTTTGGAGGCAGGTATCCCCAGGGGGTGGTGCCAATGAGCTGCCTCTCCCTCTGCCGGGAGCAAGAACCAGGGGAGGGGGCTGGAACCACACACCCCAAGGGCAGAAGCACCTCTCCATGTGGGGACCTGCTCAGTGGCCGGGAACCCTGCTTCAGCCCAACCTTGTAGCGAGGAAGGAAGAGAGGGGGCTTTCCCTTGTCCACAGGTTATTTAGAAAAACAGAACGTAATAAATATACCAATCCTTCCCTTAAAAAATAAAACAAAAAGTGTTTTAAATGCATCATTTCCCTGAAGGTTTCCAGTGTACTCCACAATGTTTAAAAAATAGTTTCCCCAAAAATATATCTTTAAAGCATTTGACACAGTGGTATCTGTGGTATATCTGGTGCTGCATGTGGGCGGAGGAGGCTGGGCCCCCCCGCCCTTGTCATCGAGGGTCCAGGCCCAGTGGGCAACCTGCCTGACACCCCAACACCCATCAGAGTTGACACACGTGTGCCTGGGATGACCGGGTCTTCACAGGGGGTCAAATCTCAGATTACGGTGAGAGCTCACATCACAGGCTTGGTTCCGGCTGACCACCCTGCAGTGTTGGGGGAGGGGGCTGGCCGCCGGATGGAGGGGGCAGTCTTGTGGGCCCGGGGCTGTGTTCTCGGGCCCCCCTCACCCTCCATCTCGGCTCTGGGTGCCTGGCCCTTCACCAGACTTCACACTTGTGATGTGGGTTCATGGGTGAGCCGGGCGGGCAGTGGAAGTGTTCTGAGAACTCCTTGGAGTTGGAGATGGAGCCGATGACCCGGAAGCGGGAGGGGCTGTGGGGATCGGTGATGAGACCTTCGTGCGAGCTCTCGGGGGTGCGGACAGAGCACCAGACCTGTGAGGGAGTGACGGGGGAGGGCAGAGTCAGTGTGGGTCCCCAAGGCCGCCAGATGGGCCTCGTCACCAACAGGGAAATAAGCACCCCTCTGGCTCTGAGACCCCCATGACGGGCCTGCCACCTAGGTTAGGAAGAAGCAGAGGGCTGGGGGCCTTCACCCAGCTTCCTCTCCTGCAGCCAGACCAGCCGAATGTCTGTCCTGGGCTTCTGTGTTATGCTTCACCTGCACAAAGGATTCTNACCCCTCTGGCTCTGAGACCCCCATGACGGGCCTGCCACCTAGGTTAGGAAGAAGCAGAGGGCTGGGGGCCTTCACCCAGCTTCCTCTCCTGCAGCCAGACCAGCCGAATGTCTGTCCTGGGCTTCTGTGTTATGCTTCACCTGCACAAAGGATTCTGCCCCCAAATCAGTTTGAACACTTTGCACTGAGTCCAGATCACTCCTTTCCTGGGCAGGACCAACTGTCTCGTGGCCTTGTGGCTCTGGGCACCAACAGAAGGCTACATGCTGATTGCCAACTCTAGGGACAACCTGGGATGCCTTGAGTTTAAGACATTTCTAGAACCGCAGAACTGGGAGGGCCCTTAGCCATCCAAGCAAACCTGTCCTCTCCTCTACCTGATGCAGGAATTCCTCTACCAGGATTCTCAACCCTTCCTTGAATTTCTCCAGAGATGAAGCTCACCTCCTTACAGGGTAAATGCCCTGTGGATGGACCCACAAGCTAGGGCTTCTCTATTTGAGGAAATTTGCCTTTTGGTTTTCAGCGCTCTTGGAACTCAAGATGGCAGACTGTGCCTGGGTGTTAGTTTTTCTCTAAAGCACTCACCTGTGCAAAGCCCAGGAAGAAGAGCTGGTTGTTGGTGAGACCCAGGGTGGGCAGTGTCTGCTCAGCCCCGTTCTTCTTGACCCAGTTCTGGTAGGCCTGGGGGGAGAACAGAGCAGGGTCCCTGTGGCACAGGAACAATTGGGGTGGCAGTGGAGGGCTGGGGGGAGACCTTGGAACATACACCCTATCGGGACAGGGCCTGGCTTCTGGGGGTCTTGGGCCTCAGCTCTGAGCCTAACTCAGCCTAGAGGAGCTGCCCTCTACCTGCAATCATCCCAAAGGAGCTCATTCAACCCCACGACTTTAAGTACCACCTCCATCTAAATACAGATGCACCCTGCCAGCTCCAGCCTTTCTTGGGAACATTCAACTGCTCCAGCTGGTCATCCAACACACACACACACACACATATACACACACACTGCTTTCCCATCACAGTAAATGATGCCAACCACGAAAGCTGAGCACCAAAGAATTGTTGCTTTTGAACTGTGGTGTTGGAGAAGACTCTTGAGAGTTCCTTGGACTGCAAGGAGATTCAACTAATCCATCCTAAAGGAAATCAGTCCTGAATATTCATTGGAAGGACCGATGCTGAAGCTGAAACTCCAATACTTTGGCCACCTGATGGGAAGAACTGACTTACTGGAAAAGACCCTGAAGCTGGGAATGATTGAAGGTGGGAGGAGAAAGGGACGACAGAGGATGAGATGGTTGGATGGCATCACCTACTCGATGGACATGAATTTGAGTAAACTCTAGGAGTTGGTGATGGACAGGGAGGCCTGGCATGCTGCAATGCCATGGGGTCGCAAAGAGTTGGACACGACTGAGCGACTGAACTGCACTGAACTACCCAGTTACTCAGGCCCAAACCCCAGGACTCTCCTTTGATTCATCTTTCAACCAACCGAACAACCCCAATCTAACCACATCTCACCCTTCACGTTGCTCTAGCCCATCTCTTGCCTGGACAACCTCACAGCAGCTTTCTAACGAGTCTCCTTGACCTCTGCTGCTGCTAAGTCGCTTCAGTTGTGTCCAATTCTGTGCGACCCCATAGACGGCAGCCCACCAGGCTCCCCTATCCCTGGGATTCTCCAGGCAAGAACACTGGAGTGGGTTGCCATTTCCTTCTCCAATGCATGAAAGTGAAAAGTGAAAGGGAAGTCGCTCAGTTGTGTCCGACTCTTAGCGACCCCATGGACTGCAGCCCACCAGGCGCCTCCGTCCATGGGATTTTCCAGGCAAGAGGACTGGAGTGGGGTGCCATTGCCTTCTCCACTCCTTGACCTCAAACTGGTCCAACCCCCTCCCAATACAACAACCCAGGTCATGCTCATAAAGCAGGGGCTGGCAACATTTTCTGTAAAGGGTCAGAGAGTAAGTCTTTTCAGCTTTGGAAGCCAGTTTCTCTGCTGCAACAGCTCAAGGAACACCCTGAAATATGAAAGCAATCACAGGCACCATGGAGATGAGTGGGTGTAGTTGTCCCCTCTCTCCCACAACTTCGATTTACTTTTATTGATTTGGCCAGGTAAATGCTGGATGTGGCCCACAGGCTGTAGGTCTGCTGACCTGGTTGTAGAGGGTGACGCAGATCCTTCCCCTGTGTAAACTCCTGCAGTGGCTCCCGCTGCAGCCAGAACAAACCCCAAGGTCCTTGCTCAGTCGACGGAGGCCGTAGCCGGGACAGCCGCTCCTCTGGCCGCCCTTCCTGCACAGGCCCGGGCCCTGCGCCCCTGCCGCGTGCTTCTTCCTGTCCTGTGCTGTGCGAGGCTTGGGTCCCCCTCACGGCCTCGGCACTTACTCTTCCTTCCCTGCCTCTCTTTCACCCTACTGGACTCCGCTCAAAGGTCAGCCCCTCTAGAAGGCCTCCCCTGACCACCCTCTCCCCTGTTTTTCTTTATTCCTTTGGCCTCTCTTGTCTTCTCCATCTTATCAGCACCTGACATCATCACATTTATCCGTGGAGGTGTGAACTGCCTTCCTCCCCCTCCCTGACCCGCTACAGTTGGGGGCTTCATGAGAGCAGAACCGTCGTCGTTTCATCCCAGAACCACCAGCACCAAAAACAGGACACAGCGGGTCGAAAGTTTGCAACACACTTTCACCGACTAACAGACGTCGGGCAAGTCACCGGATGTTTCTGGGTTGTTTCTGGTTGGTTCTGCTGCCTGCACAGCGGGCGTGAGATACCTGATCCTAGAGCTCCTGGGGCCCCGGCCCACAGGCCTCACCGCACAGCATCTCTCGGGCTTCCTGCGCTCACTGCCATGGGGGGGAGGAGGAGGTTCTGCCTTAGCCTCTGGCATCTCTGCCTTCCAACTCAGCCAACATCGCCGAGGGCCACCCCAGACTAGACCCGGCGCCCAAATCGGCACGGGCCATCTCTCTCACAGCCAGCAATGTGGGGACGAACACAGCCACGTGCACAGAGGCTCAGGGAGGCTGAGTGACTCGCTCCGGAACCAGGACTGGGGCCGGAACTGGCTCCGTGGGCAGTGTCCCTTCCCTCCCTTCCTGGGCCCACTGCTGCCTGGGTCAGGGGCGGCTTCCCCTGCAAAGAGAGGAACAGGCAGGTCTTTAGGTGGGTCCAGCCCAAGCCCTTTCTGGTGACCCCAGTGGGGGCTGGACTTCGGGTATACAGCCTCTGTGTGTCAGGTCCGAGCCGGGTGCCTCACAGACACCCTTTCACTCGGTCCGCACTGCCACTCATTCCACAGATGTGGCCACTGAGGCCCAAAGACCCCGTTGCGCATGCCCCAGCGTGTCTCCCACCACTCTTAACCGAGAAGCATTTGGACAGACCCAGACCGGGCGCGGGGTGTGCAGGGAGGGGCCCCTACCCGGTAGGCTGCCTTGAGGCCGCCGTTGTCCGCGATGTTCTCGCCGAGGGTGTGCCGCCCGTTCACCGGCTCCCCGTTCACGCTGTAGTTGCTGTACTGCTCCACCATGCACTCGGTCTGCTGCTTGAACGCCTCCACGGATGAGTTCTTCCACCAGGGCCGGAGGTTCCCATCCTTGTCGTACTCTCGGCCTGCGGGGTCAGAGGGCAGCGTCAGGCTGCGCAGAGGAGAGACGCAGCTGGGTGCTGAAGGACCTGGGTGCATCAGCCGGTCTAGGGTGGCTGGGGGAGGGAGGAACGTGACCTGACTAAGGACCCGCATGTTCAGAGTTTCGGTGGAGCTGGATCCGCCGTCGAGGCTGGTGAAGGGCCTCTGACCCTGCGCCCAGCGGCGGGGAGAAGGTCACAGGAAGGTCTTGCCTCCTCATTCTCGGTCTTGGGGTCCCCAAGGCAGGAGGCAATGAGGGGGATTCTGGACGTTAGCTGAGGAGGTACTAACTCTTCTACTTGTCGTTGGAGCAGAGACGTCTCTGGGGTGGTGGAGGAATGTTCGCTCCCCACTGACTACAGTGGGGAGCGCTGTACTAGCCCCCAGCACTGCACACCTTCGGGGAGCAGGGTGTCCCACTGTGAGCCTGCCCAGTCCTCACAATCACCACATGATCAACACGCCCATTTTACAGATAAGAAAATAGAGGCCTGAGGAAATGATGGGGCTTGTGAGAGTCCACACAAACCGGCAGGTGCCTGGGCCAGGATTTTAACTTTCCATGCCCTCCTGTCTCCAAGGCTAAGATGCACAGGGGCAAAGGCAGGAGCAGCGGCGCCAGGAAGCTGGTGGGGATGCCTCTGAAGGGGACCCTGCGGAAGCTGTACCTTGATCGTCAAAAGCATGAGTCAGCTCGTGGCCCACGACGACGCCGATGCCGCCGAAGTTTAAGGCGCTGGAGGGGGAGACACGGGGTGAGAGCGATGTCGTGTGGGGCGGGCCCATACTTCCTCAGTCTGGAGACACAGCAGAGTCCTGCAGGGCTCCGGCCGGGCCCCCGAGCTGCTCAGAACCTGGAGAGCTGGCTGCGTCAGCCTGTGCCTGCTGCTGCCTGGGCACTGCCCTCGGGTCAGCGCAAAGAGCTAGGTCTCAGTAACTGACTATAAGGGAGCAAATGGAGGTGTGGGATGGTTCAGCCACTTTGCCCAAGGGCCACTCAGCCAGCAGAGAGCAAGCCTGGGGTTCAGATCCAGGCCTGTGGGGAATTCACTTCTGAGACTTCTCACCCTTCCCAACTTCCCAGCTGAGACTGTTCTAGAATATCACTAGAGGGGCACTCCCCTGTTTGGGGCTCCTGCCTCCATGATGGCATCACCGACTCGATGGACATGAGTTTGAGCAGGCTTCGGGAGTTGGTGATGGACAGGGGAGACCTGGCGTGCTGCAAAGAGTCGGACACGACTGAGCGACTGAGCTGAGCTGCCTCCATGATGGGCCCGGAGTCCCCACTGTGTAGGGACTCTGAGGTCTCGCAGACCCCGGAGGGAAGCACAGGGAGTGAGAGTGTTGTTTCCATGGCAACATCTCCTGGCCGGTGGGGGTGGGGCAAGGAGCCCTAGGTGGCACAGGTTTGGAGGCGGGGTCAGTTGTGGGCTGACCCAGCTGTCAGGCTAGCCCTGGGGGTCTGCTGAGGGGTCACAGGGGGTGGGGATGGGACAGAGCCCCAGGAGCATCCTACTTGGGTGAAGAGCGGGTGTAGAATGGCGCCTGCAGGATCCCGGCCGGAAACACGATCTCATTCTTGGTGGGCGAGTAGTAGGCGTTCACCATAGGCGGGGTCATGCTCCACCTGCAAGCAAGACACACGTGGAAGCCCCGACCCCACAGTGGGCGGTAGGCACCGGAGGGTGTCGGGAGCCCTGGAAGTGTGGATTCCCTTTGACCCTGGCCCAGGGCATGCAAGCACGAGGTGGCACTGCTTTTGAGAGAGGAAACTAGAAACACCGAAATGTCTGTTAGGAAGGAACTGGTTGAATCCGACATCACATCGCACAGTGGAACAGTGAGGCCCTGGCCAAGAGCGGAATGCGATAACTAGTAAGGACCCCCTGTAGAGCGCAGGGGTCAAGACTTCTCAAGGCTCTGTGAGGCCCATATGGGGAAAGAGTCCAGAAAAGGGCGGATGTGTGTATGTGGAGAACTAACTGGTTCATCTTGCTTTCCCCTGAAACTAACACTACCTTGTAAATCAGCTGCACTGCAATACAAATTAAAAACCAAAAAAGAGAAAAAAGCTCCCGTTCTCCACCACGGTTGTACCATTTTACACCTCCACCTGGCCAGGCTAGATATTTCCAGGTGATAGTTAGAAACTATCACCTTTAGCCATGTGAGCAAGTGTACAATGAAATCTCATTTTATATTTCATTTCATTTCACTGTTAAAAATGTTGAACACCTCAAAAAAACACAAAGAACAAAACGGACCACTCTATACTAAAAAGTCATTACTCTCTAGGCTCAAAAATGAATCTGTCAGCAGTTTTCAAAGTGTGCTCCGTGGATACCTGGTGAGATGCTGCTGCTGAGATGGGAAGCCCCCAATTCCCTTCCAGGGGCCCTGTGAGGCCGAAACTATTTTCATTAAAACACTAAGATGCTACCTTTCCCACTGTGCTGACGTTATACGGATGGGGGAAAGGCAACACTGGGTAAAACTGCTGGCGCCTCGGCTGAGTCAAGGCAGTGGCACCAGTTCAGTTGGTCTCCATGATCTTCACCAAAAAAAATAAATAAATAAATAAAGTCTTTTCACTGAAGAACATCCTTGATGATGCAGGATAATCATTAACTTCGTTAAATCTAGACCCTTGAGTACAAGTCTCTCAATAGTCTCTGTGACCGGATGGGGAGCACTTGTAAGCATTTCTGTTTTTATTTCTTTTTTTAATCTTTTGGCCAACACTGTGACATGTGGAACCTTAGTTCCCTGACCAGGGATCGAACCCATGTCCCCTGCACTGGAAACATGGAGTCTTAACCAGTGGACCACCAGGGAAGTCCCAGCATTTCTGTTTTTTTCACAGAATGCCATTTGTACTTAAGAAGATTGATGGGTCTTTGACAGGCGTTTTCTTGAAAATGGACAGAGTGAGCGCATCACCTCAAGCAAAACAACTGATGCGGTTTGCTGCCAGCAATAAAAACTCAAGGTTTCAAAACAACTGAAATTTCAAGCAAAAACTTGAAAAACTGGTGTTGGCCACAGCAAACTTGATAGCTGCCCAATACTTAAAGACTCTTGCTCTGGAGGTCAGCAGCGACATTACCCGCTGTAGACTTTTTTCGGATATATGGATGTATACTGAAGATGCCACTGTTTGGAAGACACGTGAGACTCAGTGAAGCGCTGTTTCCAGATGACCAATGCATGCTGTTACAAAGTCACGCGTGGGTAGAGGAAGGGTCCGTTCCAAGTGCAAGGCACACTGATGAGACGTTGGTGTGACAGAGCGTGAACAGTTTGTGAGCATGGTTTCAGACTCTGCACTGCAATTAACCAGACAAGCTTATTTGCAAAATAGAAACAGAGACACAGAGGGAAAAAAACAAACCTATGGACACCAAGGCGGCGGAAGGAGGGTGGGGTGAATTGAGATTGGAATGAACATATATACGTTACTGATACTGTGGATCAGATAGATAACTGATGAGGAGCTACTGTGTAGCTCAGGGAACTCTGCTCAGCGCTCTGTGGTGACCTCAGTGGGAAATCCGAAAAAGCAGGGATATATGTGTGCATACGGCTGATTCATTTTCCTTACGGTGGAAACTAACACCATACTGCAAAGCAACTATGCGCCAATAAAAATTAATTTAAAAAATTACTGCCTGTCCCGTTTGGAGTAGCATCGATGAGGCATGCACACACGTATCAAAAAGACAGTGAAAATGTTCTTTCCTTTTCTAACTACATGTCTGTGTAAGGCCAGAATATCTTTACACGCTTCAAAACAATTTATTGCCACAGACTGAAGGCAGGAGCAGATGTGAGAATCCTGCTGTCTTTCATTAAGCCAGACATTAAAGAAACTTGTAAAAAGTAAAACAAAACCTCTCTTTTTAGTAAACTTTAAAAAAACAGTTCTTTTTCATAAAATTTTCAGAAAAGTCGAGTACAATCCCCATAAACAAGCTTTTGGGGGTTCAGTGATTTTTTTTGAGCGTAGAAGAGGCTCTGATGGTAGATACTAATGAAAAATTTGGCCTCCCAATGACTGTTCTGATATGAAGGACCAGTGGGGAATGGAGGGAGACAGAAAGGCTATTTTCTCTGAGCCTCGCTAGTCACTAGGTCTCCTCCAGGTGAGTCCCACAGAGATGCATTAAGCTTGGATACATTAATGAGTAGGAGACTTAATTTAAATGGAAAAGTTTAAGCTAAAAGACTTCTCGTAAATTCACAACACTGGGGTAGTGCCTGCGCCGTCCTCTGGAGAGAAAAGACCACTTTCTTGTATGTTTAGGGTGTACTGTGGTTGAAGACAGAAAGAGAGGAAACAGAGCTGTTCAAACCCCTGTTGTCCACAAGGGGGAACCAGGGGCAAAGAGAAAGAAGCAGCTTTCACCCTTTGGCTTCCCTGATGGCTCAAGCAAGTGAAGAATCAGCCTGCAATGCAGGAGACACAGGAGAAGCGGGGTTGACTCCAGGGTCCAGAAGATCCCCTGGAGTAGCAACTGACAACCCACCCCGGTCTTCTTGCCTGGGAAATCCCATGGACAGAGGAGCCGGGTGGGCTATGGTCCATGGGGTTGCAAAGAGTCAGACAACCGAACACACATGCGCGCGCGCACACATCTGCACACACACACACACACACACACACACACACACACACACATATCTTATCTGCAGACAGTGAGGCAAAGCCTTGAAGGCTGCAGCAGCAGAGCTGGGCCATGACATCAGGTGGACCCTGCTCTGCCAGCAGGCTGGACACTAAGGACACACGGGCTTGGGCTGATCCCGGCTCCCGGCATCTGAGTGGGATAACAGCAGTCCCCGCAGCTCAGAGGGCCATCAGGACAGTTACATCCCTGCACACGATTCAGGCTGAAGGAGCGCTGGGCCCCCACACCCCCTGTGGGACCCAGCGTCCTCCCAGAGAGGCCCAGGGACTCACTGATCTCTGTTGGGCGCTTTCCGGAGCTGGTCGGCAGTGACCCTCCAGGAGAAGTTGAAAAACCGCATGGCGTTCTCGAAGTAAAGGTCTGGCACGGCGGTGTACTGGGCAGGAGGGAGCAAGTCACAGGGTCAGAGCACACTCAGGTCCTCGAATACAAACCCCGTCTTCTAAAACCAAGGAAGCTGAAACCTCGCGGGGCCTGGGCACTGGTCCGCAGGGCAGACAAAAACGAGGTGCTCGGGGCTGCAGGTTGGGATGCTTTCCTTGGCCCTCATTCTGGCCGGGGGCTGGTGCCCTCTCCCTTCAAGGACAACTAAGAGCTTCAGCCAGGGCGGCCCAGTAGGGTCTCGGGGCAACAGGAAGCCCCCGCCATCATGCCAGGGCCTTGGGTGGGCGATACGTCCAGCAGGGTCCAGAACTTCTTGTGACAACGGCCAGGCTCCATGCGTGTTGCCAGGCACGGTCGGCATCAGCCGCGTGCGGCTCTGGCTGATTTCAAATGTGGCGAGTGCAACCTTTTAATCTGGTGAATTAATTGGCTTTAATTCACTAGAGTAGGGATCTGTCCTAGTAGCTGTCACACTGGCCAGCACAGATCTCATAAACCCAGCTGGGATCTTGAACTCCCAGGGTGCAGGCATGACCGCACATCCTCCCCACGCAGCCTGGCCTTTCGGCTCTTGCCACAGGTGTGAGGTTCTCTCTCAGACCTGCTCTTGACATCAGAGCTCCAGTGAAAGGCCAGGCCCTTGGGGTCCAGACTCTAATCCAGATGGGGGTCTGCCTGGGCTGTCTCCAGGAGCCCCTCATCTTGTATCATGATACCCTGGAGCTTCTAAAATGATTCTCAAGGAAAAAGGCTGCAGAGGACTCCCATATTCTCAGCCATAATTTACATATTCTTAGGTTTTAAATATAACCACGACAAGAGGTTATTATAATTTCACAAATGCCTGAATTCNTGAAGGCTGCAGCAGCAGAGCTGGGCCATGACATCAGGTGGACCCTGCTCTGCCAGCAGGCTGGACACTAAGGACACACGGGCTTGGGCTGATCCCGGCTCCCGGCATCTGAGTGGGATAACAGCAGTCCCCGCAGCTCAGAGGGCCATCAGGACAGTTACATCCCTGCACACGATTCAGGCTGAAGGAGCGCTGGGCCCCCACACCCCCTGTGGGACCCAGCGTCCTCCCAGAGAGGCCCAGGGACTCACTGATCTCTGTTGGGCGCTTTCCGGAGCTGGTCGGCAGTGACCCTCCAGGAGAAGTTGAAAAACCGCATGGCGTTCTCGAAGTAAAGGTCTGGCACGGCGGTGTACTGGGCAGGAGGGAGCAAGTCACAGGGTCAGAGCACACTCAGGTCCTCGAATACAAACCCCGTCTTCTAAAACCAAGGAAGCTGAAACCTCGCGGGGCCTGGGCACTGGTCCGCAGGGCAGACAAAAACGAGGTGCTCGGGGCTGCAGGTTGGGATGCTTTCCTTGGCCCTCATTCTGGCCGGGGGCTGGTGCCCTCTCCCTTCAAGGACAACTAAGAGCTTCAGCCAGGGCGGCCCAGTAGGGTCTCGGGGCAACAGGAAGCCCCCGCCATCATGCCAGGGCCTTGGGTGGGCGATACGTCCAGCAGGGTCCAGAACTTCTTGTGACAACGGCCAGGCTCCATGCGTGTTGCCAGGCACGGTCGGCATCAGCCGCGTGCGGCTCTGGCTGATTTCAAATGTGGCGAGTGCAACCTTTTAATCTGGTGAATTAATTGGCTTTAATTCACTAGAGTAGGGATCTGTCCTAGTAGCTGTCACACTGGCCAGCACAGATCTCATAAACCCAGCTGGGATCTTGAACTCCCAGGGTGCAGGCATGACCGCACATCCTCCCCACGCAGCCTGGCCTTTCGGCTCTTGCCACAGGTGTGAGGTTCTCTCTCAGACCTGCTCTTGACATCAGAGCTCCAGTGAAAGGCCAGGCCCTTGGGGTCCAGACTCTAATCCAGATGGGGGTCTGCCTGGGCTGTCTCCAGGAGCCCCTCATCTTGTATCATGATACCCTGGAGCTTCTAAAATGATTCTCAAGGAAAAAGGCTGCAGAGGACTCCCATATTCTCAGCCATAATTTACATATTCTTAGGTTTTAAATATAACCACGACAAGAGGTTATTATAATTTCACAAATGCCTGAATTCACAAATTTCAATTACAAGGTATAAAACGTTCGGGGCAGAAGCACAATCCATTTAACGGAGTGATCTGCCCAAAGCTCTAACCACCAGGGACGTTTCAACTACCCTGCTGCCTAAATTAAGCTTAAACGTGCATCTGAGCTTTAGGCTTCCTCCTTCCCATTAGCATTTCCAGGTCTGAAGAAGAGGCCCAGGTTTCTCCGGGGAGGTGGGGAGAAGCGGGGGACAGGAGGCAGGCCCCGGTTTCTCTGGGGGCTGGGAGGCATAGGGGGCTCCACTCTGCCGCTTTTAGGGATGCAGGTTATCTCTGCCTTCTAGGATCTGGTCGCCCCCCCTCCCCCGTTATCTGCCCCTCACTGAATGGAACGGACTATGCTGTGCTGGCCAAGGACTGCTGGTGGGTCCTGGGAGGCAGGGGCCACCGGCTGGCCCAGGGGAGGGAGGACACGAAATCGGCCCCCTGGCGCCCAGTCCATCCCCAGACCCCAAACCACTTCACCTCAAGACGTCTTGACAATCACGGTGCCTCCAGCAGCCCACTCAGATCAGCCTCTGCCCTTTCCCAAGTGGAGGCCCCCCAGGGGCATTTCAAGAATGCAAGGGGGCAGAGGGCAAGGGAGTCACTCACGTCATTGAACACTTTGTCCAGCTCCTTGGGGTCCATGATAAAGCTGGGGTAGCCTATCATGTTGTAGATCGCGTCCGCCTGGGCGGGAGAGACACACAGGGCAGTGAGTGCTCAGCAGGGCTCTGGGTGCTGGGCTCAAGGTCGGGGCCCAGGGAGAGAGGCCAGGCCCCTCCCCGCTCGGCTTTCACGTTCCTTTCTCTTGCCTAACTGCTCCTTATCCTTGGGATCTCCGCCTCAATGTCACCTCTCTAGGGAAGCTTTCCGTGGCCTCCCTGCCACTGCTGGACCACGTCCAATCCATCGTCATATCACTCTGTACCTCTCCCTTGCACACATTTTTTTTAAAAAATTATATTTATTTGGCTGTCCTAGGTCTTAGTTGCACATGGGATCCAGTTTCCCAACCAGGGATCGAACCCGGGCCTCCAGGTTGAGATCGCAGAGTCTTAGCCACTGGGCCACCAGGGAAGACCCTCCCTTGCACACTTAGCACGGTCTGTTTTCACCCAGTCGTTAATCTGAGCCACGTGTTCACAGCTCTCCCTGCATTGGGCTGGACTGTCCACGGCATCCATGTTGGGCTCACCAGCTAGTCCTTCCTTCGTCCACCTCCTCCTTGGAGGTTGCGGCCCTCTGTGATGGGCCCCTCCCGCTCCTGGCCAGCCTCACCTTTTCCTTGGCTGATTTCCGAGTGTCTTCATCCATCCACTTCAGGGTGCTCAGGCTCTCTTCAAATGCCTTCTTGATCTCCAGGATGATCTCGCTGGCCTAAGGAGACAGTCAGGTGTGGGCACTGAACCTGTCCATGGGCAGCGGGCATCCCATGGAGAAGGATGCTGTGGGGCTAAACTCAGATCCTGGCTCCAGGCCTTGTGCTCCGAGGTACTGGGCTGAGGAAGGGGGTCCACAGCCATGGTCCCCCAAGCTCCTTCTTCTGAAGGCTAGCATCCTGCGAGAAGAGACGGTATCTATAAACAGGGCTCCCTGGTCAAATACACTCAGGGCGAGCTCTGGGAACACTGGAAAAGACTCTTACGGTGGGACTTATCAGTGCCTTTACTGTGTGCCATGTACTGCGATTCTTTTCAGAAATATTAGGACATGTATCTGTTCTCAGAGGTACCGGATCATGGAATTCCTTTTGGATGGACTGGGCTTTAAAATCTAGAAAAGCCGAGTTCTGAGGGGTGGTTTCAGAAAGACTCTGTTCAGGCTGGAGATGAATGTCAAAAGCAGATCCAGAGGCTGAAAAAGACTCCGGAGCAGAGGAAGGGGGAGTCGGACAGCAGGAGGAGCAGACAGACTGACAACGGACAGAACTTGACTCAGAATCTGCATCAGCCACTAACAGGCAGGTCACGTAAGAGGTTTGAGTCAGTTTGCTAACCTCTGACTGCAAATAAAAATCTGTGCAGTTAAAGTTAGCAATAAAAAATGGTACCAAAGGAAATCAAGCCTGAATATTTATTGGAAGGACTGATGCTGAAGCTGAGGCTCCAATACTTTGGCCACCTGATGGGAAAAGCTAAGTCTTTGGAAAAGACCCTGATGCTGGGAAAGACTGAGGGCAGGAGGAGAAGGGGACGACAGAGGATGAGATGGTTGGATGGCATCACCGACTCGATGGATGCGAGTCTGAGTAAACTCTGGGAGGTGGTGAAGGACAGGGAGGGCTGGGGTGCTGCAGTCCGTGGGGTCTCCAAGAGTAGGACACAAGTTAGCAACTAAACCACAACAATAAAGACACAGCAGCCGCCCCGCCCCCCCCTCCCCGAGCCCTTATTCTGCTCCAGCTGCTGTCCAAGTGCACAACGCCGTTCAGTCTCCACCTGAGGGATGGACGTGCCCACCTCCATGTCCTTGTGGTCAGAGTATTGTCCCAAGACCTCCCACCAGGAAGAGACAAAGCTGGCATTGGGGCTGGGGCCCGGCTGTCTCCAGGTGCTCAGCCACGGGCGTTCTGTGCCCGCCCCCGCTTCAGGTCAAGCTGTTCTGCCAACACGACCTCTCTGGGCCCTGCCTACCCTTGGAGGTGGAGACGGCCAGACTCACCTCCCTGGGAAGCGGGGAGGGCTACACAAAATCCTACAGACAAAGTCCTGCCACTATGACCATATTCTCTCATGCAGGTAACCCAGATTACGCAAGGCTTTAGAAAATGGAGCCTTGGAGTTAGGGCTGGAGCCCTGGCCCAGGGTAGGGCCGGTCCAGAGCGGATGAGAGCGAGGCCCGGCAGGCTCACGGGGGTGGCGTCACAGCCTCCGTGTGCGGGGAAGGCACTTACTATGTTCTTGCTGTCCTCGGCGAAGGTCGCTTTGACGAACATGGGGCCCAGGGCGAAGCCCAAGGTGTTCTCCGTGTCACTCACGCAAAACTTCCAGCGGGGAAGACACGTCTGGAAAACACAAGTCAGAGGGGTTAGTTGGCACTGTCTGTCCAGGAAGTGGCACAGCGGGGTCCGTGCTTCCATCCAGAACTTGAGGGAGACCTTTCCTGACGCAGCGGAAGTTATTTTAGGCACTGGACTGAAAGGCCCGGGGATCACCCTAATCCCTGCCATCAGTCGCTTCCTGCAGGGCACTTCACAGATGCTGAGGCGTCCTACAGAGCCACCAAAATGGACCTGGGAGGCAGACGAGGACTCAGTCCGCGAGGGGAGGCCGCTGGTCCAGAGTCACCCTGCCGCCGGAACCGTGACATGCCGGACTCCACACCCCACGCCCCTCCTCGCTCCTGGAGGAGGCGAAGGATCCTGGTCGCAAAGAATCTTGGGAAGTTCCCTTTCTACCCCCAAGTCACAGAAAAGCCCAGAAGGGCTGCAGCCCCATTTAAAGCCTCTTGGAGAAAGAGCTGCCACCGGGACCCTGCGGGGTGACCGAGGTTCATCCGACCTTGGTCTCACCCACAAGCCTGCTAGCCCACAAGATATGCTAGGGGCTGGGCTGCAGCCTCCCAGGCCTGGGGCCTGGGGCCTAGCACGGGCTGGGCTCAGCCCCGCCTGCTCCTCCAGCCAGGCTGCCTTTGTGGACAGTCTGCGTGATCAGAAGTGGTGGCCCTGATCACACAAACCCCCATGCTGCAGAGGAAGCTGGTCCTCTTAACTC
Source organism: Neotragus moschatus (assembly GCA_006410615.1). Classification (NCBI taxonomy): domain Eukaryota; kingdom Metazoa; phylum Chordata; class Mammalia; order Artiodactyla; family Bovidae; genus Neotragus; species Neotragus moschatus. Next base: position 722,456 of record SJYA01000223.1, read on the forward strand.
TGAAGAACAGGTGGTGAAAACCACCCAGGCTCAGGGCAGCCTGCTTCAGGATAGCCATCAACTGAAAGCAACCCGGATGCCGGTCAACAGGCAGATGGATGAACAAAATGTGGTATTTTCATACAGCAGCACACGACTCGGCAACAAAAGGGGAAGGAGGGACGGACGCACACAACACGGATGGATTTCACTGCCGTTACGCTGAGCGAAAGAAGCCCACACGTGTGTGGTTCCATCTACATCCACCTGGGGGGACAGGGCTGATGGGACCGATGGGGGCACAAGGGAGCCTCCTACACAGAGCACTCTGGGCAAATGGGTGATGGACACGCTCGCTACCTCTATTGGGCTGGTGGCAATGGACCGATTTCATTTGTCAGCACTCACTGAACTGCATACTTAACGTACACATTTTTAGTCCATTTTAGTCGTTCAGTCGTGTCCAACTCTTTGCAACCCCATGGACCACAGCACGCCAGACCTCCCTGTCCATCACCAACTCCCAGAGTTTACTCAAACTCATCTCCATTGAGTAGGTGATGCCATCCAACCATGTCATCCTCTGTCGTCCCCTTCTCCTCCTGCCTTCAATCTTGCCCAGCATCAGGGGCTTTTCTAGTGAGTCAGCTCTTTGCATCACGTGGCCAAAGTACTGAAGTTTCAGCTTCAGCATCAGTCCTTCTAATGAATATTCAGGACTGATTTCCTTTAGGATGGACTGGTTGGGTCTCCTTGCTGTCCAAGGGACTCTCAAGAGTCTTCAATACCACAGTTCAAAAGCATCAGTTCTTTGGTGCTCAGCTTTCTTTATAGTCCAACTGTCACATCCACACATGACCACTGGAAAAACCATAGCTTTGACTAGATGGACTTTTGTTGGCAAAGGAATGTCTCTGCTTTTTAATATGCTGTCTAGGTTGGTCAAAGTTTCTTCCAAGGAGTAAGCGTCTTTTAATTTCATGGCTGCAGTCACCATCTGCAGTGATTTTGGAGCCCAGAAAAATAAAGTCTGCCACTGTTTCCACTGTTTCCCCATCTACTTGTATGTAGTTGGTCTTCCCAGGTGGCTCAGCGGTAAAGAATCCACCTGCCCAGCAGGAGACTCAGGTTGCATCCCTGGGTTGGGAAGATCCCCCGGAAAAGGAAATGGCAACCCCCTCTAGTATTCCTGCCTGGGAAATCCCATGGACAGAGGGGCCTGGTGGGCTACAGTCCTTGGGATCGCAGAAGAGTCAGACATGGCTCAGCCACTAAACAAAAACAATAGTAAATTATACGTTAGTTTAAAAGATCCTTAAATACCAGAGGGAAGAAAGAAAAAGGCCCTCCAGCCTTTTCTAAGTTCTTTTACTTCCTGGTTGTTAAATCCATTTAAACTCTCCCAGCCCTGTGCCCCTACCCTGCCCCAGGTGCAGAGGCCGACCATGCAGGAGGTCGGGACCAGAGGATTGTAGCTCCTGGGTTCCGTGAAGGCTCCAGGCTGGGGCGGCTAAATCATGGACCGATTCTTATTCACTGTCTTCTCAGGGGATTCTCTGCATAAACCCATCCATTCCTGTCTGTGTTCATTAGTTCACACAGCCAGTGTTCTCTGAGCAGTTCAGCTGTATCCTGGCAGCTAGGGCTAGGTCCTGCCCTCAAGTGTCTCAGCTGAAGCACCCAGAACATCTTGGGGAAGAAGCGGATGCAAAACAAGCTTAGCAGCATCAGCAACAGTCGTTACCGCTTATTCAATGTCTACTGGGTGCACCACTTCACTGACAAAGGCCCGTCTAGTCAAGCTATATGGACCTTTTCCAGAAGTCATGTATGGATGTGAGAGTTGGACCATAAAGAAAGCTGAGCGCCAAAGAATCAATGCTTCTGAACTGTGCTGTTGGAGAAGACTCTTGAGAGTCCCTTGGACTGCAAGGAGATCCAACTGGTCCATCCTAAAGGAAATCAGTCCTGAATGTTCATTGGAAGGACTGATGCTGAAGCTGAAACTCCAATACTTTGGCCACCTGATGCGAAGAGCTGACTCATTGGAAAAGACCCTGATGCTGGGAAAGATTGAGGGCAGGAGGAGAAGGGGATGATAGAGGATGAGATGGTTGGATGGCATCACCAACTCGATGGACATGAGTTTGAGCAAGCTCTAGGCATTGGTGATAGACAGGGAGGCCTGGCTTGCTGCAGTCCATGGGGTCACAAAGAGTCAGACACAACTGAGCGACTGAATTGAACTGGCTTCTGGGCCCTATTCCCTAGAACCCTCCTACAACTCTACGAAGCAGGTTCTCTCTGTGCTCCTTTATGGAGTGTGGTACCCTTTAGAACAGACTTTGTGGGGATCCCCCTGTGTAATCCCAGTCAGCCCTCTGGTAACAGGGCAGTGATGAGTTATCCCATTTTGCAGATAGAAAGACTAAGCTCCCTGATCTAATGAAGTGATTTGCCCAAGGCTGTGTGGTTAGGAGACTCTTGAGAGTCCCTTGGACCCTGATTCTGGGAAAGATTGAGGGCAGGAGGACAAGGGGACAACAGAGGATGAGATGGTTGGATGGCATCGCCGACTCAATGGACATGAGTTTGAGTGAACTCCAGGAACTGGTGATGGACAGGGAGGCCTGGCATGTTGCAATTCATGGGGTCACAGGGAGTCGGACACAACTGAGTGACTGAACTGAACTGAACTATGTGGTTAGGAACTTCCAGGCTGGTCCAGCAGTAAAGGCTCTGCCTGCCAATGCAAGGGACGCGGGCTGAATCCCTGGTCCGGGANCCAGGAACTGGTGATGGACAGGGAGGCCTGGCATGTTGCAATTCATGGGGTCACAGGGAGTCGGACACAACTGAGTGACTGAACTGAACTGAACTATGTGGTTAGGAACTTCCAGGCTGGTCCAGCAGTAAAGGCTCTGCCTGCCAATGCAAGGGACGCGGGCTGAATCCCTGGTCCGGGAAGATCCACATGCCATAGGGCAACTAAGCCCGTGTGCCCCAACTACTGAAGCCCGTGCACCTAGAATCCGTGCTCCACTCTACGAGAAGCCACCACAGCCAGAAACCAGAGCATTGCAACTAGAGAAAGCCTCTGTGCACGGCAGCAGAAGGCCCGGAGCAGCCAAAAATGCACGAATAGCTGAATAAAAGCATATTAAAAAAAAGCTGGCTGGTCAGAGGAGGCAATGGAAATTCAGATCTTCTGACGCAAAGTTCTCCGTTATTATCTCCCTATATCAATGGACAACTGGACGCTCCATAAAGCTTTAGGAAATTAAAAGTGTTTTCCCACATGGAGGCCATTCCCCAGGGTCCTGTGAGACGAGGTCAGGAATGATCCCAAGCAACAGATGGGAAAACGGAGGCTGAGAGAGGTGCCAGGACTACTCAAGGTCACACAAGGGCTGTCCTGTGAATTGTGCTGGATACAAGCTGGGTGGACCCGGCCGGGACCCAGGAGCAGTCGTGACGGGGCGTGAGAAGGGCTGGAGAAGGAGAACAGATAGGCAGTGCCTCCATCCCTCCATCCGGGGGCATCCAGCAACCCCTGGCCCAGAGCCTGGCACCTCAGGGTCTCCCAGCTACCCCGGCCTCTGCCCAGGCCTCCGTGTGTCCCACCAGCTCTCAGCATCTCAGTAGCCAGAGCGGCAGCTGCACTTTGAGCCTGGCCCAGGGAACTCTAAGTGTAAAGTCCAGTAGTTTTATATCCACCTGTCCTGCAACCAATCTCCAGAACTTTTCACCTTGCAGATCTGAAACTCTGCGCCTATTTGACAACTCCTCACTCTGCCCTCCCACCTGCTGCCCCTGGCAACTATCAGGTCACTCAGCTGTAACTTTTCGTTCCCGCAGAGCAGAGGCGGAGTGCTGCAGAGCTTAGAGGGACAGGCTGTGGAGTCAGACAGGCTGGGTTTGAAAGCCACTCTCCACTTATGGAACTCCCAGGCAGCTCAGACAAGAAAGAATCTTCTTGTGATGCAGGAGAGCTGGGTTTGATCCCTGGGTTGGGAAGAACCCCCGGAGAAAGGAATGACAGCCCACTCCAGTATTCTTGCCTAGAGAATCCCTTGGACAGAGGAGCCTGGAGGACTATAGTCCATGGGGTTGCAAAGAGTTGACATAACTGAGCAAGTAACACTTTCACTTTCTCCACTTAGGAGCTGTGTGACTCTGAATAAGTCCCTTCGCCTCACTGAGCCTCAGTCTCCTCATCTGTAAAATGGGATGATGGTAATAGTTTCCAACACAGAGCACTATTGTAGGAACTCGGGGGAGATAATGTCTATACAGGTAAACATCCAACAGGGATATTTTTTATTTATTATTACTAATACTGGGTAGCCAAAAGTACTAAAAGTTCTAGTCATCCAGATCTGGGTTTGAATTTGCACTTGACTGCCTCCTTGCAGGGTGACTAGGGAAAGCCCTTTCCTCCCTGAGCCTCAGTTTTCTCGTCTGTAACCCACGAGGTCAGGGGAAAGCAATGATGGAGGTGTCTGCTCCACACACAGGGCCATCTCAGTAACTGCCATGCCGGGTCCTGGTCAAGCCCCTCCTGTATAAAGGCCCCGGGAGGCCCCGGGCTCCAGGGCAGAGTCCCTGCCTGCTCAGGTCTGCACCCTGGCGCTCCTCCAGGGCTGGACCAGGGTAGGAGGAGCAGCTGGAGCAGGGAGCCGGGCAGGGCAGCCAGCTCTTCCCCTCCCTTCCCTGCAGGGCCAGGGCGGCCCTCAGGCTGAGGAAGCCTCTCTGATTCGGCTCAGGGTTTGTTCCTCCGCCCCCTTCCCACCAGAGAGAGGAACACGGAGAACCCTGCCCCAGGATGAACTGTGAGAGCCACACCCTGCCATCCCGAGTCCTTATCTGGCCCCGCCCACTCCCCCTGGACTTTGGGAGGGGTGGCGGGGCAGAGTCCAGGGGAGCCAGCTGTGCCCACGCTCTAGGGTCTTGCAAGCACTGGTCCTGGATGGGGACAGGATGCGCTGGCCAAAGGCTCGGCTCTCCAGCTTCTCCTGCTCTGCGGCTGGGGCACCTCTTGGCTTCTCACTGGGACCCTGGGTTGGGGGTCCCTTCAGCACCTGCAAGGACTGATCAGTTTCTACCAGCTCGCTCAGCAGACATGGGGGCCTAGGGCACAGACCCCACCTCAGTGTTTGCACACTGTGCTCAGAGCCTGGCACACGGTGGCACGGGTCGGTGGACACACAGTAGGTGGCCACGATAGAGATGACCTCCACTTCCTTGAGGAGAAGATGGAAGTAGCCAGTAGGCAGGGGTCACAGTGGGGTATTTAAAGTAGCAGAGACCCCCCTGGACTGGGGCCTGGGAGGATAATAACATTGGTGGACACTGGTGTACTTTCCGGGAGTCAGGGGGTCTGCTCCAAGGGTTTTATATTTATGGGGAAGAGGTAGGATTACTGGAGGGCCCCTGTGTAAAAGGGGGCTGAGGGTGGCACCCACTTTGCAGGGATGTGACAGTCACGTGAGTTCTATTACACAAGGAAAGCCTTAGAACCATTGCACCTGAGAAGGAGTCAGCAGGGAGAGAACAGAAGCCACCTTTTGCAGTAAATTAGCTAAATCTCTGGGTCTGCTTTATATTTGTAGTTCAGTAGTGTCTGACGCTTTGCGACCCCATGGACCGTAGCCCGCCAGGCTCCTCTGCCCATGGAATTTCCCAGACAAGAATACTGGAATAGGTTGCCATTTTCTTCTTCTGGGGATCTTCCTGGCCCAGGGACCGAACTCAAATCTCCTCCTTTGGCAGGCGGATTCTTTGCCTCTGAGCCACCTGGGAAGGAAGCGCTTATACTTGAAGCCTCAGGGTGACTGCCCCTTCCTGGAGGCTGTCCACCCCGGCTGTCTTAGGTCCCCTCCCGCGCACTGATGCACCCCAGGGTGGGTCCCTTGGGTGGCCCTCTTCCTCCTCTGCCTGGCACCTACCTCCCTGTGAGTTCTAGGGCCTGGTGCCCAGCAGGCACTCAGCGTGTGTGGGGGAAACGCACGCTGACAGGCTCACCTTCTTGGTCCCATACATGACTTCCATGAACTTCTCGTCGGCGTCCTGGAAGCGCTGATCGAGGAAGGAGCTCGTCTTCCGCACCAGGTTCCAGATCATGTAGTTGTTCAGCAGGCTGCAGCAGGAGCACAGACAGGCTCAGAAGTCCCGCGGGGCTGGACGCAGCAAGCCCCCCGACCTCGAGGGGTCACAGACGTACACGCTGGACGGTGGCTGCCACTCGGCCAAAGCAGGGAAGGGGTGGCCACTTCCAAAGCTTGAGGGTGTCCTGGCCAGAACTGGGCCAGAAACGGGAAAAGGGGCCTAAGAATTGGATGGGCAGGAAAGGATGCTCTGACCAGTCAGGCCCAAGTCTCCATGAATGGGAGCTCTCACTACCCCTGCCCCGCAGAGCACAGAGGGTCAGCGGGGGCTGACATCATCTTTGTAGGCAAGGCACCTTCACACACACACGGTGTTCACTACAGTGAACATCCAGCCTCAAACCGGAACCAATCGAAAGGTCTGACAACAGGGAATGGCGAATAAACAATCATATTGGGTCATTTTAATTTTTGTTGCTTTTTTCTGTAGTTTAAAATTTTCTATAACACATCCTTTTATTTGGCCGTACCACAAGGACTGTGGGATCTTCGCGCCCTGACCAGGGATTGAACCTGGGACCCTGCCGTGGAAGCCCAGAGTCCTAACCCTTGGATCATCAGGGAATTCCCTACAACCAATCTTTAAAATTAAAAACAATCATCGGTATTAACCAAAGTGTTAGAACATTTACTGAGTCCCATTCGGGGTCAGGCACTGTGTTAACACACTTCACACCAATTGTTTCACTCAATTCTCACAACAACCCTGTGCGGGAAGTGCTGTTTGTATCTTCATTTCATGGATGAGGAAGATGAACCCAATAGAAGGAAAGAAACGTGCCCCAGGCTACCAAGGGGGCCGGTGGAGGAGTCAGGGTGCCCTGCAGCCTCTCAGAAAAGCCAGCCCAGGGGACTTCCGCAGTGGTCCAGTGGCAAAGACTCTACTCCCAAAGCAGGGGCCCTGGTTCGAACCCTGGTTGGGGAACTCGATGCCACATACTGCAGCTAAAAGCTCCCGAGTGCTGCAACTAAGACCCAGTACAGCCAAATAAATATTTTAAAAAAGCCAGCCCGTGGGCCAGTTTCCCGGGTTGGCATGTCCCTGTCCTGGCTGAGCAGAGGGGCCATGTGCGACCTCAAGGCTGCCTTCCCGGGGCCCGTCCCAGGCCGCTGGGTGCCCTTACCATCTGTCTGTGCTGTTGATGAGGGTGGAGACCTTGCTCAGGTATTCTTTGTCATAGATGACAATAGGCTCTGATTCATTGATCTCCACGGGGTAGAAGATGGTGTTGAGGAAGGGCAGCCAGTTGATGGCGGGCGCCAAGGTCTGGAAGGGAAGCAGACAGGGAGACTCTGGCTGGGCTGCTTCTCTTCAGAGCCCGGGTCTCCAGGTTGCTCGTCTGAAGAAGGAGCCCCCCTCTTCCCACCCACCAACAAAGTGGAAGCATTGGGCGCTGGCTGATAGTGCACTGGGCAGACGTCAAACCCAGGCTGGCTGACTGCTGTCAGAGTCCCTGTACATGGAAGGATGCACGAGGCTCCAAACACTGAGCTGTAACTTGAAATGGAGAAGAGCAGACGCAGGGACAGAAGCAGCAGCTGTCGGTCAGGCCCTTCTAACGCCAGGAGCCACCGCGGGTGATATGCGTCTTCTCTCAGCCAGACTGCCCGCCAGGCCTAGGTGGTAGGTACTATCATCCCACATTACTGATGAAGAAACTGAGCCTCAGAGGGGTGTCATGGGGGCGTGCAGAATCTGGAGCCAAACTGCCTGGGCTCATACTCTTACTAGCTGCGTGATCTCACCTAAGTTGATGAAGCTCCTTGTGCCTCAAGGGCTTCCTTGGTGGCCTAGAGAGTAAAGAATCCGCACGCAAAGCAGGAGACCCAGGATCGATACCAGGGTCAGGAAGATCCCCTGGAGAAGTGCATGGCAACCCACTCCAGTATTCTTGCCTGGAGAATTCCATGGACAGAGGAGCCTGTGGCGGGCTATAGTCCATGGGGTTGCAAAGAGTCAGACACGACTGAGCGACTAACACCTTCCTTACTTTCTGTGCCTCAGGATCTCTGAAAAGTGAGGCTTATCTTCATAGAGACCATCCCATGGGGTTAATATGGGGCTTAAACAACTTAAACTCATCTGTTTCACTCAACACGTGCCTCTGTACCATTCATCAGTTTCTATATGATCGATCCTCCACATGATTGACAGTTACAAGAACGATGGCTGTAGAATGCGGAGTGCTTTGGTCCACAGGGGAGTTTTTCTCAGGCATGGAAGCTGGAAAAGCAAGTGCAGGATGTTAACCTCAGCAAGAAAGGGAGAGCCCTCAGCTCAGCTGAGGCACACACGGGAAGCCGGTCGGCTCTATTTTAAGAAAATGTAAAAGGGGCTCTGCAGCGCTCTGTCCTCACAGAGGCACATGCCCGCTTTGCATAACTCAGCTCCCAGAGGGCTGCACTTGCCCTGGGCCCGGGAACGGCAGCCCACTTGCACACAGCTCCTGTCCGTCTGTCTGCAGGGTCTCAGTGTCCACAGCCGGGAGCGCCATTCCACCCCCTAGGCAGCCCCCAGCGATGCCGAGCTCTCTCTCAAGGTTCCAACTGACGTCTTGGGAGTGTTTTGATTACAAAGTCATGCTACATTTTAAATAATTATGGTAAAATGCACATAACGTGAAATTTACCATCTTATCTATGGCATTAAGTATATTCACCATCCATCCCCAGATTCCATCTTGCAAAACTGAAACTGACTCTATTAAACAATATCCGCCACCCTCAGCCCTAGACAACCACTATTCCACCTTCTGTCTATGAACCTGACTCCTCTGTAGCTCATATAAGTGGAACCATGCAGTATCTATCCTTGTATGATTGGCTTATTTCACTTAGCATAATGTCCTCAAGTTACACAATTTTCAAATGGTCTGCTCTAGTCCTATTTTCCCCACACGTTCTGTTATTTTTAGTCCTGTAATTTTACAGAAAGAAAGGTTTTTCAGGACTATATATCTTGTGTTACAGTAAAAATGCCTCGAATATCAACGGTATCTGGCATTGAGCAAGCACTCAACCAATGTTAGTCATTATAATCATTGATTAGTTATTGCAATCATTGCTCAAAGTCTCCCAAGAGTGGTCCTGGGACTGATTCCAAATTCTGTTCTTTGTTCCCTTGAAAATGGGCAAAGTCCAAAGACAAATTGAGGCAGTGAGAGTTGCGTTGTAAACAGCCTTCATATGGGAAGATCAATTAAGAAAGTGAACTCAACCTGTCACACTGATGAACCCATAACCGGCTGGTAAATACTTATAATGCCTTCAGTGACACAGGCAGCCATGGAAACCTGCCACTTGACAGTCTCTCTGGTTTTAAAGGGCAGCTCAGCTGCTGGGGGGCAAGGACATCAAAGGACAGAAGGGGGCCAGTCCTGTGGGCAGTGGTGAGCTGGGAAACATTTAACAAATGGCTCTCAGGGATTTTTTTCTGGGGGTCTAGTGGCAAAGACTCCATGCTTCCAAGCCAGGGGGCCTGGGTTCAATCCCTGGTCAAGGAACTAGGTCTTACATGCCACAACTAAGACCCAGCATAGCCAAATATATGTATGTATGTATGTATGTATGTGTGTGTGTGTGTGTGTGTATAAAACAACTAGCTCTCAGTGATGGGGAGTGATCTGTATTCCCACCATAACCTATTGCAAACCGCCCATGGAGCTGGGGAGAGCTGTGTATGCCCAGCACATCCCTGCCTGCCTGGGAGCAAGATGAGCTGGGCAGAGCCGTGCCCTGAGTGAGACCTGGACTGGGGTCCCCACCATGAACCAGCTCTGGGTCCTCAAGTCACTCCGCAGCCTTTCTTTCAATGGAGACAACAATCCCTTCCAAGTGCCTCTTGGGACGGCTTATTCAATAAACCGAGCTTCTTCCCCCCGCATCTTGTTCATTCCACCCTCTTTCCCTGGCAGGAGTCCCTTAAGCAAGTAACCTCTGGGCCTCCCCATCAAATTTCTGTGGCTGCAAAATGTGATGGTGTCCAGGTGAGCTGGTCAAACAGAGCTCAACAGTGCCACGGGACTGTGTGACTTGCTGCCAAAGACCCCTGGGAGAATAGCCAAGTTGACAAAATGTCGCTGTTTATACAACTAACGAGCGCTTCATCCAACTGTTGGTCACTGGGACTCTGATCAGGGTGGAGATACAGGTGATGATAAATCTATGTACTTAACACAAGCCTGTTCCTGTAGGGAGAGCATGTGTTCTGTGCAGGTAAATTCCCACAACTCTGAAACAAGGTGTGTACAGTTTACCCAAACTTTCACTCTTTATTGCTTTGCTGCTGCTGCTGCTGCGAAGTCGCTTCAGTCGTGTCTGACTTTGTGCGACCCCATAGCCGGCAGCCCACCAGGCTCCCCCCTCCCTGGGATTCTCCAGGCAAGAACACTGGAGTGGGTTGCCATTTCCTTCTCCAATGCATGAAAGTGAAAAGTGAAAGGGAAGTCGCTCAGTCGTGTTCAACTCTTTGCGACCTCATGGACTGCAGCCCACCAGGCTCCTCCGTCCATGGGATTCTTCAGGCAAGAGTACTGGAGTGGGGTGCCACTGCCTTCTCCGCTTTATTGAACACCTAGCTTAAAACTTGTGTGCCTGGGTCCGTGTTCATGGAGACAGCTGTTTTAACCAATCAAGACCTTCCACTTGTGACTCTAAGCCTTTGAGGTACACAGATGAGCTCTATTTTCCACACTTGCTGCCAAAGAAAAGTCCTGCTGGTCACCAAGCCCCCAGCTCAAGGAGGCTTGCGAAGGAGAGGACGCGTGCTCCCAGATCCCACCTCAGCTAGAGAATTCAGAGCAGAGGACAGGGCTCAAACAGAGCTCAACAGTGCCCCGGGACTATGTGGAAGGTCCTAGGAAGGAACAGGAAGGTCCTCAGGCCCCTTAGAGAAGCGGAAGGAGGTTTGATGCATGGTCCTCAATTCAGACTCTACTGCTGGGGGCTTGCCTGGAACTGGACATGTCTTCTTAGAACCACACTCTGGAAGGCTGGGGTGCCTTTTCCTGAGTCACCTGAAGTGTAGGAAGAAGACTACATTTCCAGACACCAAGGGACAAAAAGACCTTCTCTCCTGTCCAAGGGTTAAATGAGTCAAATTGGCTTAGGGCTGGAGACACGGGCTGTCATCACTGACGACACGGGAACAATGTTAAGAAGGATGGCTGGCGCAGGTTCAAATCGCAGGCCGGTTTGCCAAGTTTGAGATCTCAGCCTTTGCCTCATCTCACCATCACGCAACCCCACAGGTAGGGCAGGCAGGTTCTCAGCTGGGACGCCCGGCTTCAGGCGCCCGGCACTGCTTCACACACTAGACGTCATTCTGAAATACGTCCCCATCCCCTTGGAGACACGCCATACCTTTCAACTTGGCCTCAAAAAATTCTGTGACTTAAAGGTAAGAACCGGGCTTTCCTGCTGGTCAAGCGGTTGAGGGTCTGCCTGCCAGTGCAGGGCACACGGGTTCCCTGCCTGATCCGGGAAGATCTCACATGCCACCAGGCAGCTAAGCCCATGTGCCACAACCGTTAAGCCTCTGCTCTAGAGCCGGTGAGCTGTAACAAGAGAAGCTACCACAAGGAGAAGCCCATGCGCCACAAGGGAGTCGTCCCGCTAGCTGCAACTAGAGAGAGTGCATCGCGAGGGAGATCCAGCACGGTCAGAAACATAAAGACTAAATGTGAAAAGAGAGGGCGGGTAAGAACCGCTGGAAAAGTGCACCGCAAGGGAGATCCAGCGCGGTCAGAAACATAAAGAGTAAATGTGAGAAGAAAGAGCGGTTAAGAACCGCTGCCCCCTATGAAGGCAGGATCTGCCCATCATCTGCCTCTGTGTTCTGGAATACCGCAGGTATGGATGAGCAAGCAAAGCCCACTTTATAAGAAAGGAAACCAAGGTTCAAGGAGGAGAGGATTATCTGACTGGCCCAAGGCTGGCGGTGGCACTGAGCTCGAGCAGTCTTCCGCTCACACCGCTCCAGGCTACTGTCTCTGCTAAAATCCTCCCCACCTGGGGAGTTCTGCAGCTGGGAGTGGGGAAAAGCTTTTCCTTTTTACTTGGAAGAACAGAGCAAAAAGCCTGTTGAAATGGTGAAAGGGCGTCTGGGGGTGGAGCCTACAAGCCACTCGGGCAGATGCACCCAGGGCGATTGCTTTCTCAGCCACTCTTGGGCTTCGTGGCCACTGTAGGGGGGACAGGGACCACCGGAGCCCCTCTGGGCTGAGAACCGGGCAGCTGGAGCAAACCAAATCAAGTCGTATCAGCAAACAGCATCTCCCTCGACTTCCTGGCCTCGGAGAGGAAAAAACAGTGCCAGATGGTGCCCAGCACAGGCCTCTGATCTCCATAACAACCCACTCGGCACCACTCCCCATGATGCCAGCTTCTCTGGAGACCTAAAGGGCAGCTGGCACCCAGAAGGAGGCTGAGCTCTCTGGCCCTCATCCCCAGGGTTATGTGGGCTATGTCCCCACCTGGGACACCCAATCAGCCTGGCTCCCGTTCACCTCGGTGTGAGACTCACCCTCCCTGACTCTGCCCTGCCCTGGCTCCAGGGCTCTGCCTCTTCTACACAAAGCTCGAGTCAATGAGACTGAGCTTGCTTCCTCGCTGGTGTCCCCAGCTCATCCGGAAGCACGGCCCCAGCATGGTCCTATGGACACTTGTTGGAGGTAGAGATAGAGACAGAAAAGGGGTAGGGGCCCAGGTGTTCTTCTGAAAAGAAGAGAAAATGAGCTGAACTCGAATGGACAGGCAGGACTTGGGCAGAGGTGGCGGGGACATCCTTCCCGGGGGGGAGTCAGGTGATGGCAGGAAACAGGAAGATTGATCGAGGCCTTTCTGCTGACTCCTCTGTGACCCCAGGGCCTGGGGGAAGGCCTACACGCCTTGAGCCAGAAAGAAGGAACTGGGGACTTCCGTGGTGGTCCAGTGGTGAAGATGCCATGCTCTCAAGGCAGGAGATCCAGGTTCCATCCCTGGTCAGGAAACTAGATCCCACGTGCTACCACGAAGAGTTTGCAAGCCACAACTAAAGAGACCACGTGCCGCAACTAAGACTCCGTGCAGCCAAATAAGTAAATAAAAACAAAAATATAAAAAAGAGAAAGAAGGAATTGAGGCCAATTCATCACCTGGAAGTGCCAGGCAGCCACCAGGGGGCAGACTTTGGTAGAGGCGGATCTACAGAGGAATCAAGATTGCCGGGAGAAATATCAACAACCTCAGATATGCAGATGACACCACCCTTATGGCAGAAATCGAAGAAGAACTAAACAGCCTCTTGATGAAAGTGAAAGAGGAGAGTGAAAATTTGGCTTAAAGCTCAACATTCAGAAAACAAAGATCATGGCATCTGGTCCCATCACTTCATGGCAAATAGATTAGGAAACAGTGGAAACAGTGACAGACTTTTATTTTTTGGGGCTCCAAAATCACTGCAGATGGTGACTACAGCCATGAAACTAAAAGACGCTTGCTCCTTGGAAGAAAAGTTATGACCAACCTAGACAGCATATTAAAAAGCAGAGACATTACTTTGCCAACAAAGGTCTGTCTAGTCAAGGCTATGGTTTTTCCAGTAGTCATGTAAAAATGTGAGAGTTAGACTATAAAGAAAGCTGAGTGCCAAAGAATTGATGTTTTTGAACTGTGGTGTTGGAGAAGACTCTTGAGAGACCCTTGGACTGCAAGGAGATCCAACTAGTCCATCCAAAGGAAGTCAGTCCTGAATATTCATTGGAAGGACTGATGCTGAAGCTGAAACTCCGATACTTTGGCCACCTGAAGTGAAGAACTGACTCACTGGAAAAGACCCTGATGCTAGAAAAGATTGAAGGCAGGAGGAGAAGGGGACAACAGAGGATGAGATGGTTGGATGGTGTCACCAACTCAATAGACATGAGTTTGAGTAAACTCTGGGAGTTGGTGATGGACAGGGAGGCCTGGCGTCCTGCAGTCCACAGAGTCTCAAAGACCCAGACACGACTGAGCGACTGAACTGAACTGATCTACAGAGGAGACAGTGGCTGCTTAGATGGGTTACACCCAGTAGAGAGTCACACAGTGCTGACCTCAGCCCTGCTACAGCTCCAGGAGGCCGCAGGGGTCATGGTCAAGAGCAGAGCTCCAGTGAGCCAAGCCTGAGTCCGAGTCCCAGCTCCCCTGCCACTTAGAAGCCTGGAGGCCTTGAGCACATCACCTAACCTCCCGGCTTGGTAAAAGGGAGGTGACGTCAGATTTATTTGCTGTGTTTATTTACTACGTGCCCGGCTCGAGGAGCTTGAGAGAATGGACACACCCAACCAGTACGATTCGATATTGTCACAAGCACAGAGTCTCCCCAGCTAACTACGGTTTCAGAAAAGCAGCCTAGTGTACAGCAAGAGACCAGCTTGGCGTCACCGGCTGTGTGACCTTCCGCCGGCACCTCGACCTCTCTGAGCCTCAGTGCCATCTGTGAATCAGTGATAACAACCACCCCTGCGCTTCGTGGGGCTGTTCTGGTGAAGGAGGTGTCCACGCCCCCAGCCCAGCCTCTGCGTCAGCCAGCTCGGCTACCTGCAGCTCAGCCGCCGTCACTTTGTGGTAGATGAGTTCCTCGTCCCGGCGCTTCTCCTGGGGGATGGTGATGTTGGCCAGTGCCGTCTCAAAGTCCAGGATCTGCTGCATCTGGGGCCGGATGGTTTCCTCGGCCCCTCCACCCAGCAGCTTCCCCAGCTGGACCATGTAGTTCAGGTATCCCGTCAGCACCTGCGGGACCCAGCCCCCCACTTCCATCAGCGGCTGCCACCCGCTGCCCACTGGACAAGCCGGGCCAGAGGTGGGCAGTCAGGGCAGCCCTGGGCAGGCAGCCAGGGAGCTGGGGGTTCTACCCAGGAAACCAGCTTCACGAACGGTTTTGGCAGCATACCCATCACTGGCTCCCCAGAGCCCCCAGGATAAGGCCCACCCAAGGCCTCACGTGGGCCGGTGTCTGCTGTCCCGGCCCACATTCCCTCAGGGATGCCCGTCACATGAAAGCCACCAGCGGGGCCACCGCTCAGTTCTTGTCTTGGAACACACTACTTCCAAACCACCCTGCTCTGCCAGATCTGAATTAGAGCCTCAGGTTACCTCCTCAGCTCGCCCTTCCCTTAGCACAATTGCTCACTACGCCTCAAATCTGGTGGCGAGTTATTTAACATCTGCTCCTCTCCTAGACTCGAAGCCCCACGGGGCAGGAAGCAGGCATGGACCACTGTCTCCTCAGCATCAGGCACTTAGTACGCACTCGCTCAGTACAAACAGGTGGGCTCGTGAATGGAAAGATGACGAAGCTCAGGCCACGTCTCCCTGGGACATCACGGGAGGCAGCAGGGGGGAGGGAGGGGAGAGCAGGGGGGAGGGAGGGGAAAGCAGGGGGTTTGGAGTCAGCGGATCTAGATGAGAATCTTAGCCTCACCACTGACGGCCAGCTGTGTGACCTTGAGCAGGTCACTCAGCATCTCTGAGCCTTATTTCCTCCCCCGAAACAGGCCAGGGGAAAATAATACGCATAAGATGTGTATAAGAGACAGCACCGCTCCAGGCTACTGTCTCTGCTAAAATCCTCCCCACCTGGGGAGTTCTGCAGCTGGGAGTGGGGAAAAGCTTTTCCTTTTTACTTGGAAGAACAGAGCAAAAAGCCTGTTGAAATGGTGAAAGGGCGTCTGGGGGTGGAGCCTACAAGCCACTCGGGCAGATGCACCCAGGGCGATTGCTTTCTCAGCCACTCTTGGGCTTCGTGGCCACTGTAGGGGGGACAGGGACCACCGGAGCCCCTCTGGGCTGAGAACCGGGCAGCTGGAGCAAACCAAATCAAGTCGTATCAGCAAACAGCATCTCCCTCGACTTCCTGGCCTCGGAGAGGAAAAAACAGTGCCAGATGGTGCCCAGCACAGGCCTCTGATCTCCATAACAACCCACTCGGCACCACTCCCCATGATGCCAGCTTCTCTGGAGACCTAAAGGGCAGCTGGCACCCAGAAGGAGGCTGAGCTCTCTGGCCCTCATCCCCAGGGTTATGTGGGCTATGTCCCCACCTGGGACACCCAATCAGCCTGGCTCCCGTTCACCTCGGTGTGAGACTCACCCTCCCTGACTCTGCCCTGCCCTGGCTCCAGGGCTCTGCCTCTTCTACACAAAGCTCGAGTCAATGAGACTGAGCTTGCTTCCTCGCTGGTGTCCCCAGCTCATCCGGAAGCACGGCCCCAGCATGGTCCTATGGACACTTGTTGGAGGTAGAGATAGAGACAGAAAAGGGGTAGGGGCCCAGGTGTTCTTCTGAAAAGAAGAGAAAATGAGCTGAACTCGAATGGACAGGCAGGACTTGGGCAGAGGTGGCGGGGACATCCTTCCCGGGGGGGAGTCAGGTGATGGCAGGAAACAGGAAGATTGATCGAGGCCTTTCTGCTGACTCCTCTGTGACCCCAGGGCCTGGGGGAAGGCCTACACGCCTTGAGCCAGAAAGAAGGAACTGGGGACTTCCGTGGTGGTCCAGTGGTGAAGATGCCATGCTCTCAAGGCAGGAGATCCAGGTTCCATCCCTGGTCAGGAAACTAGATCCCACGTGCTACCACGAAGAGTTTGCAAGCCACAACTAAAGAGACCACGTGCCGCAACTAAGACTCCGTGCAGCCAAATAAGTAAATAAAAACAAAAATATAAAAAAGAGAAAGAAGGAATTGAGGCCAATTCATCACCTGGAAGTGCCAGGCAGCCACCAGGGGGCAGACTTTGGTAGAGGCGGATCTACAGAGGAATCAAGATTGCCGGGAGAAATATCAACAACCTCAGATATGCAGATGACACCACCCTTATGGCAGAAATCGAAGAAGAACTAAACAGCCTCTTGATGAAAGTGAAAGAGGAGAGTGAAAATTTGGCTTAAAGCTCAACATTCAGAAAACAAAGATCATGGCATCTGGTCCCATCACTTCATGGCAAATAGATTAGGAAACAGTGGAAACAGTGACAGACTTTTATTTTTTGGGGCTCCAAAATCACTGCAGATGGTGACTACAGCCATGAAACTAAAAGACGCTTGCTCCTTGGAAGAAAAGTTATGACCAACCTAGACAGCATATTAAAAAGCAGAGACATTACTTTGCCAACAAAGGTCTGTCTAGTCAAGGCTATGGTTTTTCCAGTAGTCATGTAAAAATGTGAGAGTTAGACTATAAAGAAAGCTGAGTGCCAAAGAATTGATGTTTTTGAACTGTGGTGTTGGAGAAGACTCTTGAGAGACCCTTGGACTGCAAGGAGATCCAACTAGTCCATCCAAAGGAAGTCAGTCCTGAATATTCATTGGAAGGACTGATGCTGAAGCTGAAACTCCGATACTTTGGCCACCTGAAGTGAAGAACTGACTCACTGGAAAAGACCCTGATGCTAGAAAAGATTGAAGGCAGGAGGAGAAGGGGACAACAGAGGATGAGATGGTTGGATGGTGTCACCAACTCAATAGACATGAGTTTGAGTAAACTCTGGGAGTTGGTGATGGACAGGGAGGCCTGGCGTCCTGCAGTCCACAGAGTCTCAAAGACCCAGACACGACTGAGCGACTGAACTGAACTGATCTACAGAGGAGACAGTGGCTGCTTAGATGGGTTACACCCAGTAGAGAGTCACACAGTGCTGACCTCAGCCCTGCTACAGCTCCAGGAGGCCGCAGGGGTCATGGTCAAGAGCAGAGCTCCAGTGAGCCAAGCCTGAGTCCGAGTCCCAGCTCCCCTGCCACTTAGAAGCCTGGAGGCCTTGAGCACATCACCTAACCTCCCGGCTTGGTAAAAGGGAGGTGACGTCAGATTTATTTGCTGTGTTTATTTACTACGTGCCCGGCTCGAGGAGCTTGAGAGAATGGACACACCCAACCAGTACGATTCGATATTGTCACAAGCACAGAGTCTCCCCAGCTAACTACGGTTTCAGAAAAGCAGCCTAGTGTACAGCAAGAGACCAGCTTGGCGTCACCGGCTGTGTGACCTTCCGCCGGCACCTCGACCTCTCTGAGCCTCAGTGCCATCTGTGAATCAGTGATAACAACCACCCCTGCGCTTCGTGGGGCTGTTCTGGTGAAGGAGGTGTCCACGCCCCCAGCCCAGCCTCTGCGTCAGCCAGCTCGGCTACCTGCAGCTCAGCCGCCGTCACTTTGTGGTAGATGAGTTCCTCGTCCCGGCGCTTCTCCTGGGGGATGGTGATGTTGGCCAGTGCCGTCTCAAAGTCCAGGATCTGCTGCATCTGGGGCCGGATGGTTTCCTCGGCCCCTCCACCCAGCAGCTTCCCCAGCTGGACCATGTAGTTCAGGTATCCCGTCAGCACCTGCGGGACCCAGCCCCCCACTTCCATCAGCGGCTGCCACCCGCTGCCCACTGGACAAGCCGGGCCAGAGGTGGGCAGTCAGGGCAGCCCTGGGCAGGCAGCCAGGGAGCTGGGGGTTCTACCCAGGAAACCAGCTTCACGAACGGTTTTGGCAGCATACCCATCACTGGCTCCCCAGAGCCCCCAGGATAAGGCCCACCCAAGGCCTCACGTGGGCCGGTGTCTGCTGTCCCGGCCCACATTCCCTCAGGGATGCCCGTCACATGAAAGCCACCAGCGGGGCCACCGCTCAGTTCTTGTCTTGGAACACACTACTTCCAAACCACCCTGCTCTGCCAGATCTGAATTAGAGCCTCAGGTTACCTCCTCAGCTCGCCCTTCCCTTAGCACAATTGCTCACTACGCCTCAAATCTGGTGGCGAGTTATTTAACATCTGCTCCTCTCCTAGACTCGAAGCCCCACGGGGCAGGAAGCAGGCATGGACCACTGTCTCCTCAGCATCAGGCACTTAGTACGCACTCGCTCAGTACAAACAGGTGGGCTCGTGAATGGAAAGATGACGAAGCTCAGGCCACGTCTCCCTGGGACATCACGGGAGGCAGCAGGGGGGAGGGAGGGGAGAGCAGGGGGGAGGGAGGGGAAAGCAGGGGGTTTGGAGTCAGCGGATCTAGATGAGAATCTTAGCCTCACCACTGACGGCCAGCTGTGTGACCTTGAGCAGGTCACTCAGCATCTCTGAGCCTTATTTCCTCCCCCGAAACAGGCCAGGGGAAAATAATACGCATATGACAGCTGAGAGGAATGCCGTTTAGACGTTCAGGACCTGCAGGGTTACCAGGAAGGCCAGAGGTAGTGGCCATTAGATCTGCCTCTCTCTGGAACGGGGACAGATGACCCCTGTCCCCTGTGCCCACAGGGTGATACGTGGAAGAGCTTCACTTGAAAATGGGGACAAATGATGCCCCTCCCCCTGCCAGAGACTGCTAAGTAAGGGACCCTTGTATGCTTCTCTAGCTTCAAAGACCTGCAGAGGTGTGGATACTGAGGGGTCACCAAGGGGGACGAACCACAGAGAAAGGTGGGCTGGGTAGGAGCCACTCTCTTGGAAGAGGCACACCCACCTTCTCGTTCTCAGTTTTGTTCAGGTAATAGTCTCTTGAGGGTAAGCCCAGGCCAGACTGGTCCACCTGGAGAGAAAAGTAGGGGTGAGAAGGGAAATCTGCTATCAAGCATACACACCCACGCACACACATACCCATGCACGTACACCCCTGTACACATACCTGCACACACACACCTGTGCACGCATACCCACGCATGTATACTCATGCACACACACCTGCACACACATACCCATGCACACGTATCAGTACACGCACACCTGTGCACACATACCCATGCACGTATAGCCATGAACACACACCTGCACACACATGCCCATGCATGCACACCTGTGCACACATACCCATGAATGCACACCTGCACATGCACACCTGTGCACACATACCTGTGCACACACACCTGCACACGCACACCTGTTCACACATACCCATGCACGCATACCTGTACACGCACACCAGTGCACGCATACCCATACATGTATACCCATGCACATACACCTGCACACACATACCCATGCATGCACACCTGTGCACACATACCTGTGCACACACACCTGCACACACACACCCGTGCACGCATACCCATGCACACCCATGCACACACATACCCATGAATGTATACCCCTGTACACACACCTGCACACACATACCCATGCATGTACACTTGTGCATGCACACCCAGGCACACACACCTGCACACGAACACCTGTGCACGCATACCCACGCACGTATACCTGTACATGCACACCCATGCACGCATACCCACACACATATACCCCTGTACACACACCTGCACACGCACAACTGTGCACGCATAACCATACACACACACACCTGTGCACACACACCTGTGCACACATACCCATGCACACACACTTGCACACGCATGCCCGTGCACGCACACCCATGCAGCCTCCACCAGCCCCAGGGACAGCCGGCACAGAGCAACAAAGGGATGGGAGCACACAGAAGCACAAGCTGGTAGCAGGGGCCACGCCTGGGATGGGCCTTCCAGGGGATAGACGCATGTGGTCAGCTGCAGGGGTTCAGGGCCCTTCTCATGGGCCAGATGGAGCCATCCTCCTCTTTAAACTCCAAGGATCTGCANATGCAGCCTCCACCAGCCCCAGGGACAGCCGGCACAGAGCAACAAAGGGATGGGAGCACACAGAAGCACAAGCTGGTAGCAGGGGCCACGCCTGGGATGGGCCTTCCAGGGGATAGACGCATGTGGTCAGCTGCAGGGGTTCAGGGCCCTTCTCATGGGCCAGATGGAGCCATCCTCCTCTTTAAACTCCAAGGATCTGCAGACTCTGTTTAATTCATCACTTCCCAAGATAATGAGCGGTCCAGAATCACTCAGAGCTATGTCACCTTAGACAAGCTATCGGACCTTTCTGATCCTCAGCCTCTCCAGCTGGAAGATGAGGAACCATCGAGTCCACAGAGCTGGGATGAGAATACAAGGAGACAGTACCCGTGAAGGGCTTGCTGGGTGCTGGGCAGGGAGGCAGGGTCAATCCCTGATAGCTCCTAACAAAGCCTTTGGCCACGCTCTGACATACCTGGAGTAGGTGTTATTATAGTTCATTTGACGAATAAGGAAACTGCAGCTCGGAGAGGCTGAGACACTCCCCCATGGTCGCACAATGAGTGAGTGGGAGAGGTGGGGAGAAACCCAGGAGAAGCTTGGGTTTCTCACTTTGGCACCTGAGAGTGGGCAGACCAGGGCTGCGGCTCCCCGGGTGTGCTGTCTGGGACAGGCTCTGGTGGGAACAGGTGAACTCAGAGCTACTCCAAGCAGAGCCACGAAGGCTGGAGACAGAGGTGGGGTGATCAGGACGTGGCTCCAGCTGTGCCTAGGACTTGACATCCCCCGGGGCCCAAGGACCAATCGGAACCGTCCAAATGCACCTGCACTGTGGTGCCCCACCTACCCAAGGAGGGCAAGCCTGCCCTTTAACAACTCTCCTGCCCTAAATCTCACAGTGGGGAGCCTCCAGAGACAGCAAGCTCAGGAACCGGAAGCCTGTCGCCCAGGGTAGGTCTGCACCCCACCCCAGCCAGCCACTTGCAAAACGCACATCAGGCCTGGAGGTCAGGCCCGTCTAGCCCTGGACCTCCAGGCCTCTCACCTGGATCACATTGCTGTTGGAATTCTTGGAGTCAGCACTGACGTAGACGGAGAAGAAGGGGGAAGTGTGGTAGTGGGATGTGACCACCTGCAGGGTGTCCTGGAAGTTATCCTTGTCCCAGGGCCCCGTGATGTTCCAGCCGCCGAGCTATGGGGAGGGAGAGGGGACAGAGAGGCCATGAGCTGGGTGAAGGCCAGACACAGGTTCTGCTTCCCTGGTGGACATGCTGTGTGACCCTCTGCAGTCCTCTGACCTCTCTGGGCCTCAGGAGCAGATGAGAGTTCTGGTCTCTCTTTACTGGGGGCTTTTGATCAGTGAGTCATGAGAACATGGCTCCTGCTTCTGAGGTGGCTAACTTTTCCTGAATCTGTTCATCTTTGAATAATCAATCGTGTGAATGTAATTTCTATTAAAGCAGAAATTCAATTGTGCCCATAAAAAATGGGTCCAACAGAGTCTCTCTTCGAGTTGGGACTTTCTAATGTTCTTCGCCTGTGCCACAGGGGAGGGCTGTCCAGGTGGGTGCCCGCGGTGCCCCATCCTGCCTCAGGGCCCCCCGGCAGCCCACCTGGGAGCAGGGCCTCAGGGGAACAGCAGGCCCCCGGGAACACCCACGCCCACCCTTCTGTGTGCGCCGGGCAGCGTGGCCAGCCTTGGGTGGCTCCCCTCAGGGTGCCTCCAAGGCTGACTGGACAGTGCCTAGAGGGCATTCAGTGCAGGGGGACGGGGGCCCATGTGGCCCTCCTCACTGGGAGAGCTCTGCTTCTGATCCCGGAGTTTCTGCTGGTCCTTGCGAGACACACCCCTCTGCACACACTAAACATCCCCTCTGAGGGAATGGAAGCAGCCAGAAAGAGAAACATTTTCCTGGTAAATGCAGCACTTGTCCCACTCGCAGATGCCCACACACACACACACACACACACGACAGACATCCCCATTGATGTGGAGATGCAGGCGCACACACATACACACACACACACACACACACTGTACACACACACTCAGGCAGCCTGAGATGTCAGCAGACTTCACGATCCAGCTGGGTGAGGTGTAGGGTGGCTGGGCCCTGGTGGTGGAAGCCAGCGGTTCAGGCAGGGGGCAGGGGGCAGGGGNACCAGTTCATCCTAAAGGAAATCATTCCTGAATATTTATTGGAAGGACTGATGCTGAACTGAAACTCCAATACTTTGGCCACCTGATGGGAAGATCTGACTCACTGGAAAAGACTCTGATGCTGGGAAAGATTGAAGGTGGGAGGAAAAGGGGATGACAGAGAATGAGACAGTTGGATGGCATCACCTACCAGATGGACATGAGTTTGAGTAAACTCCAGGAGCTGGTAATAGACAGGGAGGCTTGGCGTGCTGCAGTCCATAAGGTCTCAAAGAGTCAGACACGGCTGAGCGAGTGACTGAACTGAACTGAGCTGAAGTCTTTACAACCATGTCATTTATTAACTCATTAATTTGTTGACTGTCTCCCCTGTGGGAACGTAAGTTCCACAAAGAAAGACTGCTAAATTCCTCCCAGGACCCTGGGCACCTAGTGAAGCTGCCCCACGGTCAGCGGACAGCACAGAGCCACTGAGAGCAAGGGAAGGTGTGCCTGGGGCTCCACAGACAAAGGCCTCCATCACTTGGACCCGAGGGAGCAGGCTCGTTTTCCGAGTGAAATCAGGCACAGTTGATTTTCTCCTGAGAAAAAGCCTGGTTTCCTTTAAAACACCCCACACTGTGTTGACTTCCCAGAAGTGGAGAGCGGCCTAGGAGGAAGGGGCTGGGCAGTGTCCAGGACCCAGTGTGCGTGCGTGCTCAGCCCCTGAGTCACAGCCGACTCTTACCACCCCTTAGACTGTAGCCCGCCAGGCTCCTCTGTCCATGGGATTTCCCCGGCAAGAATACTGGAGTGGGTTACCATCTCCTCCTCCAGGGGATCTTCCCAACCCAGGGACTGAACTCACGTCTCCTGAGTCTCCTGCACTGGCAGGCAGATTTTTTTTTTTTAACCTCTGAGCTACCAGGGAAGGCCCCAGGACCCAGAAGGGGGCCATATTTTGAAAATGGTGTTACTTCCAGGACCCCAGTGGTCTGGAGACAATTTGGCAGCCCAGGACCAGACAACAGGGCTCCCATCTGCCTGGGTACTTCCTTCCAGGGACCCCAAATTCCAGAAACTTCCTCTGTCACTTCCCCAAAGTCCCAGAGAGGAAAGAGAGCAGCCCATTTAATCGGCCTACTTCTTCCTCTGGAAGTTTTTATTGGCACACCCTTTCCCACAGCACTCCTGGGAGGAGACAGACGCTGGGCGGCCGCAGACGTGGATGCCAACTTATAGGCAAGAGGCTGGGTCACCAGTCCAAGGTCACATCAGCGAGTGGCTGAGGCCAGAGCAGAGACCTACGCTCTCTCGCCATCTCTTTCCCCTCCTACAGGTTGGCCTGGAACACCAGAGGGAGATCTGAAGCAATCCAGCCGCCCCTAAGAAGCCCTGGACACCCACTCCCATCCGTGGATCAACTCATCATTCAATCCATCCAGGGACTTCACTGGTGATCCAGTAGTGAAGAATCTGCCTGCCAACGCAGGGGACACAGGGTCAACCTCGGGTGGGAAGACCCCACATGACACAGAGCAAACAGGGCTTCCCCGGTGACGCTACTCGTAAAGAACCTGCCTGACGACGCGGGAGACGCAAGAGATGCGGGGTCGACCCCTGGGTCACGAAGATCCCCTGGAGGAGGGCGTGGCCACCCATTCCAGTATTCCTGCCTGGAGAATCCCCACGGACAGAGGAGCCTGGAGGGCTACAGTCTATAGGGTTGCAACGAGTCAGATGCAACTGAAGGGACTTAGCACACATGCACGCACAGAGCAACTAAGCCTGTGCACCGCAGCTACTGAGCTTGAGCGGCTAGAGCCCAAGCTCTGCCACGAGAGAAGCCCTCGCAACGAAAAGCCCACACGCGGCAAGGGAGAGAGCCCCTGCTCACCACAACCAGAGAAAGCGCGGGCACAGCAACCAGACCCAACGCCGCCAGAAATAAACAAACGATTGATTAAAAAGGCCTATCCACCTAACCAGCCCCGCCCCCCACCAAACAAGAAAGAAAAAGACGGGCCCGCTGCTGCAGGAACGACACTGGCTAGAAGGCATTTCACATGCAGATCTTGCCCACAGAGTTTTCAGTGTGCACAGGAAGATGAAGCTACACTCGACAGTAAATACTGGAAAGTTAAAACAAAATGACAATAGAAAAGATGGCCCAGGGTGACATGATTAACTGCCAAGCCCCTGACACAGACAGATTTGACGCCATTGGGATGATTCTGTCTGCATCTGGTCAGGAGTAGAAGAAAGGGAAACCATTAACTTGGGCTTTAGGGAATCTGCATTACTTGAATTGTTACAGTTCAGTTCAGTTCAGTCGCTCAGTCGTGTGCAACTCTTTCCAAATCCATGAATAGCAGCACATCAGGCCTCCCTGTCCATCACCAACTCCTGGAGTTCCCCCAGAATCACGTGCACCGAGTCGGTGATGCCATCCAGACATCTCATCCTCGGTCGTCCCCTTCTCCTCCTGCCCCCAATCCCTCCCAGCATCAAGGTCTTTTCCAATGAGTCAACTCTTTCTTTGCATGAGGTGGCTGAAGGACTAGAGTTTCAGTTTTGCATCCTCCTGACAAATACCCAGGACTGATTTCCTTTAGGATGGACTGGTTGGAGCTCTTTGCAGTCCAAGGGACTCTCAAGAGTCTTCTCCAACAGCACCGTTCAAAAGCATCAATTCTTCAGCACTCAGTTCTCTTCACAGTCCAACTCTCACATCCATACATGACTACTGGAAAAACCATAGCCTTGACTAGATGGAACTTTGTTGGCAAAGTAATGTCTCTGCTTTTTAATATGCTGTCTTTTAATTTCATGGCTGTAATCACCATCTGCAGTGATTTTGGCGCCCAAAAAAATAAAGTCTGACACTGTTTCCACTGTTTCCTATTTGCCATGAAGTGATGGGACCAGACGCCATGATCTTCGTTTTCTGAATGTTGAGCTTTAAGCCAACTTTTTCATACTCCTCTTTTACTTTCATCACGAGGCTCTTTAGTTCTTCACTTTCTGCCATAAGGGTGGTGTCATCTGCGTATCTGAGGTTACTGATATTTCTCCCAGCAATCTTGATTCCAGCTTGTGCTTCTTCCAGCCCAGCATTTCTCATGATGTACTCTGCATATAAGTTAAATAAGCAGGATGACAATATACAGCCTTGACGTACTCCTTTTCCTATTTGGAACCAGTCTGTTGTTCCATGTCCAGTTCTAACTCTTGCTTCCTGACCTGCATATAGGTTTCTCAAGAGGCAGGTTAGGTGGTCTGGTATTCCCATCTCTTTCAGAATTTTCCACAGTTTATTATTACAAGTAGGCATCAATTATTTTTTCTTGCATGACTCATTTTAGAAAATAAAATACAGTGAACTTGACAAGTACACAAAGTTTAGTTGTAGCTGAAGCCTGGAGAGGCCCTTCGGTAACCACAGAAGGCATAACGGGAGAAGCAGGTTTGACAGAGTCTTGCAGGACTGAGACGGGGCGGGGAAGGTATTCTAGATGGCAGAATAGCCTGTGCTGAAAGCACTAGGCAGAATGCGAAAGGCGAGGGCCCGGCCTCAGGGTGACGGGTCCAACCTTATCTTTCCCCTGATGAAGTGAGGACACCCTCCAGTCTCCCCGAAGCCTACAAGGGCAGCCCTCGCCGGCAGCGTGTATGGATGGCAGAGGGTCTTCTGGCTGAGGCACCTGGGTCTCGTGCGGCTGAGGTTGCCCCCTCTAGCCAGCAGGCTGCCAAGATATGCCTCGGTGGCACTTGGCCCAGCTCAACCTGCCTGCTACAGATGTCCCCAGATTTCCTCAGAGGGGCCAGAGCAAACCCACTGTTCAAAGAGAAGCGGCTCGCCCAAGGTCACGGGGCAAACAGCTGTCCTGCACGACCAGCTGACAACAATCCTCACTGGCCTCTGAGTTGTCTTTCTTCTCCGAGAGAAGTCGCCCCCACCCAGGCCAGCCTGCCCAGCTAGGCCCCCTGCGTATTCAATCTCTCCTGAGACCTGCTGGCTGACCCCTTTGTCTTGGGGGAGCTGAAACCAGCCTAACCTGGAGCCCAGGAATGCACTGGCCCACGCGCCTGCATACTTCGCTCGCCTGCTCACCTGCTTCCTGCCCCTTCGGGAATTTCCAGGTATTAAGAGTCCCAGGTATCAAGGTCCACAGGGGAGGGGCCGTTTCTAGACCGGTTTTCGACAGTGAGCCTAGGGGGAGGGGGTGCCAGGATATACCTCGTGGGGAAGCTCTCGGTCATAATGACATGAGGGGACCGCAGCTACTTGTTCACTGGGCCCCAGCCAGGTCTCCCCTGGCCCGGAGAACAAAATCAAGCAGCTGTCAGGAAAAAGAGACGGCAGGGCAGACCATACTTCCGGGCTGCTCCGTGACCTCTGTGCACAGCAGAATCAGTAGAGAACGGTCTGAGACCCCACCTCCACCATTTCCTAGGAGATCTGTTACCTTTGTATTTGTGAATCACATCTGTAAAATGGGCATATACTCCATGGCTTAAAGAAAATAATACGAGTAAACACCCAGCATGGTCATGGATACCCCCATACCTCCTTGGGGCTTCCCTGGCAGCTCAGATGATAAAGAATCTGCCTGCAAAGCGGGAGGCCCGGGTTTGATCCCTGAGTCGGGAAGACCCCCTGGAGAAGGGAACGGTTACCCACTCCAGTATTCTTGCCTGGAGAATTCCATGCACAGAGAAGCCTGGCTATGGGATTGCAAAGAGTCAGGCAGGACTGAATGCCTAACACTTTCAGACCTCCTTCTGATAAGAGGCTCTATCAGGGCTTCTATAAGAGAAAAACAAACACCGTGTATTAACGCCTATGTGTAGAGTCTGAAAAAGCTGGTGTAAACAACCTTACTTACAAAGTAGAGAGAGAGTCACAGATGTGGAGGAGAGACCGATGGATGCCAGCGGGGAAAGCGGAGGCTTGGGATGATCGGGAGATTGGGACTGACACACAGACACTACTGACACTCCATATGAAACAGATAGCTAAGGAGAGCCTACCGTGTCGCACAGGGAGCTCTACTAGAGCGCTCGGTGGTGACCTAAACGGGAGGGGGATATATGTGCGCGTGGAGCTGACCCACCACACTGCGCAGCAGAAACTGACACAACACTGTAAAGCAACTGTACTCCGGTTACATTTTTTTTTTTAAGAAATACGTGAAAAGTGAAGTCGCTCAGTCGTGTCTGACTCTTTGCAACCCCATGGACTGTAGCCCGCTAGGCTCCTCTGTCCACAGGATTTTCCAGGCAAGAGTACTGGAGTGGGCTCCCATCTCCTTCTCCAGGGGATCTTCCTGACCCAGGGATCGAACCCAGGTCTCCTTAAATGTAGGCAGACGCTTTACCATCTGAGCCACCAGACAAGTCCAAGAAATAAAAGAAATAAAACAAGCAATAAAAACTCTCTCTGTGACCAGCCCATGAATCCTTAGTACACTCCGGCCAGTACTCTGAGTTGGTTCCCACTTCATAGGTGAAGGGCTGAAGCAGGTGGGGCAGCCCTCTGTAGTCACATAGCCTGTAGGGAGAGGGCTGACTTGGAACTCACCTATCCCCACCACCGGGGGGGAGTGCCTCTGCTGAGTGCCTACTGGGTGCCAGGCTCTGGGCCAAGCACGTTAAGCCATCACACGCAAGATGATACCCACAGCAACCTTGAGCGTCAGGCAACACCATCATCCACCTTTTACAGATAGTGAAACAAAGCTTAGAGAAGGCGGGTCACTCGTCCAAGGCCACACGTGACTGGCTAGCTTGTCGGGGCTCCCGATCCCACCAGGCCCTGACCCAGGGTCAGGGGCTTGTACGCAGGGTCCTGGCTGTTGCACGCCAGCTCAGTGCAGCTCCCCGCCCTCAGGGACTGCGGGGATGGAAGGCCAGAGTCAAGACTGGAGGCCGCTGTGAGGGCGGGACAGGGTGTGGGGATNTTGTCGGGGCTCCCGATCCCACCAGGCCCTGACCCAGGGTCAGGGGCTTGTACGCAGGGTCCTGGCTGTTGCACGCCAGCTCAGTGCAGCTCCCCGCCCTCAGGGACTGCGGGGATGGAAGGCCAGAGTCAAGACTGGAGGCCGCTGTGAGGGCGGGACAGGGTGTGGGGATGGGCCGAGTCTTGGCCGAGCCCCAAGGTCTTCCTGATAAGACCCATGATCCTCCCAGAAGCAGCAGGTCAGGACCCAGGGGTGCCCTCCTCAAGAGCCAGCTCCAGGCCTGCCTGGGGAGGCAGAGGGCCTGTCTGCCTTTCTCCGCAGTCCCTTCTCGGTGTGAACCGGTCCCCTTGGCTGAAGCCCCTGGACTGGCAGGGTGTCCTTGCAAGCTTAACCTCTGTTTTGTCGTCCAGGAAATGGGGCCGCAGTTTCTAGGTCCCAGGGTTGCTGTGAGGATTGAGGCAGTGGATATACAGCCTGGTACACAGCCCGGCAAGCAGCAGACACTCAGCAAGTGCCGGTCCGTTTCCTTCCTTCCTTCAGACTCTCAACACTTTGTGCTTCCTGCAAGTTCTCCCCAAAAAGATGGACAGGGAGCTACACCATCGTTGGTGCCCAGAGGAGGTGGCATCGGACAGGGAAGCGACATGTGGCCAGGATTCAGGCAGTGGCACCTCTGCCACCTACTAGCCTGTCTTGGGGAGCTCTCTGGGCTTTTGGTTCGTCATCTATCAAGTGGGGTGAGCAACAGCTTCCTAGCTCCTACAGGAGCAGGGTCACAAGGAATGGTTATCTACAAAAGAGCTATGTAAACTGGAAAGTGTTGGGCAAAGGTCAAGGGTGAAGAACAAGGGTAACACCAGCACAGCCAGCAGCCACCACAGTATGCTGGGCTCCAGCAAAGTGCTTTATAGATATTTTTCCACTTAATTGTCACAACCTGGAGGAAGTGTGGTTCCCACTGTACTGATGACAAGAAGCCCAGAGAGGTTACGTCAGCGACCCGAGACCACACAGTAAGTGGCAGAACCAGGACCTGAAGCCAGGTCCTGGTAAAGGACGCAGAGGCGCTGGCCCATATCATCATCCTACCCAGACTATTCTCCTGCCGTGGTTTCCATTTTTTGACCACGCTGCACAGCACTGTGGGATCTCAGTCTAGTCCCCAGACCCCGGATCGAACCTGTGCCCCTTGCACTGAGGCACAAACTCTTAGCCGCTGAACCGCCGGGGAAGTCCCCACGTGCAACGTGTCTATGTCTGGGGCTGCACCGTGCAGCACATGGGACCTTCGTTTCCCAAGCAGGGAACCTGTGGCTCCTGCAGCAGAAGCGTGGGGTCTAAACCACTGGGCCTGCAGGGAAGTCCTCTGTTCTCCCGCTTTGGCTGATGATCCCGGCCCAGTCTCCAGCTGTGTCTTTAGATGCTGGGGAAAGGATGTCCCTGAGCTCCAGTCTGGCCACCACAGACATATTTGCCTTCAGAAATAAAAGGCTGGGTCCCCTTGCAAAGGCAGTCGGGTGGCATAAAGCATGCAGGGGGCTGTGTTATTCCTGACATGGGGTTCCCTCAGCTCCACCTCCACCCACCACCTTTTCGGATCCTCAGGGAGACACGGAGGTCTCCTTGTGCCCGGGGGCCCTGCCCAGGAGCTTCTGGGTACCAAGGAGAAGTGGTGGGTGAGTTTCACCCTGCAGCAGCCATGCCTGCTGGGGCTGAGGTGAGAAAGGAAAGGTCTCCTTAATCTGGTTTGCTAATTTCCACTTTCAGAAAACAGTCTCCTGAAATTCATAATCACCAAATTAGAATCTTTTCCTGTCTCATAGGAAGGTTTCTGTCCTGTTGAGAAGATCAACCCCTTTTTAGGGGCTTCCCAGTCACCCTGCTTATTTAACTTATATGCAGAGTACATCATGAGAAATGCTGGACTGGAAGAAACACAAGCTGGAATCAAGATTGCTGGGAGAAATATCAATAACCTCAGATATGCAGATGACACCACCCTTATGGCAGAAAGTGAAGAGGAACTAAAAAGCCTCTTGATGAAAGTGAAAGAGGAAAGCAAAAAAGTTGGCTTAAAGCTCAACATTCAGAAAACGAAGATCATGGCATCCGGTCCCATCACTTCATGGCAAATAGATGGGGAAACAGTGGAAACAGTGTCAGACTTTATTTTGGGGGGCTCCAAAATCACTGCAGATGGTGACTGCAGCCATGAAATTAAAAGACGCTTACTCCTTGGAAGGAAAGTTATGACCAACCTGGATAGCATATTCAAAAGCAGAGACATTACTTTGCCGACTAAGGTCCATCTAGTCAAGGCTATGGTTTTTCCTGTGGTCATGTATGGATGTGAGAGTTGGGACTGTGAAGAAGGCTGAGCGCCGAAGAATTGATGCTTTTGAACTATGGTGTTGGAGAAGACTCTTGAGAGTCCCTTGGACTGCAAGGAGATCCAACCAGTCCATTCTGAAGGAAATCAGCCCTGGGATTTCTTTGGAAGGAATGATGCTAAAGCTGAAGCTCCAGTACTTTGGCCACCTCGTGCGAAGAATTGACTCACTGGAAAAGACTCTGATGCTGGGAAGGATTAGGGGCAGGAGGAGAAGGGGACGACAGAGGATGAGATGGCTGGATGGCATCACTGACTCAATGGACATGAATCTGAGTGAATTCCCAGAGTTGGTGATGGACAGGGAGGCCTGGCGTGCTGCGATTCATGGGGTTGCAAAGAGTCGGACACGACTGAGCGACTGAACTGAACTGAACTGAGTCCCATTTTTACAGATGGAAAAAGTGAGGCTCACTGATAAGTAACTTAGGATCACACACCCAGAGATGGGGCAGACATTCTAACCCAGCCTCGTCTGCTCCCAGCCCTTTCGCCTCCCCATCCCACCAACCTTGCCCTTCAGCTGAGCCTGGCAGGAGCAGAGGGCAGCCCCCTCTGCAGCCCATTCCCCGGTCCCCTCACCGGGTGCCTACCGAGGAGGTGCTTGATGATGGCTTGGTTGTGCTCCCAGAGGTTGCTGAAGGTCCCCCAGCGCGAGTGGCCATCAGGCACGGGGTTGGCTTTGATCCAGCCGCCACAGGCATAGGTGAAGAAGTCCTGGCAGGGGTCCACTGTGGGGTCCATGGAACTCAGGATGGAGCTGGTCACCGAGATGCAGGCCTCACTTAAGCACACCGAGGGAGTTCCTGGCAGGGGTCGAGGGTGAGAGGTCAATGAAGGGCAGGCAGGGAGGAGGCTATGGAAATACAGTGCAGGTGGTCTGGGGCCCTGGGGTGCCAGGCCCCACCCCAGCCCTGACCAAGCAGAGGCAATCACTAGAACACTACAGAGAGAGAGATTTCAGTGGATTTATGATCTCCTGGCTCGTAAAATAAGACTTCTGTTGAGTTACCTAAAATCCTTCCTGTGACTTTAAACCCAGAACCAAGGTGCTTCTTTTAATCAGTCCTTCCATGAATATTCACTGATTTTTAAAAAGTATTTCCTGATGCTCAACAAATTCATTTACTCATTCATGCATTCATTTACTTAACAAAATAATTACTGAGCATCTTCCAGGTTCTTTGCTGAGGGCAGGTAGGTGTGTGTGTGTATGTGTGTGTGTAGTGTGTGTGTGAGTGTGGTGGGAGATATAAAAGCAGAGTCTTTTTTCATAATTTCGTGGGGGACGCAAACTTATCTAAGAAAAGTCAAGACTACAGGAGAAATGTCCGTTATTTACTATACACATGCTCACTGAGGATACGGAGAAATGTCCGTTATTTATTATCCACGCGCTCACTGAGGGTACGTAGTCCCCGCCAAATGCGCGACGTGGACAGCATGGTGCCAGGACTCAGGCAGGAGAAAAGACTGAGGAGTGGAAGGGAGCGTGAAAAATCACTCCCAGTGGAAATAAGGCAGGAGAATCATCTCATTGAATTTTCAGAAAAGCGAAAATGAAAGAGATCACTGTGCTCCAAGCCATTTTTACCTAGTGGGAGAGAGAGGCGCAGGGAGCCTAAGCACCCTGCTCAGTGGCCCGTGGGGTTTGAGTCCCATCCTCTCTCTGCTTTGTGCCTGGAAGGGAGTTCTTCCCGTGATGACTGGCCCCCCGGCGGAGGGCTGCCAAATCCTACAAGTGCCCACAAAGCACAATGAACAAAGAAATCCGCTTCCTCTGAGCTCATTCTATGGACTTCCCTGGTGGCTCAGACGGTAAAGCATCTGCCCGCAATGCGGGAGACACGGGTTCGATCCCTGGGTCGGGAAGATCCCCTGGAGAGGGCAATGGCAACCCACTCCAGTGCCCCCTTGCCTGGAGAATCCCATGGACGGAAGAGCCTGGTCGGCTACAATCCATGGGGTTCGCAAAGAGTCAGACACGACTGAGCGACTTTGCTTTTCACTTTGAGCTGACTCTGTAGGGCCCAACTCCGGCCCTGAGGTCGGTCAGCGGGCTCAAGCAGAGGAAGCAAGCCGGGGCGTGGGAGTGCCCGGACTGAACCCGCTCTGTGCTGCGGGGCCGCCTGAGTGGAGGTCCGGCCCCAGGAGGTGAGACAAACCCAACGGCAGGAGACAGAAGATCCACACCGCCTGCTGACCCGAGCAGACGGGCAACCAGAGGGGCCGGCCTCCCGACAACAGGGCGAGACCCCCGTGCGCAGATAAGGACATGGAGGCTCTGAGTGTCCCCCGGCGGCGTGGGAGCTCCTGGACTGAACCCGCTCTGTGCTGCTTTGGCAACACCGAAGCTGGGTTCTTCCTACATCCCCGTACCGCTGCTTGGCCGGCCCCACCCAAGGCTGCTGCAGCCCTTCCATTCCCACTGCGCAGGGAGGAGGCTGGCAGGGCAGGTGCTGGGGGCTCCTTCCTAGACCTGGGTGCAAAGCCCAGCTCTCTGCCTCTGGCCTCACGCTGGCAACCTCATCCCTCCGAAGCTGGGTTTCTCCATCTGGAGATGAGAAAGAGGAGGACCAGCTGCCTGATGATGAGGAGATAACCTGGTGGCTGGGCAGTGGGGGCAGGGGACTCAGCTCCCTGGAGTCCTAGGGTCTGAGGCTCCCAGACCAACCCTCAGCGAGCAGAAGAGAGCGCACGGGCTGGCAGGGCTGCTCACCCTCTCACCTGGAGACACGACGCGGGCCGGGGCTGGGCTAGCAACCCGAGTGCTAATTAGCATCTGATGACAAGCCCAAGGTCCGAGGGTGGACGGAGGGCTCAGAAGGGTCACATGACAGCACAAAAATCAGAGCGATTCTATTTCCAGGTATTGGGCTGGTCAGAAAGGTTGCTCAGGTTTTTCTGGAGGATGTCACAGAAAACTGGAATGATCTTTTTGGCCAACCAATAATTTCCTGTTCTGAGATGACTGTACAACAATTCAAGATTATTGAAACGTTAGCCATGAAAATGGGCTTCCCTTGACCTGGGTTCGATCCCTGGGTTGGGAAGATCCCCGGAGAAGGGAAAGGCTACCCACTCCAGTATTCTGGCCTGGAGAATTCCACGGGA
Organism: Neotragus moschatus; assembly: GCA_006410615.1. Lineage (NCBI taxonomy): Eukaryota > Metazoa > Chordata > Mammalia > Artiodactyla > Bovidae > Neotragus > Neotragus moschatus. The sequence goes on from SJYA01000223.1 coordinate 756,759, forward strand.
CAGTGTAATCCATGGGGTCGCAAAGAGTCGGACAGGACTGAGCGAGTTTCACTTTAGGCATGAAAATAGAGAAAGGAAATGGTAGGGGACATGGCACAATTTTAAATGCCTCTAGATGAGACTTCTTAGTTGCATGCCTTGCTTTTCAATTAAGGAAATTTACCAAAATCTTTATGGGGGAGTGGGGGAAAAGAATTTCTGCGTCATCTGAAAAAGCCTATTCACTATTATGATATAACTTCATATTTGGAAAAGGAAAAGAATACCTCTTGTTTTTATACAACTAACTGCAGGAAGTCAAGCTTGACAAATACTTGGCTGGCAGGAAAACCCAGAGGCCAGCGGTAAAGAGAATGATCCTGAAGGAGCGAGACGCAGAATCTGTGCGTGCACGTGAGAGGCAGAGATACTGTAGTTATTGCAGGGGCCTTGGTTTTAAATAAGAAACCCGTCACCAGGAGTCAGTCAGACCTGGCAGTTCTTCACTTAAGCACCTACTCTGCTAGGCACACAGCAATACTTAAGCGCCCAGGTGATACTTGGGCAATAACTGCTTGGCTATTTAACTGTTATTGGCTTGTAGATCCCTTATCAACGGTCCTTGGCCTAGCAGGTGCTTCATGGACATTTCATTAATTAATTCACAATTTCTACGTCCCTCTCATCCCATGTCAACCCCTTCAAAGCTCAGCCCGGGCTCCCTGTCCTTGGGGAAACCTCACCCTTCCCTGGTTGCCTCGGCCGTCGGAGGCCGGCTACCTGAGCACACTCTTTTGTGTCCTGCCCGTCTCCCTCTCTACCCGCCCCACTAGGAAGTGAGCCTGAGGGTAGGGCCAGCATCTTGCATGCGTGCGTGCATGCTAAGTCACTTCAGCTGTGTCCACTCTTTCCGACCCTATGGACCAAAGCCTGCCAGGCTCCTCTATCCATGGAATTCTCCAGGCAAGAACATTGGGGTGGGTTGCCATACCCTCCTCCAGGGGAATCTTCCTGACCCAGGGATCGAACCCGTGTCTCTTTTATTTCCTACATTGGCAGGTGGGTTCTTTACCACTAGCGCCACCTGCAAAGCCCAGGGCCAGCATCTTAATTGCATTTATACTTCCTTTGCTCGGCAAACTTGGCACCTAGCAGCTCCCCACTGAGTGCTTGTTGAATTAATGAATAGCTGAATGAATAAAAGAGCTTCGTCCAGCCTTCGGTCACGACCTGTAGATGTAGAAATATCTCTTCCCTTTAGGTCGTGCATGATCCATCAGGCAGGCAGGAGCAGGTCCCAGATCTAGCTAAAGGCTAGCGGCTCTGGATGGTGCCTGGCCTCAACACTAAGTGAGACACTTCAGAATATCTTCTGGAAAAAGTGTTGTTTTGCTGCCATTGTTTGCAAAGCATCTGTAAGTTTCGGGAAAGCAGGGTGTCACAGGAAGGTGGTAAGTATGTATTTAAGTGCTCAGACATAACTTGCAGGTGCGTCTTGATAGAATCACCAAAATCGGCGTTGACCTGCCCAGTGTCTGCCCAGATGTGGATGGTGCCAGCACCTGCTGGTTATCACCAGCATCTGGGGCAGCCACTGCTTTCCCAGCCTCAGGCAGCTGATAAAGACACATGAATGGGCTCAAGGGTCACCGCATCCCCAGCCCAGCTCCACCCTGGGGGGAAGAGTTCCCCTCACCCAGGATCAGGGCTGGGGAAAAGCTGGCTCCAGACGGCTGGGACAGATGGGATAGACTGAAGCAGGATTCCTCCTGCTGGAACAGGAGGAGGAACAGGTGTCTGGTGTCTGGAACAGGTGTCTTCCCCACCTGGCAACGACAGATGTGTGTGTGTGTAGAAGCCAGGCCTTGGGGGCTCCCTTCTGGTTTCTGATGGAGAAATGTCCTGGGAACTTCTAGGGGCAACCTCAGGGCAACAGTGTGTGTTGGAATCTCATCGGCTCCCATGCACAGGGCCAAGAGCTGGGCAGACAAGGCTGGAGAGGGCCTGCACTGCCTGGAATGAAACCCGCTTTAGGATGAAGCAAGATGGCAGCCACAGGACAAGGGTGGTCAGCAGAGAGAGGCTGTTCCCACGTCTTCCTTCTCACTCTTTGTTCATTCAATCATTTATTTATTCACTTTGCAAAGTATCCTATGGCATCGAGGCAATATGCTGAGCACGCAGGGTTAAGAAATCACTAATCAATCAATCAGATATGCAATGATCACCTGTTGGGCTAGGCACATTTGGTAAAACATCTATGAACCATTAAAAAGTCAGTTGAATAACTAAGCAATTATTTCTTAGGTACCACCTCGGCGCCTGACATAGAGTAAGCACTCGTTCACTGTTTGTGGAACGAATAATGAGTGAATGAATGAATGAGAAAGTGAACGAATGAATGCTTGATCCAGAAGGGATGGGAGGATGACTCAGATGAAGCCCTACACTCTTTTCAGGCCCCCAAACCCCCTCCCCACCCCAATGCAGTGTGGCCAGTCATGCAGGCCAGCAAGTTCACAGCGGAGAAAAGCTCAGCAAAGCCTGGAGTTGATGTTCCCAGATCCTATGGAGGTTCATAATCTCTCTGATGGTTTGAGCACCAGGTGACCAAGTCGATGGGGTTAAACTCCTGGCAAAGCCCCAGAGGCTGCTCATTCAGGTGCTTCTTGCCATCAGAGAGCTGGATACAAGGGCACAGAGCAGAGAGAGATCCCAGAATTAACTGGACTCCCATCCCTATTAGCTTGGATCTTCCCTTTCCAGGTCCATAAGAGCTTATGGAGCATTGATTCTGTGAGAGGCAGCTGCTACATACACTCAACCAGACACAGAGAACCAGCCTCAGACCCCTGACAGTGGGATCCAACTGGGGTCTGATCATATTACTATACAAGGTAGGACAGAGAAACGAGATGACAGAGGTACGCAAAGGTCCCCTGGCTCAGAGAAGAACAGCCTTCCTGGGCTTGGTAACACACACTGGGGGTACCATCAGTTACACAGAAGACAGGGCCTGGGCTCAGGCGCCTGCCAGCCCACGGCTGAATTCCTCCCGCATTAGACATGTGACCTTGGGCAAGCAGCTTAGTCTCACTGCCTCAGTTTCCTTTGCAGAAAACGGGGCCAGAAGCAACCACACCTCACAGAGTGGCAGCGAGCAGGAAACGAGATTACATCCGTAAAGGAGAGGCAAGGTATTCGGTACATGGAGAGTATCCAGTGAATGGAAGCCATTGCTGCTGCTCTGTTGGGACTGTCGATGGGCGACAGGGCAGCCCGTGTGGCTAGCCAGCCCGCATCCTAACAGTAAGAAAACCCAGAACAGAGGCCAGAGAAGTTCTACTGGGCACCGAGTACGTGATAGATATCATCCCAAATCCTCAGAGATCAACGTGGGGTCTGATCATATTGTTACACAAGTTTGGACAGAGAAACATGGGCTAGTTGTGGGAGGGACCGGTCTCTCCATGTAAAGCAGAAAACACAAGCTCTGAGAGATTGAGTGACTTGTCCAAAGTCACACAGATAACAAGTTGCCAGGCCAGGATTCAAACTCACCTCCTCCTGACCCCCAGACCTTATCATCACCCGTCCACCCAACTCCCAGGACTCAGTCTGTGTCAGCCACCCCAGCCCCCCAGACCCAGCTCCTTCCTGAGCCTCGGAGGCCAGTCGCTGACACCAGCAGACAAAGCCCAGGGCAGCAGTGAGTGGAGCCCACAACCCATCACAGACAGAGGCACCTACTTGTCCGGTACTGGATGCCCAGTACTGCCAAACAGGCCGCTACTGCCGCCGCCAGAAGCGCCACCAGCACCACCAGCCGCTTCTCCACCGGGGTCCTGGCGGCCCAGCATCTCTGGCCGTTCCGGGGGCCTCGGAAGTTCACCTGCAGGGAAGGAGGCAGGCGGAACGGGGAGGACGTGAGCCCAGAGCCCTCGCTGCCCAGGAGGAGGGGGCTCCGCAGCAGGTCCTGGCCCCGGGGAGACATCAGGGCCGCCCTCCCGTCTCAGGGGTGGTCCGGTTCCCACGGAACCCGTCCTAATCCAGGAGAGGAATGGCCACCCTGCTCAGCAGCTCGGAGTCAAGCAGCTCAGCCCAGCCGCGCTTGTGTTCTCTGTCACCCAATCCGGGTAGAAGGGGAAAAAAAAATAGATCGGATTTGTCCCTGTTTCTCCAGTAAGGAGTTCAAAAAAGAACAGGATGTTTGCACTCGCAGGCATCCAGGGAGCATCCGGCTGGGCTCCAAGGCGGACACAACCACCAGCCTGCAACAGCAGCACACGGACGGGGCGCACAGCCTGGGCCAGCGAAGCCGCCACAGCCCCACGAGGACTGTGCTCTCAGCTTCTGTTCACAAATGAGGAATCCACAACCTGGAGGGGTGAGCCCCTTGCCTCTGCTCACACAGCTAGATGGTTCGAGCTCGGATCTGGGTCCAAAGGTATGGATCCTAGAGCCCACCCACGGGTCAAAGCATCAAGTCCTGGGAGACGTCAGGAGGTGATACAAAGGGGAAACAGCTCCATCCAAGCAGGTCCTCAAAGGGAGGAGAAAACGTTCTCAGCCTAACTCACAGTCAGCTAAACAGGAAAAGGGGTACAATGGGAGGAAGCGGAGGGTGTGACAGGGCCTTCCAAGCTGAGGGGGGGCCCACCAGCCTACAGTGCTCAGAGCCCAGGGCCCGGCCTTCACAACCGAGGCCCACTGGGGGCTCCCCTCTGTTCCACGAGGCGTTTCCTGCCGAGGCCAGGGCCGCGGGACAGGAAGGGAACCCTGCAGCTGGGGTTCAGTTCAGTGACATTGTGGCCACGTGTCAACAGTCGAACACTAACTCAGGGCCACGTTGGAAGTACAGAGAGGACAAGACCTCACTTTCCGCTCTCCCTGCCCAGCAGACAGAGAGATACAGAAACAGATTGGGATAGGCAGGAGTTCAGTCAGGGAAGGCTTCCTGGAGGTGGGGGCCCCTGGGTTGGGTCTTAAAAGAATAAGTAGCAGCTGGCCAGTTGACAGGGGAGGGAAAGGGAGAAGGACGGGGGCAAGGCCTGGATGCTTAAGGGGTGCTACAAGCTGGGTTACAGCTGGGGGACTTCTTCCCAGGGCTGGAGCGATGGGATTAGATTCACCCGTTGGAAAAGCCAAGGTGGAAGGAGAGGCAAGGCTGGAGGGGAGTGGGCATGGAGGCAGGGAGGCCTGCCGGGGGAGATGGGGAGACCCAGCCTCTGGCCTGAGAGTGGCCCCCAGCCACTGAGAGCACGGCTGTCCTGGGGGCCACGGAACAGTCCAGGGAGCCCGACGCCGACGCCTGGGGACCCCAAGGCCAGCCACCTCAGCGAAGGGCACCACGCGGCCTCCTAGTCATTGCCAGCTATTTTCTGAACAGGAAATGATTGGGGATTGCTGCACTGGTGGAAGGGGAAGACCAAACTTTTGTGGGAGAAAAAGATGATGGATCCTAAAACCGAGAAAAGGAACTTGAGGCTTGGTGAGAATCCTGTGGAGGTCCAGGAGGCTGGGACGTGAAAGCGGCTACAGGGAGGGGTGCGGTCTCCTGAAAGCCCTGGAGTGTGAGTTGCTCAGTCGTGTCCCTCTTTACGAACCAATGGACTGTAGCCTGCCAGGCTCCTCTGTCCATGGGTTTCTCCAGGCAAGATACTGGAGTGGGTTGCCATTTCCTTCTCCAGGGGATCTTCCTGACCCACGGATCGAACCCAGTCTCTGGAACTGCAGGAAGATTCTTTACCACCTGAGCCACTAGGGAGCTCCCCTGATAAACCTTTTTCAAATGGTAAGACACGAAGATTCTGACTACCCTTCCTGGCGCAGACATAGCCTGGGACAATGCTGACGCACTCACAGCCTCAATGTCTATGAAGCGCTTTCTCAGAGGTAGCAATTCCCTCACCCAGTTCATCAGGGGCACTGGGATCCAGAGGGGCCCCCAAGGGTTTGAAGCCGGCATTGCCTTGTCTAGGGACGCTGACATTTGTTCTCACTCTTTCTGTGCCATGGAACTGATATCCCCTTCTGTCTCACACGCTAGGCGTCTCAGTGACCCCAAAGCTCAGCTCAGGGGGAGACGGGTGGAAAGCTAAGGAATGGCTAACCTTGGCTGAAGAGGCACCAGAGCCCTGGGAAGCCAGGGAGCACAGCTGTCGGGGCTGGGGGAGCAGGAAACCCTGTCTCTTTGTTTTGGCGGCACAGCACGGCATGTGGAATTCTAGCTCCCTGACCAGAGACTGGTCCTGTGCCCCACGTTTGGGGAAGGTGGAATCTTAATCACTGGACCACCACGGGAGTCCAGGAAACTTTTGTTAAAAAAATGTTTTTTTTTAACTGAAGGATAACTGATTTATAGAATTTTGTGGTTTTCTGCCAAAGGGAGGGGACATATGTGTACCTATGGCTGACTCATGTTGACATTTGGCAGGAAACTCGTTCTTATGTAGATAGAGCAAGGTGCGATCCGAGGAAGCGAAAGGGGAGAGAAAGAAGAAATAGCAAGAAGGAAAAGGGCAAAGGGAAGGGGGGGCAAAAGCAGCAACCACAGCGGCTAATGCTGGAGGGCTTTCTGGGCGCCCGTGTTAGCTCCATTCTGCTGCCGGATGACGCTATTCCATCTTCCCAGTACCCCCAAGAGTGGGCGTGGGTATTAGCTCCAGAAGGAACACAGGAAGCGGGGGCCAGAGAGGGTGATAAGAAAACCCGCACCTCCCCTGAGCCCACAGCATCGGCTCCGTGGCCGCGCTGCCCACCAGGAGCAGCGAGTCGAGCTGAGACTCACTGTTTAACATCAAACAGACAGATGGTGTTCACTGCAAAACGCAAACAGAATTAAGTCAAAATTAAATTAAACATTCATAATTCTGGGGAGAAAGGGCAAATGGAAGTTGAAGACAGGGTTTTTTTTTAATTGTTTTAGCCTTTGTATGGTTCTTTGCTTGATTTGAATGACCAGGCAGAGGGGCCTCTTGGTTTCTGGACAAGACTTGCCTCTGAGGGCCAAAGTCCAGATGCAGTCTCCCACGGCAGGAGAAGTCACCAGGAGACTGTGCCGGGGTCAAGAGGCCGCTCCAGGAGAGGTGGTCCAACTCCCGGGTGCCATGGCCAGGGCTGGGCCTCCAAGCTACTATTTGGCTCCTTCCCTGCCCTGCCCCGCCCCCTTCAGAGCCTGCCTTTGGGAAATGAGGGCACGTGGATCGTGAGAGAGGGGTCTCCAGCAACGTGGAGGGCTGGAGGGTGAGTGACGGGCAGCTCACTGGGTCTCGGGAGAGGTACCTGGGCGCAGCATCGGCCAAGGAGCAGGGCTTATCCTGGAAGACGGGGTAACAATCACCGTGAACGCTCAGCTCGCTGGCCGGCTTAGCATCCTAGCAATCGGTCATGGGAGGCAGAGAGAGCATGAGATAGAAAGACGCCTGGAAAGAAAGGCAGAGGGGAAGACCAAGCAGGAAATAGACGTGGAGAAAGAGAGAGGAACGGTTGAGCCATCCAGCCCAGGAGTTCCCAGGGTTGCCATAACCAAGGGAACAAAGCCCTGCTGAGGGATAAATATTCGGTTACTGAAGTGAGCGCCTGGCTCTGCAAGGCTCCCAGCAAGAACGGGTTCTACGGGCAAGGACGGGACACCACGCCTGGGGCCCAGGAGGCAAGCCAGCAGCAGAAGGGGTGGGGAGCCTGGCTTTCGGAGGAAGTAGGGGGTCTGCAGGGACGGCAGTTGTTTCCTGAGACACTGCCTGGTCTGCCAGCGACCTGAGCTGAGCGGAGCAGCCAACAGGAGTCAGTCTGGCCAAAGGGTTGGCAGAGAGCCCACCCCCTGCAGCCCAGAGGCCAGACCACCCCGGGGAGGGCTGGCAGGGAGACAGGGCCGCCTGCTTCCGAGTCAGCCCCTTGAAACAGACAGACCATGACAGCCTGGCCCTGCGTGATATCCTGTGTTAGGATGGGGAAGTCTCCTCCAGGACAGCTGCTACATGGCGGGCTTCTGGCTAAGGCCACAGGGGCCAGGCCAGAGTGAAACTACAAAACCCTCCGGTCCTCTGCATTTCCTCCCGGAGCCCTACCAGCCCCTCAGCCCCACTGCCTGACTCTCCCAACAGCTGAGAGCAGCCTGAATCAGTACCTGACTGGGGGAGGGGGGTGAAACGGGGACTCCTTGCATCTCAACAGGAATCCGAGTCTGGTGTTTACAAGATGCACCTTCCAGCTATCAATGACACAGGAGAAAAGGCATGACTCCGGGAAGTCAAAGGTCAACCCTGGCTTTATCAAGGTCAAGAATGTGTCCCTGGGCAGCCTCTGGACCTCAGTCACCTATTTTTATATTTTTTTACTTTATGCAGACTAGGGGATCTTAGTTCCCCACACAGAGGTCAACCCTGTGCCCCTGCATTCCTGCATTGGAAATGTGGAGTCTTAACTGCTGGACTGCCAGTGAAGTCCCAGTCACCTATTTTTAAAACGAGGAAGCAAATGAGGTGCCAGGTCTGACCAGTTCAGATCCTAGAACAACTCTAAGGTCAAGAGTAAAAAGATCGAACAGGCAGATGGAGTTGAAAGAGTCTGCTGGAAAGCAGAGAGATGTTTTTAAAGTACTTAATGGGACTGTCTCTGCAAATGCCAACAAAAGGCAGCCCTGTGCATGAAGGGAAGGGGCGTGGGGGAGGGATTAGAGAAAACCAGCACTAAGAATTAAATATCTTGGCTTTCCTTTTTCTTGGAAAAAAAAATTTGATTTTTTTAGGGGTAACTGGATGAGCTTCAAAGGTTTTGGTAAATAGTTGTGGCCTTCTGTGGGAAGTTTCCCTGGTGGCTCAGCGGTAAAGAATCTGCCTGCAGGGTAGCAGACCTGGGTTCGATCCCAGGGATGAGAAGATCTCTTGGAGGAGATCTCCCTGGAGGAGGGCATGGCAACCCACTCAGTACTCTTGCCTTGAGAATTCCCTGGGGAGGAGCCTGGTGAGCCACAGGCCATGAGGTTGCACAGAGCTGGACACGACTGACGTGACTAAGCAGCGGCGGCGGTGGCCTCTGCTCCCCAGTTTAGGCTGCAGGGGTGTGCGCGTGCTCAGCTGTGTCTGACTCTGCAACCCCGTGGACTGTAGCCCTCCAGACTCCTCTGTCCATGGAATTTTCTGGGCAAGAATACTGGAGTGGGTAGCCATTTCCTACTCCAGGCGATCTTCCCCACCCAGGGATCGAACCTGTTTCCTGTGTTTCCTTACTGGAAGGAGGATTCTTTACCACCTGGGAAGCCCCAGCTGCAGGTATAACTTTAGTTATTTCCCTTTGAGCCACTGAAATGGTATGGTATGTACCGGGAGGTAGAGACCAGGCAGCCAGTCTGAGCCAAAGAGAGACAAAGCTATTACATCTAGGGCATCACTGAGATACCACACCGGGTGAGCTTTTATAATGATCCCAACNCAGCTGCAGGTATAACTTTAGTTATTTCCCTTTGAGCCACTGAAATGGTATGGTATGTACCGGGAGGTAGAGACCAGGCAGCCAGTCTGAGCCAAAGAGAGACAAAGCTATTACATCTAGGGCATCACTGAGATACCACACCGGGTGAGCTTTTATAATGATCCCAACCAAATACATTTTCTGTGCATTATACTAGGTGCTCCCACTTGTATTGACTCACTTCAGTCTCTGCAACAGCTCTGAGAAGTGGATTATTATCAACCCCATCTTGTAAAAAAAAAAAAAAGCTGGTTAACTGAGTAGCTTCCAGGTCTCAGAGTCCATGAGAGGCAAAGGCAAAGCTGGGGCTCCATGTTAAAGCTGGGGCTTTAAACTCTACACTCAGTCCACGCTGAAGAATTTTAGTTGATTGCAATTAAGTTGTACCTCATATATGAGATCAAGGAAAAGAAAAATCCTTTCAGGTGAGGTACAGGTAGAAATTTGCTCCAGCTAAATACACTCTGTTAGCATGTTCAGGCAAAAGGTGGCAAGTTTGGCTGAAAGATGCAAGTTGTCATTTACTAGTGTTGGTACTGGAGAAGGCAACAGCACCCAACTCCAGTCCTCTTGCCTGGAAAATCCCATGGGTGGAGGAGCCTGGTAGGCTGCAGTCCATGGGGTCGCAAAGAGTCAGACATAACTGAGCGACTTCACTTTCACTTTTCACTTTCATGCACTGGAGAAGGAAATGGCAACCCACTCCAGTGTTCTTGCTTGGAGAATCCCAGGGACGGGGGAGCCTGGGGGGCTGCCATCTCTGGGGTCGCACAAGAGTCGGACATGACTGAAGCGACTTAGCAGCAGCAGCAGCAGTGTTGGTATTGACAACTCCAGAGTTTCAGGAACAACGGGCTTCAAAATCTTGAAAAATCAAGTAGCTGATTTTTATAGCTGACCATCAAGAGATAGAGATTTGGTGGGCAGGGGAGAGAATTGGATCTATTTTAAAAAGCCTAAAATTGAGGCAACAGTTGTGTTTCTAGTAATTATTCATAGGAAATTATTCAAAAGGCTAGAATCCTAGAAGCACCTAGTATAATGCACAGAAAATGTATTTGGTTGGGATCATTTTAAAAGCTCACCCGGTGTGGTATCTCAGTGATGCCCTAAATGTAATAGCTTTGTCTCTCTTTGGCTCAGACTGGCCGCCTGGTCTCTGTACCTCCCGGTACATACCATACCATTTCAGTGGCTCAAAGGGAAATAACTAAAGTTATACCTGCAGCTGGGGCTTCCCAGGTGGTAAAGAATCCCCCTTCCAGTAAGGAAACACAGGAAACAGGTTCGATCTCTGGGTGGGGAAGATTGCCTGGAGTAGGAAATGGCTACCCACTCCAGTATTCTTGCTCAGAANTTCAGTGGCTCAAAGGGAAATAACTAAAGTTATACCTGCAGCTGGGGCTTCCCAGGTGGTAAAGAATCCCCCTTCCAGTAAGGAAACACAGGAAACAGGTTCGATCTCTGGGTGGGGAAGATTGCCTGGAGTAGGAAATGGCTACCCACTCCAGTATTCTTGCTCAGAAAATTCCATGGGCACCCACAGTGTTATGGATACTGGGCCTATTTTCCATTTGTAGCAGATTGAGTAAATGTATTTTTACATATTGGTACCATAAAGTATCATGATATTTAATGGCAGTATGTTTTGGAAGTGCTGTTTCATTTTTTTGGCTGTACTACAAGGCTTGCAAGATGTTAGTTCCTGGGCCAGAGATCAAACCCCAGCCCTCAGCAGTGAAGGTATCAAGTCCTAACCACTAAGCCATCAAGGAACTCCTTGGAAGTGTTTTTAAAACTGAGGTACAGCTGATGTTTCAGAAGTTTATAACAGCACAAAAAATGCTTATGAAGTGGCATTAAATGAAAAAAGTAGGACAAAATGTTATGGATGTAAAGTGAGCTCAATTATAATAAAAAATATATAAGCAAATGTGAAAAACCAGAAGTAGTTATTTCTGAGTGGTGGGGTTACTGCCTCTTTGTAAATGTTGTTTTATACCTGACTCTTTTTTTCACAAATTAGCATGCAAAACCGTTATACTGGAAAACACTCCCTGTGATTAAAGACATAAAATTCATAGAAAACTCTATAAGATGAGATGAAAAGGTTCTCGACTCTTACAAGAACAATCATTAGCTGGTCTGCTTTGGGGAAGTCGTGGAGGCTCAAGGAAAGCGGGGCTGGGTACCTACAGAAATGCCTCCAAATCCTTGGGGCAAGCATTTGGGCTTTTCCTGTAGTAAAAGTGGACGATATACCCCGTTGGGTGGTTTGGTGTCGGGGCATCAACACTGCATTCCAACCGCAGGACAGCTCTGTGACCACAGGAATGCCCCTAACCTCTCTGAGACTCAGCTTGGTCATGTGTAACAAACCCGCAAGAGCCCTGACCTCACGATCACAAACATAACAATGCTGGCAGGCCCGAAGCTCGCATCACAGTCATTTTCTTAGCTCCCATTGTGCAGAGGCAGGAAGAGAAGCTTAGATCGCCCAGGATCACAGGCGGTGTCAGATTCACACCTGGGCCCCCCCCACCCCATCTCAGAGCCCCCGGGTGCCTCTGCTGTGCCAGGCGGCCTCAGGCTGGCGAGTGTACTTTGTGGCCTGAGAAAGTCTATACCCATGCGGGCTGCTCCAAGATGATAACAGCACAGCACCCTACTTCGTTGTGAATTCCGAAATGCTTTTGTGCTGATATATTTAGAACCTTCTGTGAAAGATGAGACTGAAAAAGACGGCTGATTAGATTCTGTTTTGATTCGGGAAGGCAAAAGCGCCTGCCACGGGAATCTAATTTCCTGCTGGATTTAGCCTCTTCAGAAGGGTCCACAGGGCTCTGGACAGACCGGGTTTGGCTTCTTACTGCTAGATTTCCAGCTCCAGTGCACCCAAGGCAGCTGTCTCCCCTTTCAGAGCCTCAGTTTCCTCATCTGTAAGAGGGAGCTGGGAGGACAGTAACTCACGGGGCTGCTCCTGAAGGCTGAGTGGGACAACGTAGGTAAGAGAGTCCCGTTCCAGTGTGTGCAGACCACTCAGGGTCGGGTTTGGGCCTCCCCAGGGCCTACTGAACGAGTTCAATCAGTGCTGTTTCCCTTTACTAGAATCATGATCCCAGCTTCCGAGAGGTGTGCCAAGCAGGACTGGGCCTGGCAGCCTAGGTTTCCACCCAGCCTAGCTTTCCCTCTGGGGGCGGCTTCTGAACTGATAGCAGTCCCTGCAGCAGGCATCCCTGGGTCGGCCTGGCAGAAGCCTCCTCGACTGAGCTGCTCGCTGGGGCTCTGCAAGCCCGTTTTCCCAGTGTCAGGTCACAGTGCCCCCCCCCCCCCCGGGGCATCCTTTGGAATTCCCAAATTCCTCAGGTCCACCAGTTTCAGTTCACACCCAGCTGGGACTGAGGTTCTGATCTGGACCGCCCCAGCTCTGTCCCTCCAGGAGGCGGAGGTGGTGGGCACATTTGAGCCCCAGGGGGCAGAGCCTGGTGGGGGACGAACTGGGCTTCCCAAGTAGAGGCTGGAAGGGGCAGGGAGAGACGCAGCAGAGGCTGGGCTCCAACCCCCAGGACACGTGGGGTTTGGGGGAAGAAGAGGAGGAATGTGGGGTAACTTCCACCAGACAGGTTCCGGGACTTTCCATGCTACAACTTGGAGGATTTTAGGCTCTGCCTAAAACTCTAGGCAAGTCTCAGCACTCAGGGACTGCCCCCCTCCCTGTGAAGAGAGAACTGGACCAGCTCACCCCTCCAGGATGCTTCTTCTGCTTGGCCACCTGAGTTGTAACCCAGTAGCAGGTGGTCCGGAGGGTTTGGGGATGCGTGGAGGTGGGGCGGGGAGACCCTTTTGGGAGCCCAGCGCCTTAGGGGTACTGTTAACCCAGAAGAGACTTTTCTTAACCCACGGAGCCCAAGGGCTGACAGGCTGGCACAGGCCCCCTCACCCCGCCCCAGGTGGCGGGCAGGATGGCCGGGTTGGCCAGGGCTTGGGGAGACACGCAGAGTGCCGGGGCGCCTACCTGCAGGTGGTTGGGGTACACCTCGCCCTCGGACAGCGAGTCCACCAGGTCCTCCTCGTCCAGCGTGGCCCGCTTGTAGGTCGACATCTGTAAAGTCAAGTGCAGCACCGACTCTCTTAGCGCCTCCATGGCTCCCACGCCCGAATGGGGAGAAGGGGGAAGCGGCCGGCCACCCGCCGCCTGCGCCGCCGCCGCCGCGCCCCGCCCCGGCCGGGACACCGGGACCGGCCCACGGCCAGGCCCGTGCCGGGGGA